>CM055406.1:56970886-57062117 GCA_029228625.1 Pseudolycoriella hygida
GGGTCCGGCATTTGTGACGCATTGTTTTAATCAAAAATGAAAACATTCCAAAAGAATTTTTGCGTTTCAAAGCTTTAAGCGTCACCCCAAATTGATATCAGTTGTTTTGGAAGGAGGAAGAAGGACTTGCGTCACATTTCCCTTTTAAAAGGGTTTTTGTTGTGATATCAGTACTTTTGGAAGTTTCGGCTCCTACTTCCATGGGCGAAAATAATCACCTCAACTTTCTCTACAACATATCAAAAGTTTTTTTTTGAGCCGCCGCCGCCGCCAAACCGAGCCGCGGCGGCTACTACTTTCATGGGCGAAAATGATCCCCTCAACTTCCTCTACAACATATCAAAAGTTTTTTTTTTTGAGCCCCCGGTCCATTTTCCGCCATTTTTGCGGTCACCCCTATACACTACACACCCAACCCAACATCTTTCCCTTTGACACCAAACCTGTATCTCGAACACCCAACCATGTCTTATACAAAATATGCTTCCGTACACACACACACACAAACACATACATATGGGCTTTATATGGCGCCTTCTAAGAGCCCTGGTGCCCAAACGAGGCCGGTACCCCCCTTTTTTAAAATGTCATATGGCGTAGAATGCCCAGCCGAAGGTCCCTGCAAAATTTCAAGAAAAAATATCGAGCCGTTTTCGAGAAAACTCCAAAAAAGTGGGTTTTCATACAAATGGCTCTGGAACTAACTAAGTAACTAACTAAGTAACTAACTAACTAACTAACGTAGGATGTTTCCATTAACTTTGGTTTCTATGAAAGTGCACATTTTGTATGGAAAATGACGATTTTCTAAAGGTCATTTCTCCGGATCCACTGGACCGATTTTAATGAGTGAAAAGACATTTCGCCTTAGAATTTTCCGTAGAATCCAGGAAAAATATTTTCCGGGGGGTACGTCGCAAGGGGGGGAAGTCAAAGCTGTATATATGGTTCCGAAGTCTACGAAAAAAAATTTTCTGAATTTTTTGCTCGTGGGGACTTGCGTCACGGGCGCATTGCTACCACGCGCCCATGATTTGAGTGCAAAAGGGTTATCTACGTTTAGCTGTCCTTCGGATTTTTCTTCAACTATATACGTTCCTAACCCACACCAATATTTCATAAATTTGTACTTAGGATAGCTGCGAATCATACACAACGAACTATGGCGTCACCCATGTTTGATACACTTCTGTACCAAACAAGCACGTTAGAATCGAACGTCTACGTTCAAGGAAAGTGTATAAAAGTCGTTATATATTTTGCGATTTCGATTGCGAATAAAATCCAAAAATTAAACATAAATTCTTCAATATTTATTATGTCCCATCGTGTACAAACATTGATAAATGACCTATAATCCTACAATTTTAATGAAAACTTTGTCAATTCAAAACAAAGTTAAGAAAATATTACAGAAAATTCATTTCATTCGTGCGAATAAAAAAATCATGCGATTTTTTGCGTTACAATGTCGAATGTTACATGAAAAACATTAGTTTTCTGTATACGTGACGGAAAATAATTTCCCTTCACTTGGGACGAAAAGTTACTTTCCGCGGTATGTGCACCAAAACACTCCCACTATTACAGAAAAATTTCTTTCAAAATACTAGAAATGAGCGGGTCGACCATTTTTCGAAACCCGACCCGGACCCGAGGGGTGGCGCACTTCATTTATTCCATTTATTCCATTTATTCCATTTATTCCCAAATTTTTTTTTGTTTTTGCGAAATATCTGAACCAAACACATCACAAGTTAGACAAATAAGTTCAAAAAAAGGTTTACACAAATTATAAAGTATTTAAACCGTCTTGAGATTAAATTTTATTTTTTTGGGAATAAATGGAATAAATTTATTTATTCCATTTATTCCATTTTTCGACAAAAATTCTTTTAAGCTTTCAAAAGTGGGTTTTTTCACTTTTCGACACATTAGTATGGTTTTTTGTGTGCGTTGCCATCAAAATCAAGTGGTTTTGACGAATTTGAAAAAATTATCATTTACTCCATTTATTCCCATTTATTCCATCTATTCCATAAACCGCGGAAGTGCGTCACCCCTCGCCCGGACCGAACCCGACGCGATAAAATTTTTCGAAACCCGAAACCCGAAGCCCGAATTGCTTCTTAACCCGACCCGGACCAAAACCGACCCGATTAAAATTTTCGAAACCCGAACTGTTTCAAAACCCGACCCGGACCGAACCCGACCCGATAAAATTTTTCGAAACCCGGAACCCGAACTGTTTCAAAACCCGACCCGGACCGAACCAGACACTCAAGTTTTTCGAAACTCACAATCCAAATTACTTCGAAACAAAAATTATTTCAAGGCCCGACATCTGCATTCTTCACGGACCTTAGACTAAAACAAAATTCGTGTAATGTAAGATGATAAAATTTAGACGAGTTTTGTAAAATATAAAAAGTTAATAAAGGATCGGGACCCGAATAAAATAATACAACAACCTTACCCGGACGGAACCCGACCCGATAAAATTTTTCGAAACCCGAAACCCGAACTGTTTCCAAACCCGGCCCGGACCGAACCCGACCCGATTAAAATTTTCGAAACCCGAAACCCATGAACCCGAAAAAAACAATTCGGGTTCGGGTTCGAGTCGGGTTTTTTGAAGTTTCAGGCAACCCGCTCATCTCTACAAAATACCCTAATACACACTCGATGTGTACTTTTCGCTTGGGCTTCGCCCGCGCGTACGTACACATCTCGTGTGTATTGGGGTATGTTGAAATATACTATTTGTAGCACTGCTCCGGGACTGTCATCGAATATTCGCAACGACTTTTAATAGTTATTTATGCAACTCGTATGTACTACATAAATGTAATATAGTGTGAGGTAGGAGAAAAGTCCCAGGGCAGCATTCAAGTTACCATTGTGATTTCATTCACGAAGTCACAGGACATTTATTTTCGATATTGACAAAAACCTCGACTAATAAATCCATAGTCGAGTCTACCAATAAATGTGCCATGTCACTCTGTTTTCTAAATTTACTTCGAGCATTTTTAGTCGAAAATTATGAAAAATTATCAGTAATAATCAATCGACTCTTTTGAAACGAGAGAAAATTCTCTCAGTTTCCTTGTAGCATGAATAACCTCCCTACAAATTTCCGCTTCCGGGATCGAATTTTTTCGGAAGTAAAAGAAAACAAATTAAGTTTTTTTGCACACTAGAAGTCCATATAAATAACTGCAATGTTGTACCTTTTGAATTTATATCGTTCATTGAAAAAGATCATTATGAATTGCTGTTACTTTATGAATTATATTTTCGAAAAAAATGGTGAACTAATTCAAATTATTCCTACGTTACGTATAAAAATATGCTAGTTACTATAGTCGGTGATACACTTCTTCTCTCTCCGCAGCAAAATCGTTGGAAACGTTTGAAAAATTATACTTTTTTACGTGTTTCTTTAAATTCATCCACGGTTATTTGAATGTCGAAAAAATTGGCATTTTGTATGAATGAGTTTATAAAAATTCACTGCAATTTAGCAAAAATGATTCAAAATTTCAAACGCTGAATAATAACGAAGAAAAAGAACGTTGAACGTGTTGTATAAGTCGGACATAGAGGATAAATAACTCAAAAAGAACTATGACAAGAAAATTCACGATAATAGCCGAAGCGGAGAGGATACGACTGAACATACGATTAATTTTGTGCTGTAAAAATAAAATAAAAAAAAATCCAACTCAAAATGAAACTAAAAATTCACAGTACATTTAACCCCGAAGAATTATGTCCATCAGAGAGACGGCGTGATTTAGAGCTTCGGTATACGATAACAAAATAAACTATTAAATAAAACGAACTCACAATCGATCTTGCTTGCTTACATGTCAATAAATTTATTGATCCAGAATAAAATTATAAAATAATGTATTTTTATATTAAAACAAAATTACCGGACGTAAATTGCTATTGATAGCAATTTGACATGGAAGACTCGTACATACAACTCATAGCAGATTTTCATTCTGTCAATTTGGACGAAAATAAGTTTCCAGTGAGGAAGTAACTGAAAACAAATCTGACCGTTCATTTCTGTACCGCACTCACTTGGTGATGAAGCGATCAAGGATTGATGACGATAGAAGGCCAGTAAAACATTAGCGCAGTTACAGCGAGTGAGTGCATTCGATTCTTCCCAGTGCTTGACGGTAAACGGACTAGAGGACTGCTGAACATGGACCGGTATCGCGTGAGGAGGGTACTGATAGCGATTTTCGGACACTGCGGACCGAACGGGCACGTTTTTTTTTCAATGATTACCGTTCCTTTCTTATTATGCGTGGAATACTTAGTGAAGAAACGGGCTATTACATAATTTGTGAATGTCAAAAGTTCTCTTCACTAAGTCTGTTATTACTATGGTTATTATTATGATTAGACCGCTGGATCTGTTAGGACCACTCGTTTTAGACAGGTTCTTGACTGGCGACGCGACGGCAAGTTGAAATGATGTATATAGTTAAAGGGTAAAGAAACGAAGGACCAGCAGTCCTGTGTTTCGTGGTCCAACTTAAGACCATCACAACCTGATAAATCTAAAACGCTCTCGTCTTACTTCAGTATGTATGTATTTCCTTCATCGAAAATAATTGCTGCTAATTTTAACCACTGATCGCTCTCATAAGTAAATTTAACCGGATAATTGCTGACAAATTTATTGCAGCATCGGGGCTTTGTGTGAGATAAATTGCGCACGAAGTTTGAAATTTCTGTCTCAGTGTGATTTTAGGAAGTTTGTAATGATCAACAGCGATCAATTATTTATTTTTATTTTTTCAAAAGCACCTTTATTGGTATGAATAGTACAATCTTAATTGATGATTAATTTATTACTACTGTTGATTTGTACCAAGTTCACTACCATTATTGGATAAAATACTTAGCAAGACGTGTACAGAATCAGATCTGGTGGGGAAGATGAGGCTCTTCAGTGTGGACCTAGAACTCGCTCCAAGAGTAAAATACCTCGGGGTCGCGCTGGATAGCAAACTAAATTGGATCGATCATACCGAAGACAAGGCACAAAAGGCCTTGAAGGCGTTTTGGATCTGTAAAAACTTCTTTGGGAGGAATTGGGGTCTGTCATCTAAGGCCATTCTGTGGCTATACGAGGCTGTGATGAGTCACGGTTCTGTAGTATGGTGGCCAAGAATGGACGTGGAGAAAGCAATGAAGAGACTGAGTGAGATACAAAGGCTAGTGTGCACAAGCATAACTGGAGCTATGAAGACCGCTGCCTTGGAGACGCTGTTAGCGATACCGCCTTTGGACTTAGTAATTAAGGCCAGAGCTTTCGCTACTGCGGATGGGATAGAGCAGTCAGGCTTATGGGCCCTGTAGTTCCGTTTAGGACGTGGCAGAATTAGGGACGTTATTTCGGACCCGATTTTTGACTTGCCAAGGGACCGGATGGCGCCAGTAACTGACTTCACTAGGCGTTTTGAAGCGATATTTCCGAGCAGGCAAGAATGGCTAGATGGGTGGCCAACCTTTTTGCCTAGAAAAGCGAAAGTGTTTTGCACTGATGGATCCAAGACCGTAGAAAGAGCAGAGGCTGGAATATACGATCCAGACACTGCACATGGCAGTTGGTTCCATTTGGGCAAATCTTTCATTGTCCTCCAGGCAGAGGTCTACGCAGCTCTCATGGGAGCTCAAGAATCACTGCCGGTGGGGACGCAGAGAAGAGAAATCTTTATCTGTTCAGACAGTAAAGAAATGACTAGGGCACTCATGTCACCCACCTCGACCTCCAAGCTGATGAAAGAGTGAAAGGATTATCTAAACTACATGGGACTGAGTAATCAGATTACTTTGGTTTGGGTACCTAGACACTCTGGCGTGGAGGGAAACGAAAGGTCAGATGAGCTAGATAGGGTAGGCTCCGCTACCACAACAAGCGGAGTGGAGCCACGTCTACCAATACCCCAGGCACTATGCAATGATGCATTAAGCAACTGGGTGCGACGAAGACACTCAGAACGCTGGGAAGCGTATGAAGGAGGCACGCATACGAAACGATTCTTCCCGAAACCTGATGAAAGATGGGCCAAGGTTCTTATCAAAATGGACCGTGATCGTATCAGAAGGGTAGTAGGGGCTACCACTGAGCATTGTGGGCTGAACCGACACCTGAATAAGATGCGGTTGTCGGAGACCCCAAGATGTTCTTGCGGATTAGAAGAGGAAACGGGCATACACGTGATATGTGATTGCCCTAAATTCCTCCAAATGAGACGCAGGATTCTTGGGAATTTCACTGTGAGACCATCTGAGGCTATCAAATGTGGACCTGTCATTTTGAACCGGTTCTTGGAAGCGACAGGAAGGCTTACATAATGATTTATATGATGAACGGGAAAAGGAACAAAGGATCCCAGGGTCTGTGTTTCAAGACCAACAATAGGTCGTCCCAAACTGATAAATCTAAAAATAGCAAGACGTGTGCGGGCCTCACGACCGAGTGACCGAGGCCCAAAACGACGGAATCTTAGCCTTTATTAGGTTAATAGTCGTTCAAATATTACGTAACAGCTAGAACAAAGTTGGGTTAAACTTGACTTGACTTGAGAGGGGTCTAAAAATATCAATTTTTACAATATGATGGCTTCTACTTTGGACTGGTTATGAAGTCTTTTCTCATGTTTAATGGCGTTTTCTCGAATTACGTCAGCAAATACATTGGTTTCAAGATCTTTGTGTATTTTATTGTTTTTCATATAGCGATAGGCATTTGTGATCATTCGAAGGCTCGTTTGTATGATTTTCGTGTTTGACTTCTTAGCACAGCCCAAAGCGCTGAGCCATACGTCCATATTGGTGCGAAAATCGAGTTTTACAAAACAGGTTCAGTTTTGAGTTATATCCAACCAACCGGCACATTTGTCTCGTTTTGTGTTCAATTTGTTGTGCTTTTTGTTTAACGTGATGTTTCAGTTTAATTTGTTGGCCAAATTTAACCCCAGATGTTTTGCTGATTCTTTTTGTAGAATGGGAATTCCATTCATATATACATGCGGAGACTTTTATCTGAATGTCGTAGTGTATAAGTGACATGACTGGATTTTGCCTCATTTAGCTTCATTTTCCAATCAATTGGTTTATTTTGACTAATGCGTTTTGTAGCTTTTCATTTGAAACAGATTACAGTCCATCGTTTGTCATCAGCAAAGGTCCAATAAATGAATTTTTTGCAGGAGACTTCCTTAATTTAACTGTAGATTGGTTTTATCACAAATTTTTCTCTTTGTGAAAATAGGAAATTTGATTTAATTTTTCTGTCAAATTTAGCTAGACGTCAAGTTTTACGGGTGAGTTAAATTTATCAGCTTCTTTAAACCCTGACAGGAATACACCTACTCATTTTGTATTGGCAGAACATTTGTTTACCAGCGAGCAAAGTTAAAAGTTTTGACGATTGTCATTGTAGCATCTCTCATATCGATCGGTGTGGAACTTCTTCGACTTGTTCGCATATAAATAACGAAACCTGAATCGAAATGCTGAACGGGTTAAGAATTCAATAATTAAACAAAATATTTAGCTATTTACATCACTAGTGCTTTCATTTTTATCCCGAGTTATGAAACTTACTTTTCTTGGTTTTGGCGATTAAACCATTTTGCATTACCTTACTAGGGTTGACAGTGTCACTTTCAACGCTTGTGAGAATGCAAAAGCATAAAAAAATATTTACACTAGGCGATAATGCATGTCTTTTATAGAGTGATGCAGCTTTCTACTAAACATCATTTCTGGTGGATGGAATTGTGGAATGAGTATTATTTTGTGGATTTTAAATTTGTATATCAAATTACGATTTACTTCATTGATAGCTCCGGGAAATGGTATGCTCTCTGTATTCTTGGGTCAACAGTGTGCAGTTTTCAAGGATTACAGTGTAAATAGCAGATTTTTGTGCTCACACGCTGAATGTAATGTTTCGAAGAAGAGCGGTTTTATTTAGTTTTATACCCACACCTTCAATGGGGGTAAATTGTAGATCTAAATCGTATTTATCCATAGGCTATGTAATTTATCAAAATTCTTTTGATTGGAATATTTATCGGCACGTGTCTGATTGCAAAATAATTTACAATTCATTAATACTTGTAGATATCTTAAATTAGTGCTCCATTCTTTACGTGTCATTAATATGTGACCACTGATCATATGCACAGAAAATATTTAAATACTTAACAACGTTATATCTTTTATGCTTTTAAAAAACATTTAATGTTGTTGTTTAGTATCGCAAATACACATCAAACATACTTTTTTAATTTGAATAAATGTTTTGCCCAAGGCGATCCGTCAAAGAATTTTTCTGAGTAAATGATCCAAGTGATCAAACGACATTATAACATTGAAATGTTGGGGTATAGTTGTGTTGTGTTTGTTAGTGGCATGGCATGATTGTTATTTTCGTGATAATGAAACGCGAAGCAGGTTGTGAGCAGGTACGTATCGTTGTATAACAACCTGAGATTTATTGAAACAAAATAATCCAATTTTTGAATCAGTGAAGTAAGGTGAACCGATCACGTCAGCAAGTTTGATGCTTTGCTATGATTGAATAACAGTGACGGGAACAACCGCATAGAGGAACGACATTATGCAAAAACTTTTGATGTCTACCGCCTGAACGTAGCTGTTACTGCTCGTTACCGCTATGCCTAGTTGGATTTAAAGGCTAATTCCATCGGTATCGTCATCTGGGTAACGAATTTCATCTCTTTCATCCTTTCAATGAGATTTATATTAACATGAGACAAAACACATTCGTTCTTCAGGTGACATAGTAGCGACAATGTATGGGTTACCGATGGAATTAGCCTAAAGCATTTGTAAAGCTGTAGCTGGCGGTAGGGAGCTGTAGAGGTTACGCTCAGGAGTGGTACAACCAAAGTTGATGTCTCAATTCAAGGGAAATATTTATAATCAAAAATTCGCAAAAAGTAGGAAACTTCGTGAATTTAAATTTGCTGGTATGGGCGCTAGCATAAATCCATAGGTAGATCGTTTACTCACGCGCTGTTAACAATTATGATTCTGACGCAATGAACGTCATTTACACAGAGGGTAAACGGCGTGATGAACTTAATGACCTGTGTCTATGAAGATTAACGACTTTGTAACTTTTTGTTTGTAAATATAAGTGAACAACATTAATTAAAAACGAGTTACCGCATGTTTCACTAAATCACGAATCGTATGCTGATTTTTATATTTATATGTTGTACTGTTGTACGCTAACCTTACTCCACCAAAGTGAAACAGTAGCAAAATGCTTTCAGAAATGGCTTAAAAGTCAGTATCACAAACGTAAGATTATTCAGAGTAGAAAGCACCGAAGCGTGCAGATTTTTTTATTCTTTTTATTTACCGCACTGTACAAGATTTTGACCGGCTCACAACTCTAATTCTTCATATTCATAGATCGAAAGAGAAACTAATTCCCACTCTTAAGAACAATGCCACGGCGTATGCCGCATACCTTATAGCATAAGAAACAGAAATAACATTGCACCATACAACCGAAAAAATCACTCTTTTTCTGTAATGTTTGTGATTTTTAGACCCGTACGAAGGACGAAGGTCTGATGCGTTTACTACCACGTTTGTTACATTGCGAATTCGAACCCGGGAGTAAGGGGGAAACTTTTTTTATTGCCTCCAGATGACAAATCAGCGAAAAAAACAATGTCCGTCTGTCTGTCGGTCTGTCTGTCTGTCTGTCTGTCCGTCAACACGGTAACTTGAGTAAATCTTGATCGATTTTCAAAAACTTGTTTTTTCCTGAAAGGTAGTCGAAAAATATTTTATGGGATTGAATCTGGGCACTGTCGGCACAAGGGCCGCCGAGCTAGGGCCGTTTAAGTGGTTTTTGGTCTTTTGCGCATAACTCGAGTAAATCTTTTCTGATTTTCATAAATTTTTTTTTGTTTGAAAGATCTGGGCATGGCCTACAATTTATGGAAAAAACTTTTAACTTTTTTTAATTTGAGTCCTTGGACTTAGCTAGGGCACTAAAAACGAGTCTCTGCTAGGATTCTATGTGTTTTTTGTACATAACTCGAGTAAATCTTTACCGATTTTCAAAAATTTTTTTTGTTTGAAAGATCTGGGCATGACCGACAATTTGTGGAAGAAACATTTATCGATTTGAGCCTTTGGCCTTAGCTAGGGCACTAAAAAAGAGTCTTTGTTAGGGCCCTACGTGTTTTTTGTACATAACTCGAGTAAATCTCTTCCGATTTTCAAAAACTTTTTTTTGTTTGAAAGATCTCGGCAGGTCCGACAATTTATAGAAGAATTTTTGCCTGTGCTTAGAGTTCAAGTGGGCTTCATGTCGGTCCTAAGGTCGGCCCTAACATAAAAAAATATTTTTTGCTATGTTGCAGAGCAAATTGAGGGAGACATTTTTGTTTATGAAAGTATGTATCCGAGGCCTCTACTTAAGGCCCTAGATCGGCCCTAGCCCAATAAATAGTTTTTTGCTATGTTGTAGACAAAATTGAGGAGAACATTTTTCTCTATTTGGAGGTCAATTTTGTGCGTTCGGAGAATTTTTTTACACCGTTACTTCGGACGGGTTCAAATACAGTCTAATGCGAACGCAATATTTACTTAAATGCGTTCCAATCTTTTCGTAACATCAACTCTGTTTGCCGCATCTATTCTGATACGTACGGGTCCCTTCATATGTTTTCTTATATTTTTCAACGAACATGCGTGCAGAGCTCAGTGCAGGAGTGTTTAGGAAGAATATCGTCAAAGATTAATTGTTACAGAAGCGTTCGTAATTAAAAAAAAAGATTTAACGAAAAATCCTACACCGTCTCCTGTTCTTCAGGATAATGATCTCAGAATTTTGTATTTTAAATGCCTTGCGTCTCCATAATAACTGATAGCTTGTAGAAAGAATAGATTGTTTCACTGAAAAATCTAAGATGAAGAATCTTTGGCACTTCGTGTGACGTGCTAATATTCTTCTAAAATCAAAGATCTCTATCACAAAATCAAATTCAAAAGGAATAGAGGTATTTCTAGGTAAAAATTGAGAAAATTCTCGTTTTGGTACAATTACACCCATAGAAGTAATATTTTACTATGGCTGCTGTACCTTCGGCAGATTAAAGTCCACCCAATCAACATTTGGGAACGGGTTGGCTCAGTGGTAGCGTACTGGCCTTCCACCAAGAAAACCCGGGTTCAATCCCCGTGAAGGCAAATTCTGTATAGGATTTTTCTTCAATGTCTAGCATGAAAGCAACGTTCCTAAGTGTACCCAAGCTTCCCAACACGGGTAGTTGAGGAATTTAGTGCCCTCAACGAACCGTACACAGAAGAATGACATGAATGACGCAACCCATTCACGATGAATTCTGTGTACAAAATATCTGAGTCTAAAAAGTATAACTTTAGGCGGAGATATAAATAATTAGCACTGAAAGAAATCCTATGGGGTTGCTAGCCTATAGGCGTGGTTCGGAATTCACGTTAAGCATGTGGTCCACACTCACCAACCCGCACTGGCCCGCGTGGTGTTTCATGGCTAAATACCCCTAATTGGGAGGCCTCATCCAGCAATGGATAATATGGCTACATTATATTATATATAATCAACATTTAAAAGCCACTCACGATTCTTCATCCTACTTCCAATTCTTAAACAAAAATCGAAAAACTAAAAGTGCTGATTTCGTCGTTTACGACTCATCAGTACACCTTGTCTTAAGACCATGTGCATATCAACAACGATGGCCATAGAAAATACTCAGACTATGCCAACTCGCCTTTTATGGTCTTAAGACAAGGTGTACTGATGAGTCGTAAACGACGAAATCAGCACTTTTAGTTTTTCGATTTTTGTTAAACAATTGGAAGTAGGATTAAGAATTGTAAGTGGCTTTTAAATGAGGTATTTCTATTACGAAAAGAGTATGGGAGATAGTTAAAAACTTGCTACAAATATCCACAATCCAAAGCAGTTGTGGGACTTGCGTCGCGATTTACACACGAATGCGAAGCTATCATGAAATATAAATAAATAATATAATTGAAATTGATAAAGTTGAATTCAAAAAATTTTACATTAGGCGAATTCTGAGTTATATCTTTCTTGGCAAGTATTGACCTTAAGCAAACACCTATTGAAGATCCATTATGTGAACCAAACTAATTTCGCGGCACGAAAATAAAACGTCGATCCGTTATTAAAACCTTGTCGATATTTAATTAACTTTTTTATAATTATCTGATCGTAAGAGTGCGTTTTATAATTACTTGAAGATGAAGGCTGTCATATTGTTGATGAATGAATTTATGTGTGCAAAAGATGTTTCTTTGGGAGGGGTTCGAATGTACTCGCAATGTTTTTATAATGGATATTATGTTTACGTTTTGCGTTTCTTTTATCATGAATGTATCGGCTGTTTCGTGAGATTATTTCATTTAAAATTGCACTGTGTGTTTAACATTGCAACTCCGGTTAGTTGTTTTAGCTTCCGAGAATTTTTTTTCTATTTATTTTTTCCTTTAACACTTGTAGTTTAAAATATTTGAAAAAAAAGATGATTGCAAAAGACCTTCTAAAGTGACCGCTGTTTTATTGTACCTGTTATGGACAACGTATTCCCCTCTTCTACATTTTAAAAGTCCCTTCTTCGACCCCAGTTGTACAAATGGGCCAAAAGCAAATTTTCCCCTTAACTGCCTCTATAAATTTATCTTTGAAAGGTATTTTGAAAACCTCTATTTCGCACATTCTTCCCTTCATTGTACACATACTAAATCACGCCATTACTTCCTCGAGGTTCCCAAAAGACTGGAAAATGGCTATAGTGGTTCCTTCACATAAGAAAACTAAATCTTTTGAATTGAGCGACTACAGACCGATTAGTATTCTCCCTGTTTTCTCAAAAATCGAGAGCCCTGGACAAGAAGTTTGTTGCAGTACTGCTGCTATTAGATTTTTCTATTTGATCTTCTCTGTAGTAAGCTTTCCTCTTCTTTCAGATTTGGCTCAACAGCTGGTGTGCCTCAAGGGTCTATTCTGGGTTCTCTGCTCTTCTCGCTATACATTAATGATTTGCCAGATACAGTTAAATATATGTTTCCACATCTTTTCGCTGACGATGTACAGCTCTATAAAGTATTTAAGACAGCAGACTTGAAGTCTAGTGTGGAGGAGATTCAGAGTGACCTGAAGGCTGTCTCTGAGTGGTCCCTTGTTAATAGGTTATCCTTGAATGCTGGTAAAACTCAGGTCATGATGATTGGATCCAGTAACAATGTCAAAATGATACCTTCCTCTGTCTGCGATGGCGTTCAACACTATCTGGTCATGATCTTAGATGATGATGGGTCCTATGTCCAATGACGGGAATGTTATTCAGTTCTCACAGAAAGTGAGGGATCTGGGGCTCATAATAAATAGTCGCTTTACATGGGTTGACCATGTTGAAGAAATCTGTCGTAGAGTCTATGCAGGCCTACGCAGTTTGTGGCCGCTTGCACATTGCACCCCGCTGAGAACTAGAAGTCTATTAGCGAAAGCACTGCTGATGCCGCATTTCGTATACTGCTGTGAAATTTTCTTGTATAACCTTGATGGACCGTCGGTTGGTCTGCTTGAAAAGGCTTTTAACTCAGTAATCAGGTATGTTTATGGGAAAGGGAAATACAAGAGTATTGCGAACGTGGTTAATAAGTTTCTAGGCTGTAGCTTGTGGGATTACCTTAAGTAGAGAGCGAATTATCTATTAGATTATTTTATTAGTGGCCGTTCTAACCGTACAAGGCACAACTACTTGCCTCGAGTACACAATGATAAAGATCTGTTCTCCCGAGGAATCGCGGACTAGAATGCTCTGCCGCTGGCTATTAGAAAGTCTGGGACTCTTGAGTCGTTTCGGAAAAAATATATATTCAGGTCATGTTGCTGTTTAGGCGGAGCTCGCTAGCTATCTTAATTTCATTAATGGTGAATTATGGATCATGTGCAGAATCTAGGACTATTGGTAGTTGCTTTGTGCCTTTTCATGCTTCTTTGGCTTGTCTAGGGTTAAGGAAATTCAAAGTTAAGCTAGTCTATAATATTCTTCATTGTTTTTCTTTAGTATTTTAGTTTCACAGATTTCCCGCGTCTATACTTTTGTTTGACGTTATATATGTTTTCGGGTATATTGTATGACTTTGGTTTTAGTATTAGTTTTAGACTAGTTTTAGTTTTAGTTAGTAATTTAATAATTTAGTAATTTAATTTAGTATCTTCTTGTGATCCATCTTCGTAGAATGTGAGAAAATGAATAAGTTGAGTTATCCATATGGTGATGAAATCACCTTATATAGGATGATTTATTAAATGAGAATAAGTAGCTTAAGTAAAAAACAGGACGAGTAACGAATTCCAGCGATAAATTCATTATTTCCAAGTTTTGCGAGTATTAGCGGCGCGGCGTTTTCGGTTAGCGAATTGCGTTAACGACACTAATTTTTTTCATTTTTAGTGTTAGTATTAACATTTTTTGTAGTTTTTGCGATTTTAGACATTTTTCTAATTTTCGCGTTACGTTACAAATCACGGGGGGTCCAAAAGAGCCAAATTTTGCGTTACGTAATTCATGAACGGCCTCTATCAGCTCACAACGAAGGAATGATGATTTGGGTGCTCCTACCTACATTCAGTTGACTAGGGTACGATAGGGCGAATGAGCAGTAGGAGAGTACTTCCCCCTGGCCTAATGAGATCCTTTCTAAGGGAGGAGACGGTACGTAAGCAAAGAACTTATCCGATAAGCAAGCAAGAGAATTCTCAGAGGTCGATCGCCGCAAGACAGCTAATTTTCTTTGAAGCATGAGCGGAACACTCTCAATTACCATCTCCACAAGAAGAAATTGTGAGCGAACTTTTCACGCTACGTTCGATAAAAAGCTGCTGCTGAAGATGTCTAAAATTTTTACTTTCATTGGAAGCAAATGTGTCGACAAGACCGATGAGAGAGTTCGAATTTGCTTAAGGCTAGACACAGCACAAAGATGGCCTCAGAGCTACGGGCTGCCAAATGACGTCAAGAGCAGACGCTAGCTATGGAACTGAATTTAACAGATCGGTTATTCTTTTAATGTTTTTAAAGCCAGCAAATAAATTCAATCCAATCCTTAATTCTTCCTATGGATTCTAATTTATTCAAACATTTGCCCTATCATGGCATGCCGGGTGCAATGGAAAACCGAATCGAATTAACCAAAATCTCCCAATTAAATGGAGGTTTTCTAGTTTGTAGATTAAAGTCGTTACAATTTTCGAAATTGGTGTAAATTCATTCGCGTTAGAACCTTATAACAAGCCTAACTTCTAATATCCCATTATCTATTCTGAATTAACGTTTATAATGACGTTTTAATTAACTCATAAATGGCACCACAAAAACGAATTAAAACCAACAACCACAAAATCATGAGTTTCCAAATTGTCTTTTCTTCGTTATTAACTTCTTGTTAAAATTATATTCTTCATTGACCCCTCTATGTCTCGTTTCTTATGCACAACGTAATAAACGCTGAGACGGGATAAAAAAAACTCATTTTTTCCTCTTTTTTTGTTCTCACAAAACTTTTAGTTGATTTTCATTTTAATTTCCAGCAGCTATCTCTAAATACACTTTGTATAAACAAAAATTTATAAGACTATTTTACTTCTATACCGTTTTTTTGCCGGTGCTACGTTTCTTTTGATATTTAATTTACGAAAAGTCATTAGCCAGCTAAGAATTAATGGGCTTTTGTCCATGCTGCATCGTTTTTAGAGTATATTTTCTTTTATTCTGATAATAATTGTGTGTTGAAGAAATACTCTTTTGTATATCATGGTCGCTTCATATTAGAACATAAATATGTGTATGCTTTCAGAGCAGATTAACCAAGCGATTATACGAATGTATAAAGGACATGGAAGGAAATACATTTTTTGTATATATAACACCGTCTACATATAATTGCTCGGCACTAGATCATTATATTCTAATAACGGCCACGATTCTAGAGAATTGAATTACACCCAATGGGGTTCTGTTGGGGTTAAATTAATTGTAATTATATTACCTACTACAGCAAACTGACTTTATGACACCAGATCTGTTGTGATTTATGTGTTGAATGAGGCCTTCTTTCGGCTATCGTTTAATGTAATTTGAATATGGATTTTAATTGTGGAATTGAATTTGTGACATATTTCGTTTTAATTTGCCACTCAAAGTGTGATCAGAAAGTCAAATGTCTTATGTAAACGGGTTTTATGGTCCGTGTATTTGAACAAAATAAGCTGTCCAGATTTAGTACAATAAACATTTGTCATTTCTATTTTTCTATTGTTTGAACAACGGACCTTTCAGAAATGGCTATATTTAATTTTCTTTTTAATAAATGCGAGGGTTGGCTCACGCCTTTTGAATAACATGATTAACTAGCAATTAGCATAGTTAACAGTTGATTAAGCAGTGATTAACACAATCGAACACCGAAAGTCGCGGTCATATCATGATAAGTCGATAAAGGAATGTCACTTTTTTCAGTCAAATTGAGCGCAAATTGGAGCAAATGAATTTTCTATTTCTCCTTTAATTTCCGTTGCTTGTTAGAGTATCGGTATCGATAGGAAGCCGGTCTCCGGCATCGTACCTCATTTTAAACATCTATCGACCCTGGTCCAAAGTACCTAATTGACTCGTGGTGTCGAAACCCCTCATTTGACACCTCACTGACCCTGACGTGACCACTACAACAACATACAGATACATATGCTCATTGCTGATCTGTGGCTAAATCGAATATCTCGGAATTATTCAATTTATTCACCCAAGTAACTTAAGCAATTTTGTTACATCCATCCCACACTCTAATATAATACTCAAAAACTCTTCTGCACTATCTACACTCTACTGCACCACACCAACAAAGTGACCAGCCCCCAAATTTTACATTTTACATTTTTACAAATTTTACATTTACATTTGATCCCCATGAATTAAAAAAATTCACTTTAAATCATTAATCAAGAAGGGTTTATTTCTTGGCCGATGCTATACACAGGCACCTGCAAATAGTACTGCATGTGTACTATTCGCAGGTGCGTGCTAATAGTACCCAAGATATACTATTTGCAGAATATGTAACAAATATTGATTGTCGGGCGCCTGGGAATAGTGCTTCCTGGATGCTATTCTCGGGTGCCTGCAAATAGTGCCTCCTGGATGCTATTCTCGGGTGCCTGCAAATAGTGCCTCCTGGATGATGTTCGCAGGCACTATTTGCAGGAGCCTGCGAATAGCATCCAGGAGGCACTATTTGCAGATTGGCCGGTTAATTTGGTGATCTATTTTGATTTCGCGGATGCTGTACTGAATTAAAGACAGTAAAATATTTTACGAATACAATGGTGTTTCCTCCAAAAAGTTATTGCTATGACATTTAAAAACATTTTTTTTTTCTTTGTAGTTCCGCCTGCGAATAGTGTTCACCTGCACCTGCGATTAGTACCTAGTATTTGCGAATAGTAACTAAGATATTATATTAGCACTACCTGCGAATAGCACCCGGGAAGTACTATTCGCGGGCACCTGCGAATATCATCTGCGCTTTTTCTTTCGGCTGTAAGTTGTGCGAAAAATACTACTTGAGATTTTTCAACGGAAAAATGTTTTCGAGCTCAAAACAAAAAAAGTTTTTCTCAGGGACTTTTGAGAATAAAATAATTTTTACATGCAGTTTGCTCGTTAGTTAGCCTCTCATTTAGACTTCGTTAAAACCCACCGTGAACTCGTTTCATCCGAAAGCTACATTGAAAATGAGAAAAGAGAATGTATTTGTGTAACGACACGAAACCATTTTCGATACATGCTAAACAAACACGCACCAATTATATTAAACTACCACCAATAATGGAGTTACTAAGGCCATAAAGGATTTTTTATTTCACGTCTTGACGCCTCGTTTGTACAAACATTCAACCGTACGTTTGACAGCTTAACAAACATACAGCTGAATGATTAAACCACATAAAAATAAGCTACAATACCGAATAACCCACAACTCATTAGGTAACGACATGTATTTGTTTTCACTTTAAACTCCATACCATAAAATGTACAGAAAGAGAGGGAGATACAGAGAGTGAAAACTATACATAAAGAGACAGTAAACCGAATAGTCGAAAATATAACACGACTTTGATAAATGATAAAAATGGATGGATCGGTTTACAAATTCAGGAGTTTTTATGGTTGGTTAATGTAAATTTACCGTGACAAAACAGACCCCTTGACTTTAGTTACATTGCGTTATAGAGAATAAATTTTCCTTTGTTGTTAGAGTTTCGCTTCACTTTTTTTTCTTGTGTGTTCCATACTGGAGAATTTGACATTGCTTTGAATTCAATTTCGATATGGATTCTTGTGAATTTGACAAGACTATTATCATCTCTACTAAGAATAGCTCACAATGAGTTGTTTATTAAGGAGTTTGATCCTTTTTGCCGCAAAGACGAGTCGGTTTGTTTGTAAAAGGTTATGGTTTTACATAGATCTCGGTTTGTTTGTAAAATGTTATGGTTCTACATCTATATAGAATAGATGTGTGCGGGATGCCCAAAAAATGTGTGTCGGGTTCTGAAAATTCTGCCGGGCTTGAAAAACTACGACCGGTTTTGAAAACTTACGATTTTGGTGAAGTCAGCGTTTTGGCTTGAGTGTGATGATTTTCACGCAGTCCCGTAGCAAGACGTGTTTTGGCCAGTGTATCGTCTGAAGTCACCAAATAAAGTTTTTTTTGGCGTGATAGTGAAATGTTGAACTCAAAGAAGAAAAAAGAAACATATGCAGGAGACCCGTACGTATCAGAATAGATGCGGCAAACAGAGTTGATGTTACGTCATATAAGGACCATGATCGGTGCTCCCCCCCCCTACTCCCGGGTCGAAATTCGTCTGGTTACAAATGTCGTGGTAAACGCATAAGACCCCTTTTCGAAGAACTTCGTTCTTCGTACGGGTCTAATAAGATCATCATGTTGTACATGAACTGAAAACCACACATTTTTCGTCGCTTGACATGGACATATTTTGAATTTACATCATGGATGCATGTATACTTTGACATAAGCCGGTGCCGCACTAAAAGTATGACTGAGCAGACAACATGCTCCAAGCGTAGAAATTTTCTCATCAGTACTGCAGGTAAACCGGAGGTACCAACGTAGTAAAAATAGTTTAATGTTACCAAACCTACAACTGGAGCTAAAATTCTTATGTTATCTAAGAAAATTGCTGCCACATTTTGAATTATTCTTCATAATTTTTAAGGGGTGTGGTATCAGAAATTTTCGGGTGCTTTCGAGTCGGGTTCCAATTCAGCCTCTCTCTCAAGATAAATTTTAATATAGACTCAAAAGCTCGGCGGCGGCATCTACTCTTTACCTACGATGTTAATTTGAGAGCTCGATAAATACAATTTTTACACACAAAAAATAAATTTACAAAACGAACATTCGAGGGGGTGGAGTACAGTATGACCGGTTCATAAAAAACCCGTCCGCGCCTATTTCTTTTTCAGTTCCGAAACGTTCTTCTTGCCAAGAGTAAATTGTCCGTATTTTATGTCAAATTTTATGTGTCAATACTGAAAGTAATGAGAACATCTCTATTGCTGCAATAAAAACAAAGTAAGCAATAAACTATTGAGAGGTTACAGGTCAAGCTAATAAAAATTGAACATATCGGTTCCCTTTGAGGGTATAAGCGTAAATCTTATGCATTATATCATCATGAGTATACTTAGGATGATATTAGAAAAATCAAACACTCCTCCCACAATCCTGAATTAAATCGAAGTTGATTCGTTTCTAACAACCAAAGCATTTTTTGTATTTTCATTTTCCCCCTTTTATAAGAAACTTCGTATGTATACGATTCTTTTATATTGAATAGCAACATTTTTGGGGTGAATATTCCTCTTGAGAGAAAATATTTTCATAAAGTGGTTGTGGCTTTTCGGAATTAGTGCTGAGAAAATATTTCGATGTGGTTTCGGTGTGGCTATTTATTTTGATTGTCAAACTGTGTTAGCCTGTGGCTATTTGATTTTTCGATGCTATGAAAGCAATGGAGTCTTTATTTTTCGATTTTTAATCGCTACAACAGCAAAATAAGCCATTGTAACAATATGAGGAGGTAGCGGATAGCATTAGTTTCTTAACAGGATTGAATTATCGGATTTATTGTTCCCCTGGAGATATTTAACACAATGCAACTATTCAAGAAAGGCTCATTATTTTGGTAAAAGTATCCAATCAAAGAATGACGCTGTAGCTACAATAACGCTACATTCACTGCTTTAGCACAATGAAATAAATCGGGGTAAGACTCATATGACTGTAAGCGCTGGTCGCTACGTGGGGGAGAGTCCCATTATTTTTGGATGACACTTTAATAAAAGGTTAAGAAAATTTTCACCTCACGCGAACATTTTTGAACACACAAATTTCGGTAACAACGTTATCATATGGCGTGTTGGGTCTTCAGCTGTAATTGATCAATGAGTCAGGAAGGAAACAAAGCCTTTCAAAGAAATTAACAAGAATTAAGTTGAGAGATCTACGCTTCTTACTAAAGTGAATTTCTTTGATAATGGAACGAAAGACTCCATGTATATAAAGTATATAACACTTACCCGAAAGTTCCCTTGTTTTTTTTTTGCGATCTCAGGACTGGCTTCACGGTTACCACCAAGGCTGTGACTATAATGTTTTTTCCTTCACGTAGTTTAAATACCAGCAGCACTATAGCTTTCGGCAAGTCTTGTATTTGACACCAGCCGTTTTGTCTGTTTTTTTTTATTTAATTTTATTTTCATGCAAAGCAAGCAACATACGGGTCTGACAAAGTATATGCAAAGTGAATGTACTGCATAAGCGAGATGATAAATGCAATGTAATTAAGCGAAAAAGACATTTATTTTTAAACAGTTGAAATCTCTGTCAGATCTCAATGTTATTCGATCAAAACACATGTTAAATATCTAAGTATAACCGGGTGTCACTATGCTCATCTTTTTGCTGAATAATATGACAATCGTTGTATCATTTGATTTGCCCTTGCAACTCAATTTTATTCACTATGGTCCAGATTTTCGATACTTGGCACAAAAGTCTAAAGCATTCTAAAGCATTCCAAATATTGAAAAACTTTGAAAGATAAACTTGAGCTTTTCAAAAAGTCAAAATTTCCGAAAAGATACTTTATCTTTTGATAGAAATTTTTTATGGCACATTCAAAACGACTAAATCACGAGGGTGTCACTTACTATAAAAATCTACATCGAATTTACAAAATTTTTTGGAGTTTTTAATTTCGTCTACATTTTATAGATTCCGTTTTTTAATTTTCAGTTTGTTATAGGATTCGGCAACATCGACAAATTTGCGTTGCATGGCCGAATCGAGTAACAAATCGATTGTTTCTTCTTCGGCAATAATGAATATTGGATGAATAAGTGACATCCCCGTGGACTAAATACACTAAAAAATGACAATTTTTGAGAATTTTGCAATAGTTATTTACACTACAAGGGAGAGGTACGAAAGTATCTCCGAGTGGTGTATTATGTTTTTCATGCTTCATATGCGGTGCGAAAGTAAAAAAAAATTCATCCCACGGGGCGAAAATTTTATTTTCGCTGCGTGGGCTTTAGCCCGAGGGGCGAAAATAAAATTTTCGTCCCACGGGATGAAATTTTTACTTTCGCACCGCATATGAAGCATGAAAAAGCATTTCTGTGCACAGAAAATCGAAAGACACGAAAAACAGCGGGAGCGCTGCGTAGACTATAAAAGGGCTCATTGTATTGGACGCGATGCGAATCGCATCGCGTAAGGTCTGTGTGAAAGCTCAACTTGACAGAATAAACATTTTTTTTGTCAAGTTGAGCTTTCACACAAACCTTACGCGATGCGATTCGCATCGCGTCCAATATAATGAGCCCTTAAGAGACTTTTACAGCGTGTATACACCCGGTGTAAAAATCCACGAGCACAACGTACAACATAATTTGAAACTGGAAAATATTTATCATCATGTTGTAAGTAAGCAGTATAACATGCCTTTCTTTTGATCTACTCGCATAATTCATGTTAATCTAGTTGCAAATGCATGTAATAAAATTTATATCTTCATATTTAACATTGTTTAATTTCTTTGCACATTTTCTTTTTTTGTCAAAAGTGTAAAACAAAATTTTACTAATCGTGTAGAATTAAAAAAAGTGACAAATTTATTTCCGAGAGTTTACATTTACCGCTTGAATTAATTGAAATGGGGCATTCAGTAGCTGAGTATCTAAAAATAAAAATTGCATTACTCATGAAGAACATTTAATTGAGATCACAGAGATATTTACATTTCTGTACAATTCAGTTTTTGAATCAATTTTAACGGAATAGTCTTGTTATTTGTTTACCAGTGTAAGTAGCACGACGAGAATCGATTTGTTACCAACTCTTACAATGAGTAAACAGGATCATATTTCTTTACCTACATTCTTCTTTTTTATTCATAGTGTAGCACGCGGTCATGCCTCATTACTTATTGCTTTTAAAGCAAGTACTATCAAAGACTTAATAGAGACATTCCGGTTTAGTCGAGGGGTAAACAACTTGATAGAATTGTGTCCGTTTCACTTTATTGCGACAACTTTATTTTCAATAATTTTGATATTTTTGCCTGAAATTCACATTTAAATTTATTATTTGCTAATCCATTCGTCAATTGCCGTTTTTCATTATCATCATCCTTTTTTCAACACTCCCACAACGAAAGTCACTTCTCAAATTTGATCCGAAAATGGAAAAATGCAGACCTCAGTAAGCCAAGACATGAGATAGTTGAGATGAGATAGTCAATTTTATGTTTTTAAGAGATAGTTATTTGGATCACAAGGGATGAAAGTATGAAAATTCAACCCTGTGCGAGAATTGCTGCCCGCGCCGAAGGCGATCAAAGTACACTGATTGACTTTAGCATCGTGTACTTCAACTTTCGCATTGTGTATTTCGATTTTCGCGTTGTGTATTTTTACTTTCGCTTTATCTAAGTTGACTTTCGTATTATGTAGGTAAGTTGACAACACATAAGTCTAATTTTTTTATTTTCGGTTTTCAAATGGGGCCCGAAAATTACAATTTCGTTGTACGAGTAATGAAAAAATATTTTCATGCTTCATATGCGGTGCGAAAGTAAAAATTTCATCCCGTGGGACGAAAATTTTATTTTCGCCCCTCGGGCTAAAGCCCACGGAGCGAAAAGAAAATTTTCGCCCCGTGGGATGAATTTTTTTTTTACTTTCGCACCGCATATGAAGCATGAAAAACATAATACACCACTCGGAGATACTTTCGTACCTCTCCCTTGTAGTGTAAATAACTATTTCAGTTTTCTAAAAGAGGGCCGAAAGTATTTTCAATTCTTAAAAGACACGGTGGTCCTCAAGCAAAAAAAAAGTTGAAAAGTTGAACCCAAAAAATTTAAACTGGAATCGAAAGAGGGAGTTACTACGAGCTCAGAACATGCCGGCACTTCACCAGATCATAATCGACCCTTAATGTTATGATTGAATTACATGTGTGGTGAACGTTTCACGGAAGAGAATTCAACGTTCAATATTAAGTAAAAATTCAACCTTTGCGAGAGTTGCTGCCCGCGTCAAAAATCTGCATAAGTACATCTTTCTCACTCACTAACGCCGTGTGACTATATCGTACTTTACTCGCATTTATAAGGCATTTCTGTAATGCTGGACACAGGGCCTTTTATAACATACAACCTCGGAGGAAAAATCCACCCCAGTCCCACCCCACTTTATAAAAATCCACCCCAGTGCACCCCACTCATTTTCAACTTGCAAAAAATGTTCCACTCATTTTCTACTAAAAAAATTTCGCCTGCGGCGCTTTACAATGATTCTTAATATTCAGTAGTGGGCAATTCCATTGTTAGGTTATGTGCAAACGTTGTTTTCTTGCTAAACAAAGCACAACAAGGCTTGTGTTATATGAAAGAAGTTTCTACAAATGTTCAATCTTCAACTTCTCCATACAAAGGAATTCTAATATCTAAACAATTTACCCGTTAGAGCGTTTGCACGTAACGCATTTTCCACTTTTACATTGGCCAGTTGGGCAATTTTTAAATTTATTTTTAATTCGGGATGCCTGACGCGACGCCTACAGCGATCCGGAATAGTCCAACGGTTTTTTTTTTATGGAAGACTCTTTATTAAAATACAATCTTCTATTGTCATAAACTCAATTTCGTGTTTTTTAAATTTATTTCAAAGCGAAAAAAAGAAAAAAAAAACGATCTTTTCAACAAAACCTAATTTCTGTACTCAAAATTGACTCACCTATTTGGTCTCACTCAGCAAGAATTTTTCGCTCGCTGCGCTCGCGATTCCCTCATCTTATACTCAAAGTATTGCAATTTGAAAAAAACTTCACCTGCGGGCGCTTGACACTATTTTTAATGTGTTTTCCTCTTATCGAAAATTAATTGGTTCCAGCATAGTTCGTTTTATTCAATAACATTTCTCTCGATCTCTAGATTCTCTAGTGAACCCACCGATATATTTCCATCATGAATGCAAAAATCAAAATTGTTTCTGCTTAAAATTCCTCGGTTGGTTGCAAGATGAGAATGTTACTCAACGTAGAACTAAATAAACAATAAAAAGAATTTTTCCTTTAACGCATATCATTTGCATGCTAATCATCACCTTGTAACGAAAACAAAAAAGTGAAATCAATCAGCGCACACGGTCACCACAAAGAAAATCTTTCACTTTTCATGATGTCACACATTGTCTCCATGTTTAGTGTTACAGCATATGCTTTATCATCAAGTAAATTAGATCGTGTCGCTTAATACAGTTACGTCTTAATAAAATATAGTTCTAAGTTAATTTCATTCACAATTTTCAAACGTTATGCGTTCAGTCTGAAGAATTGTTCGTTTTGATATAAATAAATGAGAAATTGAAGTTCTCTAGCAAATCAGTCCTATTCGATCTTTGGGGTTTGCGCATTTCGTACAGACGGCGCAGACTAGACATGTGCGCCGATCACTTCACGCCGGCGCGCCGCCGAAAAAAGACCACGCCTAAAGCACGCCACCGCCGATTGAAAATAGCAATCGGCGCGCCGAAACGCCGCCGATAGCTGTTACTATACGGAAAATAATGTAAAAAATACGAGTTTTCAGGAATCATCATGCTCTTTTGGTATTTCCATTCAAAAGCCATTAACAATTCTTTCACAATTTCACAACAAATATTTGAAGAGAACAAAAATGTTGCTAATTTCGTCCTTTACGACTTTCTTCAGTACACATTGTAAGACCTTTAAGATATCTCTTTCATAAATTGGTAAATTTTTTGCAGCCAAGTGAAGTTTTAACAAAAGAAAATTCACTGAAAATGAGTTAAAATGAACTTATTGAAGGAAAAGTAACATTATTCTTGCATATTTGTGTCTACACTTACTTAAATATATTTTTGCATCAAATAGAATTTTGTACTTTTGCGCAAGTTTTTGCAGTGTTAAAAAACTGCGCAGAAGTACAAAATTCTATTTGATGCAAAAATATATTTCCGTAAGTGTAACACAATTAACCTGGAAGCGTTGCCTGAAATTTTCTGAGAATCTCATCATTCATTTAGTAGAATCCTCCGAAATTTCTACAAAGTTTTCTGAATAATTTTTTCAGTTAGCACGAGAAAATTATCACAAGAAAATTTTTCAGGTGGACTTTCCTGACGTTCCATTCCATTCTTGGATGTGATTCGAAATATTTTTATTTTTCGATAAGCTAATATCTTAAGACTGGATATATTTTGATATCAAAATTGGGCTATTGGTATGTTGATATCTATCGTTAATGCACCGGAAAATTGTAATTCACCACTAAATTGTTATTCACCTGTACTGTAATTCCAGGTGAATCTTTATTCGGAGGAGTTGTAATTGTCGAAGAATCGTAATTCCCGGTGAATCATATCTCCGTGAAACCGTAATTCCAGGTAAACCGTGTTTTTCGGGGAATCGAGATTCTAATAAAATCATGATTCACGGGGAACTGTAATTCTCGGATAAGTCAACACAAATCTTGTTTCCCGGGAAATATAAAACCACGACGAGACATTTCCATAGAAATTGTAATTCCCGGACAATTTCAAAACATTATTGTCACAATATAATTTACACATTTTTTATGGGAAGCCTAAAATTCGAAAAATTGTAATCTTGTCGCCAAAATTCATCAGGATAGATACTTTGTAAATATAATGAAGAAAATTTGTAATAATACCCTCGTTTCCGCAGCTATCGTTTAGAACATTCAAATTTATAAAAATTCTAATGAAATTCTTATTTAAATAAGAAAAAAAAGGTAAGGGTAGTGCCATGAAATGTCCTTTCTAGTTTTCTACATCTATTTATTTTTGGGATTATTTGAAAAACTAATTTTCACCTCGACGCCGATAAAATGCAATCGGCGCGCCGCTGCCGATTGAGAATCCCAAATAAGCCGCCGCCGATCGAATTCACGCTGGCCGGCGCACATGTCTAGTACAGACCTTTTCTGAGCCAATGATTTATTTACTTGTGTCACAAGTTTGTCAAATTTTGTAACATGTCGACGCAAAGTTTCATCCCTTTAGTCGTGTCCCAAGTTAGTCAAATTTTGTAGCATATGTCAATGCAAAGTTTCATCCCTAAATAAATAGTTTTTCTCAGTCGATTTTAATCAGCTTTTTTATCTAGAAGAATGACCAGAATGACATCTTCGCGCAGACGGACAAAAAACACCAGATTTCCTCACCGAGTTTACATCCGAAAAGGCGCGTTTTAGTTTCACATTTGAACATCACTTTTTAGACCAGGACTGAAAGCGACAGGTGGGAAGAAAAAACTTTTCTTCCCACCTTTCACTGCAGAAAGAAAAATGAAAACATCATAGTCAAGGTAAAACATCTATCACTGCTGACCATGATAATTGTTTTTCGTCACTTCAAAAACACTTTTCATGTAAATACACACATATATCGCTTTGAATTGTCCGGTGTTTTGTTCGGAATCTGGCGTTTTGTCCGCCTACGCGAAAAATATGATTTAGACCACGGTGGTGAAAAGGTCAGATGGCTTAGCGCAGCGGAGTGCTCCGTTTTATCTCCTTGTGATGTAATGTACTATTTCGCGCAGATTGACAAAAAGGCCAGATTTTCTCCCATAATTTAGATCCAAAAGTAAGCCGCTTAGGCTCACATTCCAATGCCATTTTTTGCCCGGGTTAAAAGGACTTTTTTACCCAAATGTTATTTTCGGCCCTATGTTTTGCGAAACGGCATAGTTGAGGAAACAAATGTTTTTAATTGAAGATCACGAAAATGTTAAATGCTAAAACGGTGCTGATTTCGACCACCGTGAAAAGGTCATATGGCTTAGCGCAGCGGAGTGCTCCGTTTTATCTCCTTGTGATGTAATGTACTATTTTCTGTTTGTCAAAACGACGAAGTCATCCGACTTAATTAAGTGCTTCAGATTGTTTACGAAAAAAAGTAGAATCTACAGGAGCGCAATCTGTAACGTAAGTAACGGTGGAATTACCGTACATCATACAACTCGCAACCGCGAGCTGCTGGTTTAAAACAGCGTATATATGTAGCTTTGATTCTTTTCACAAATGTGTAACTTTCTGAGCGGTAGGATGAGATTTTTGTGTTAGTCAGAAGCGTAGCCATTACTTTTCGCTTAGTGCAATTTTAACAGCAATGTCACTACCATGAAAGTGTGCAGCCTACTATGACCCTCTTTGATGGTACGTTTGAAAGACATAAAAGGATTGACTGTCATTGACACTTTCATATGATACGTAAATTTTCGATTTCATTACGACTTCATACATTAAGAAGTAAATCAAACGTTAAATGACCATGAAATGACTGGTGTAGAAGTCTATACCTTTTGGAACTGTCCAATAAAAACAACACGATAGCTATAAAAAATGCTTTTTCTTTATTACTGTACAAGTGTGAGCTTATAATATTTTCATTTTCTGACTTTGGTGTCGGTTAGAAAATTGTATAGTATAAATTCCGTTGCTTCGAATTCGTTCAAGAGCGAAATTCATTGAATTGAACACGAAACTAACCAGCCAATGAAGCAACGAAAATTGCAATGTCATTTCCAAACGAACCATTTGGTGATGAAATCGTTATATATTTTATAACATATGACAAAGGTCATCTTTTAAGTAATTTGCAGAGAAAAAATTAATTTACCCTCGACACGATTATCCCTACGTTCTCAAGATTAGGTAGAACAAATTTTACAAACAAAACTAAAAGAAAGGACTTTTCTTTAGCTATTTAAGTACTTAAAGTACCTAATTTGAAACCCCTGTTGTGCCATTATGACACACAATCGAATTCAAGATGGTTTTTTTCACATTTTTTTTTGTAAACAAATGTGACTATATTTTTGAGTATTAGCTATTTTCCGTATTTGTATCTTTTTTATTCAGAAACCCGAAACGATTTGATGAGCTGACAAATAAAAAATTTGATGGATATGACTATTGTTATATGGGAAAAAGTGTGTAATATGCCGAATGGTCTTTTATAAAATTATTGTAATACCCGTTTGAAAATAATTTAGGGATAACATTTTTTCTGTTGCTGGGTTTTAATATTTTTCTAAAACGAGAGACATCGCATGCTATAATGTATTAATTCGTACGTTGATAAAAAAAATTAAAAGCTGAGACAACAGAATTCGTTCGTTACACAATTTGCGACAAGGTGCGCGTAGGTGTTTGCGCAATCTATGTTTTAAACTAAATAAAATTCTTAACCGTAAACTAATAATGTTTGTACAGGCCTCATTCAAGTAAAATGTCTAGTGTCTAATTTCAAGATTACAACGATTTTACCAAGTAGTTTGCCACGAGGTCGAGACTATAATTAGGCAAAGAGCTACTTTATCTATTCTATGTGATAGACATCACATTTCAACCTATAAAAGGAAAATTGAACGTAAAAAGTGTTTGGTAAGTGGTGCTTAGTTCTTGTTATAAAATCATCCAGTAAATTGGACATTAGTTGTTTATTCAGACTTTTTGCTCTTATGGGTAATTCCATCGTCAATTAAGTTACAAATGACGCTCCTGTAGATTCTATACTTTCTTTCGTAAATAAACTTATCAGCTTTAACAACCTAAGCGAGTTTAAACTGAACCGTTTTATTAAATCGGTTCATTTTCGTCGTTTTTACAGACTAAACAATGTCATTCTTCCAGATGGTTAAAATCCGCTGAAAAATACTCGATATTTTGGGATGAAACTTTCAACTGACATATGTTTAAATTGCCATATGAGTAACCGGAGTCTTCTCCGAACGATTCCATCAAATTTTTTTCAAAGGGAAGCGTTACGAATGTTCTAAAACTGTTAGCAATTCTAATCGATTTAGTTCATCAACGAAAACCAACTTTACAACAACGTGATTGACGACTGTCATCCTTACTTTTTCCTTAGAAGTGACTCGTGCATTTAAGAAATCTTTTGTTCAATTGTTATTATTATTAATCGTATGGCTTTATTTACATTTCAAATTTACAATTCATAAAAGGATAAAAAGACAGAGAACAACTCTCTACACTTTACAAACTTCCACTTTAAATCTCAATGTCCAAACCACGAAGCCATTCGATAGCCTCAGGGGTGGCGGCTTGAAGTGATTCCAATCCTTGTTCGAACCGCCGCGCCGGGCAATAGTTCAGGATATGATTCAGGGACTGGTTTACTCCATTGTCACAATCACATAGCGGCGAGTCATTGAATTTCCAGCGGAACATTTGTTCACCGCAACATCCGTGGCCACTTAGGAATCGGTTGCGAATTTTCCATTCTCTTCTTGGTAGATCGAAATCTTCGAGTTTCAAGTCCGGATTATCGATCAAGTGTTTGTTCGAGAAGTATGGGCTGGTATTCCAGTAGCGTTTCCAAGCCAAGCTAACATCGAAATCGTTCGTCCGTATATCGGCGTCAAACCAAATAGGGTTTCGGGATACTAGCCGCCAGGGTGGATGGTTTATCAGTTCGTTTCTTATCGGGAGCATATATTCTCCCTGGTCGCTACATCCTTTATTCCATTCTTTATGCGCTGCCCTTTTCCGTCTAATTTCTGGAGGTGCAATGTTTGATAAGACGTGTAGCCACGGTATGGGTGTAGAGTCGACGGTGCCAGTGATTGTGCCCATTGAAATATTCAATTGTGTATCCAGTGTATCGACATGACTGCTTCTGTGCCAGGACGGTGCGCAGTATTCTGCACAAGAATAGACCAGTGATAACACTGCAGTGCGCAAAACGTTACCATTGGCCCCCCAGTTCGTTCCAGAAAGTTTTTGGATCAGATTATTGCGGCACTTTACCTTCTGAGCGAGCTTTTCCAGGAGCTGTCTGTATGTCAGAGACCTATCCAATGGCACGCCAAGATAACAAGCCACGTAGCTGTGCTCGAGTCGTGTGCCGTCGATAAAAACGTTCAGTTGGCGGTTTGCTGCTTGGTTGTTTAAATGGAAGATAGCAACTGCAGTCTTTCCTTCGTTCAGTTTTAGCCGCCACCGTTTGTAGTACCTTTTCAGTTTGCAGATATCTCGTTGTAGAATGTTTTCGGCTACTTCAAACCGGATCACTTGAGTCGTCAACCCCAAGTCGTCTGCGTATCCAAATTTTCTTGAAGACGTGTTGGGCATATCGCTGATGTACAAATTGATGAAAAATGGCGCGCAAACACTCCCCTGAGCGAATCCGTTATTTAGTCTGCGGGGGCGACTACTTTTGTCATCGATAAACACTCGTAATATACGGTTCGTGAGCATGCTGTTAATTAGTCGACCCATTTTCTTGCTTGGAATAACTGTGTAGAATTTCCACAGAAATCCGATTCGCCATACCGTGTCGTATGCTGACGAAAGGTCAACCAGGGCCATCGCAGTCTTTAGTCCTTCCTGAAACCCAGCTTCGATGTGTGTAGTTAAAGCAAGTACTTGATCGGTACAGCTTCGCCCTTCTCTGAAACCAGCGAATTCCGGTGGGAGACGGATTCAATTTTCGCATTGATACGGAAGTAGATCAATCTTTCCAGCAGTTTGTACATTACACTTAAGAGTGCTATTGGTCGGATCATCAATTGAAACAAGCCAACGATTACAAGAAAAAACGCATTCAAGGGACCCGTACGCATCAGAATAGATGTGGCGAACGGAATTAATGTTAACTTCTTAAGTGCATGATAATTACGAAACCATCAAAATTTTAAAAATATCAAAAAAGATTAACAAACAAAAAAAAATTTTCCTAAACAATTTGTTTTTGTAGTAGGGCCGACCTAAGGGAAGGCCTCAGTCTGATACATTCATAGGCAAAAAAGTTCGCCTCTTTTTTCTCTACAACTAGAGATGAGCGGGTCGACCATTTTTCGAAACCCGACCCGGACCGAACCCGACCCGATAAAATTTTTCGAAACCCGAAACCCGAATTGTTTCAAAACTCGACCCGGACCGAACCCGACCCGATAAAATTTTTCGAAACCCGAACTGTTTCAAAACCCGACCCGGACCAAACCAGACACTCAAGTTTTTCGAAACTCACAACCCAAATTACTTCGAAACAAAAATTGTTTCAAGGCCCGACGTCTGCATTCTTCACGGACTTTAGACTAAAACAAAATTCGTGTAATGTAAGATGATAAAATTTAGACAAGTTTTGTAAAATATAAAAAGTCAATAAAGGATCGGGACCCGAATAAAATGATACAACAACCCGACCCGGACCGAGCCCGACCCGATACAATTTTTCGAAACCCGAACAGTTTCCAAACCCGGCCCGGACCGAACCCGACCCGATTAAAATTTCCGAAACCCGAAACCCATGAACCCGAAAAAAACAATTAGGGTTCGGGTTCGGGTCGGGTTTTTCGAAGTTTCGGGTAACCCGCTCATCTCTATCTACAACACTACACATAAAACCTCATAATTAAAGGAATATTCACGAAAAACCACCAAATATTGTCTTTCACTAAATTAACTTTCGTGATTTTTTGAGGTTCACATCTTTCATATTCCTTGAAGAGCGATTTCTGTTATAATTTCGCAGAGATATAAGTCAAAAAGTTTCAGAAACCTTCAAAAACCACATTTTTTATCATTTTTTCAATCGTAACTTAGAAAGTTCCTAACCGATTGTGCCGAAATTCAATTCCATAACCAATTTGTCGATTATCTTTCAGGAAAAATAAGATTTACGAAAATAGGATCGAAAATCCTGGCGTGGGTGGTCAAACTTTTCGACTGACATGAAGATTTTCATCTAAAAACATCAGAAGTTCCTCAGTCTAAAAACTTTCTTAGTGTCCCTCGTATGTAGAGTATTAGGGCCGTGGCTAATACCAAAGGCTCAAAATAAAAAAAAAATCTTCCATGAATTGTCAGGTCTAGCCCTTTCGAACAGAAAAAATTTATGAAAATCGGAATAGATTTACTCGAGTAAATTTTCAGATTCAGCGTCTACTGGTTACAAACGTCGCGGTATACGCAATAGACTCCTTTTCGAAGAACATGAATTCATGAAAGGATACTGAGTTATCACTGACTAAATAACAGCGCCGCCATCGGTAACGTAATTGAGATTTCACATATAACGTGGAATGATGCAACCGATTCCATCAAAAATTTTTCAAATTTAGTTCACTCGATGAGTGGTCATTCAATTTGACGTTAGTTCCATTAAATCCAAAAAATGTATGAAAATAGAATAATTACCAATATTTCCAGCATTGTTGGTTTAAGCCTTTAATTTCACCTCCTTTTTTCTATGATTCTTTATAAATTGAAAAGAATATTACGGAAACGCTTTTCTTTTCTCAGGGCAAAATCGTTCTTGTTTTTACACTTATCGTCGTGTTCTTGATACATTGTGATGTCATTAATTAGCCAATCACTTGAAGTCGATTATAATACACAATTTCTAAAGAAAAAGACTTTGACCAAATAACAAAAATACAAGAATTTCTGGGATTCTTTTTTTTTATCATCTAAATCAATTGTCCTCAATTTGTCCTTTGTCCTGCAAAAATTAAAATTTGTCCTAGCTAGGGTTCCTGAGAATTGGTGTGTACTAATTTAGAACAGAAGGTGAAATTTCAAAAACCGTTTTCCTAATGAGTTATTGAGAGACGAATTTCACCAAAAAAATGTCGTCAATTTGTCCTTTCAGAAAAACGTTCCATTTTTGCGGTTTAATAGTATTAAGTACCGTTTTTACTGCAAAACGTATTTACTATTTTTAAGAAACCAATTCACCGAAAAATGAAACTTAGTAATAAAATGTCCTCAATTTGTCCTCTAAAAATACATTATTGTTGTATGGCCAACTTTATTATCAACAGAAATAACTATAACAGATTTTCACATTAAAAGCATTGCAAAAACATTTTGGAAATTTTTTTTTCACAGAAAATGTCCTAAATTTGTCCTAATGAATGGCATAAGCATAACTAGAAAAACTTGCTAGAGATCATGATATTGAAGACAGTGTGTTTTTAGATTTTTACACTAATTTAGTGTATTAAAACTAACTGGAATCAGTTCTTTCTAGTGCTTTTTAAATGTAATCCGAAAGGACATAATTTTCCTGCTCATTAAATTCCCGTAGAAGCGCCGAACTAAAGATTTTCTTTCAACCACACATATAAGAAAGTTCGTTGGACCTAGCCCAGCGTCGCCAGTTCAAATCCTATCGGCGAAAAAATTTTTTTTTGTTTTTATCGACGGTCACAATTGGACAAAATGAGGATATAATTTTCCTGCTCATTAAATTCCCGTAGAAGCACCGAACTAAAAATTTTCTTTCAACCACATATATAAGGAAGTTCGTTGGACCCAGAACTGGCGACGCTGGGCTGGGTCCAACGAACTTTCTTGTATGTTTGGTTGAAAGAAAATTTTTAGTTCGGCGCTTCTACAGGAATTTAATGAGCAGGAAAATTATGTCCTAATTTTGTCCTTTCGGATTACATTTAAAAAGCACTAGAAAGAACTGATTCCAGTTAGTTTTAATACACTAAATTAGTGTAAAAATCTAAAAACACACTGCCTTCAATATCAGGATCTCTAGCAAGTTTTTCTAGTTATGCTTACGCCATTCACTAGGACAAATTTAGGACATTTTCTGTGAAAAAAAAAATCCAAAATGTTTTCCCCCTCAGTTTTAGTACACAAAATTTTTGCAATGCTTTTAGTGTGAAAATCTGTTATAGTTATTTCTGTTGATTATAAATTTGCCCATAAAACAATAACGTATTTTGAGAGGACAAATTCACGCTATCAGGGGTGAATAGTCTCACCCTTCCATGTGAGAATCCATGTGAGCAAAACGTTCACAAGAAATTGCGGAACTAGTAAAATAAAAAGGATCTAGCCTCTGACCCGGACGGGTTGTAACGGCGGATTATTAATATTATTACTGATAAAAGAGAACTGTCAGGCCCACTACGGCATACACAAAGAAATTTCGTATTATAAATTTGGTAAAGCCCTCACCTTGGCTGTAAATTAATCCCAAATAAATTGTAACAAAAAAATTTTATTAGGAGCGTACCTGCACTTACGGAATCGAGAACGTAATATATTCAACTACAGCAACTGGGGAAGAAATGTTGGACCGAACCAGTGATGTGACATAAATGTAGGTTGATAATGAAAGTGATAGAAAATAGAATGTACAAATGTTGTGTAAATTGTATTGGCGCTGCCTACGCATTGTATAATCGATATTAAAGTATTGTATGAGTGATGACGTTTGATGAACGTGTTATTTAAAAGATACATTGATATGGGCTTAACTGGTGACGTATACGGCGTGTAAAATTGTTGCAGAAATCTTGAAATTTTTACATAATACATCATTCAAGCACTCTGTGAGACACATCACTGGCACAGACACAGACTGGAAAATCATTTAGTTAGATGATGGAAAAGTCAATTCCGGATTCCTAGTAATTTTTTTAAGGTGAACAACAGAAGCGGGAGAAAATTATAGCACATTATAGCTAGAAACACTCTCCCTACCATGCACGACACAGTTCTGTATATTCATTCACACTTCTTGAGTAATGAATCACTTTCTTAGGTGACCTACCGAGCTTTTCACACTTGCACGTTCAAACAATGTGCAGATGAGCTACTGTACGTTTGTTGCGTTTGCGTGATTCGCTAATTCGTTCGTACACCGCATACGTAACGAACTATTTACACTAAATTAGTTGTAAATTACAGTTTCTTCAATGTCTTTCTCCGAAGTTGACGACCGGGGACCGGACGGTAGCTTATTTTTATCGAAGATGACCCAAATTTGAGTAACATTTGTAAAAAAAGATTCATTTCGACGGGCGTAACCGTTGACTCTTAAACAATTAAGAATCAACCAAACCATTAAACTATGACACTGATATTTAAAAGAATAGTTGTTTTCGGCAATCCTGCTCAGAATAGCAACGTTGCTGTTGAGTTTTTCATTGCATTTATAACAGTAATCATAGCAGAAAGCTGTTATTGCAAAATAAATTTTTGCATAACCCATCACCGGTGTGTTAGACATTCAAACACGTAGCAATACAAATATCTATAACATTAGCTGCCTACACAAATACGTGGGTAATGTACTTAAATACTTCTAATTACTTGCTACTTGGCTCGATAAATGAATATCAATTTTGTATAACATGCCGTGACTAACCTCTGCACACCAAACATTTCTTCGTAAAATACCCACAACCATTCAGCCAATTCTATTCCATCAAAGCATAGCTTCTTACGATTAGACTCGAAATAATAATGTTCCGTCTTCTATTTAATCAAATATTTTTCGTTATATTGTTCGATGAATAACAGAAAAACAGAAAAAAAAACTTCTGTGTTAAAAAATACTTTAAAACAAGGAGAGGTAACCAATTAATTTCATTATGGAATTTTCAACTTACATGAAAAAAAAAAACTAGAAGTTTTGTTTTATGGCCGCGAATCACGATCTTATGTATTGATTTAAAGCACAAATTAAATTTTAATTTGATCTACCATTATAGATTTGAACGTAAAGGCATTCATTTGCTGTGTACCTGGTAAATACAATCTGCTTGCAATATTCAGACTATGTAGACTGGTATACACACTCTCGCTTATAGTTACATGATGCACAGTATACGTATATGTAAGAAGTATCTATCTCTGGTTGAAGACATAACGTAGATTTATAAATTTATTTTATTGTACATGACACACAGTGTTCAACCAATTAGATAAAAGAAATAAATTCAAATTGATCGTCGGTTTTAATATTTTTCAAGAAATGTATTTCTTCTAACCTTAAATGGTTCGCCAATCTAACGGATAAATGGAATTGGAATGTCTTTCGCCATTTGATGCGATGGTAAATGATATACAAATAAACAAGTAGCTAATTTATAGTCTTGACTTAGGCTTAGTTGAATGAAAGGTTTTAATTTACTACTGTACCACTTCTGGTAACCAATAATTACAACCAATTTTTTTCTATCACAAATGGATATTTGATTTTAATTTTCTTGACTTTATCACATTAATCTGAATTGACTTTTTTTTTACTTTACGTTCGCTGCATTAATATTTAGCATTTAAAACACTTCGTGAATTGGTAATTTGCTATTAATATGCGAATGCGGTATAGTTGTTTGCATACCAAGTCGGAAAAGATTCCATTTTTGTAGCACTTGTTCTGTGCTACAAAAATTAACATGAGGGAAAGAGGTGATTGCAACTTTAACTTTTTAGAAAATAGAGAACGAACATTTCAATCTTGTTCCTACTCATAATATTATTTTTGACTCAAACGTGTTTACTGTTGATTTTGGGAATGATTTTTTTTTCTCTGCTTATCATGTCTTTTTTGTTAGTCATCAAACAAATTTTTATGGTATTTTTTTCTCCTGCTATGACTACAATAAAAATTTATCATATTTTGCAATCTTGCTGTCCTTATGAGTACACATACAATAACGAGTGATCCTCCTGTTTTTTTAAGGACAAACACAATACAATCAAACATTTCGTATTTTTAGACCAAAACGAAGTTAGGGATAAACGGGACTGATCCGTTTACAGCGACGGACGTTTTTAACCTAGAAGTTAATGAGGTTTTTGTTTTGAGGTCCAAATAAGAGATATCTGCAAGGAAATTGCTCTTCCAGTTTTTAATTGAAGGGTATGGACCAAGAAAACGAAAAGAAAAATTGGGAAAATTGGTTGGGTGTTCAAAATGCAAAATGTCGAAATGTTTGGGGACCAGTGACCAGTCGAAAAACGAATTGAGATTCCGGATCAAGGTATTATTTGAGCGTAACATGATCCGAGGCGATTCAAGGGATTGTCAAATGATCATATCTCGAGAAAATAAAGAACAAATCTATCGGTTATAGGCGTATTCCTTTGTTACGACATAGGTGTTATGACACGAGGACCTCAAAAATGGTGTAGAAAAACAAGAGCAGAGTGTACTTTCGTTCATACGCTCCAAGGGATGAAAGTGGTTTGTGCCAGGAATTTCAATCGAGCGTGACCTGCGAATGAGAACCCTGTCTGGCCTAGTTTTCTGTAGTATTTTTTGAAAGTATAACGGGATTCGTACGGGTCCACGTAACATATGGCGTACACACGTAGTCACTTAATTTCCCTTTCTATATTGAATAACCTCGTTTTATCGTTTACAGAACAGGTTTAGTATATGAATTTCACTTAAACATGTGAAACAGTCGAAACGACAAAAGGGCAAAATTAAATGGTTTCACTGCGTCATAACTAATCTTAGGGCAGGCAAAAGATTCAGACGTCTTAATTTAATCTGCAAATAGATTTCAAATGTTGGACATCTTACGTTTACACAGTAAATCGATCGTTTATTAAAACTTTATTTCCATCTTCGACTATTTGAGTCGTCATAGTGTTTGGTTGAAACAGTAACATCTTGAAGTCTGCATACTATGAGTCAGAGTACTGTAGAAAAATAAGCCCAAAGATTGTTTGTTAAAAGTTTTAGAATTCAAAACATTTTTGCCCGAATTGGAAATTTGAATCAATTTCGCTTGAGGGAAAATTGAAGTTTAATGGCCGCACTAGGGTCTGAGTGGGAGTTGGTGAAAATGATGGGAGACCATCAATAATCACTAGCCATTTGGTGGCGGTCAAACCGCAGGAGAGGAAAAGGAATGATCAAAAGTCAATTTTTTTTTGCATTTATGAGAATTACAAAGTGCTCGGACGGGTGAGAGAATTGTGGGGGAGGGTAAGGGAGAGTGGAAGAAGGTACTCACGAAAATATATTGGGGCCTTTAAAGAGCCCGTATGGAGGATATTGAGCGCTTTTAAGAGAAATATTACAGATAATGTCAGCATTCGCTGAATAAACATTTATGTGTGTAGCGAAGCGAAATGAATCAATTGAATCAATTTTTTGCTGGGATGTAGGCTCATCACCGGATCAATTTGATCTGTTCAAACCGATAAAGACCTCAACCTGATTTCGCCGGGTTTTTCAAAAAAAAAAAAAAATCAGAACTGGAATCGATACGAAATCTGGGAACCTATTTGGGGAAAATCTGAATAACCTGGAAATTCAACTGATTCCGCTAATCTCGAAGTACCAGCCGAGAAATTCGAAAGTATTCCAAGAATTCCAAAAATTTAACAAGAAGTTAAAAGTCTACACAGACAATGTCAGGTTGCATATAATCTGGTTCAGTTCAGAACCGACAGCTTCTTGGCGAAAATCTGATCTGACCCAAAATTATTAAAATTATTAATTTCGGATTCACATCGCAAAAATTTGTGAGACGCCAATCAACCCCAGAAAATCCAGAAGAAAAAAAAGCCCCTAGTATATGACACCCGAATAAAATTTATTTTTGTCATATGCATGTACATATTTTCCGAAAAAAATGTACAATTTAAATATTTTATCATATTATTGAACACTCCGAACATGCCGGTATCATCATCATCTAAGTCCTACTCCACAGGAGAGCAAAGAGCCGTAAATTGTCGCCATCGTACTCGGTTGTTAGCTAGAGCCTTCACTTCATTCCATTCTTTGTTTCCAGCTCTCGCTTCATCGACGACTGTTCTTGAAGGGCCTCTTTTTCGTGTTCCCTGCGGATTCCAGTCTAGCACGGTTTTCGCGATATCACCAACAGGTCTCCTTAAAGTGTGGCAGATCCAATTCCACTTCCGACGTATGATCAATGGTTGCATTTGCTCACACCTGGTTATACTCCACAGCTCTTCATTGCTGATAGTTTCTGGCCAACGTATTTTCAGTATGCCTCTGAGGCACCTGTTGACGAAAACTTGGATTTTATTCGATGTCATTTTCCAAGTTTCACAACCGTACAGCAATACTGATACGGAATTCGTTTTGAGAAATCTCAATTTCAGGTTTCTTGTCAGTTGCGTTGAGTTCCATATGTTATTAAGCGAGATGAATGCTTGGCGCGCTTTTCGAACACGGCTTTCTACGTCCAAATCAGCTCCTCCATCCTTTGATATGATACTTCCAAGATAACAGAAGCTCTCTACTTGGTCTATTGTTTTACCATCGATCGACAGATTACACGGTACTGTTGTGTTCATGCGTATCAATTTAGTTTTCGTTACGTTTATCTTTAGTCCAAATTGTCCAGCGTATTTCACAAGTAGACGATTCATGCATATCACGAGTAGTCTGGGCCAAAAGGGCTAGATCGTCAGCAAAATCAATATCACCAAGACGTTCGGTTTAGGTGCACACCTCTACAGCGTATATTCACCTTTCTGATAACCCAATCCAGTATGAGCAAGAATAAGAGACGCGATAACACACATGCCAGTATATCTTAACAAAATATTCTTCTTCATCCGTTTGGTCGATTGTATTTCTGAAGTTTTTGAGGCTATTACATACTAGAAGATGGTCCGATGTCTGACTGATTGCATAGTTGGCATATTGGAGAACAAAATAACATGGACGGGTATCCTGTATTTTTAATAAAATAAAACTGAGGATTACATTAGAGCTGGAAATTGGGATATTTCATCCTGGGCCAGGGAACTCGTAAGCACCCTCCACGCGGCATATCCTGGATGAGTGCATATTGAAGTTCATTATCTGTAACATTTCTCTTTAAAGTGCTCAATTTTTCCTTAATGGCTCTTTAAAACGCTCAATATCCTCCATATTTTTTTTGTAATCAGCAATCACAAAGAATGGGGTAAACAAACATCTGTTGTTGGCAAGAACAGAGAATGGAATGAACCTGAATATAGGCTCTTGAAAGCGCCAAATATATTTTCGTGAGTACCTTCACCCTTCTCCCACTCTCCCTTACCCACCCCCACCATTCTCACACCAGTGCGAGCATTTTGTAATACTTAAAAATGCAAAACAAAATTGACTTTTGACCACTCCCCCACCCCGACTCCAGGTGTGGCCATTAAACTTCAATTTTTCCTATTTGGACAGCCACTACCTAATATCGTTTTGATCCAAGGAAATGCAGAAAAATTGAAAATGAATTCATTTGACGACAGCTATAGCATTGAACTCGAATCTTTGATTGCATTCCATAGACCATAATTATAGTCAGCATTAGTTTCGATGAAATGTATGTTCCAGTAAAATGTAGCCGCAATTTAAATAAATAAATAAAATTGTTGTATAAATAAAAAGAAGGAATTAAATTCGCTTTCTTCAATCCACTAAAACCGTTATAATTAATGCAACGATAATGTTATACATAAAAAAATATTAATTTTAATGTAAGCGGTATAAAAATTGGTCTGAGCATATATTAAGAACTATATGTATGTTATATAGCTGGTCTTAGATCGAATAACACGTTGAACGTATTTCCATTATGACATACAAACTATACACAAAGCTTGTGCCGCGCAATGCGGTTTAATAAAAGTCAAATTCTGGCGCCATCATCATCCACAACATAACAAAAGAAAATATTAACACTTTTGCTTCTATCTATCTCCTCTCCACACACCACATAAAACTCTACCAAACAATGAATTAAAAAAATACAATGTGTACATTAGGGTGATCCAAGTTTGTATGGAAAAAATTGCTACAAGTTGAAATATTTTTTTTCCAACGATACGAACTTAAAGCGAAAAAAATTGAATGGTTATGTTTGAGCCATCTTTATGAAAGCATTTTACCAAAGGATTACGATTGAAGATAATCCAAGCCTTCAGTGGATTAGGTGATTTATGGAGCCCAAGTATGAGGTCAATTTATGGTTATACGTTTACAGATGTTGCATTTTTACGTGATCAATGTTGTTGCACATGATTATTTCACACTAAATCTTAGCATGTTATGCAACTTAACTCAAAAGAACACGACAACATTACTGTGACAAATTCAGCTCAATGTAAATCTTCGTGTGTTTTCGCTCTTTAGTCCTCTCCACTTAAAAAAAGTGCTCCGCTTTGCCTCCGTTTACATGACAGTTGTCGAATAGAACAAAAGAACGGGATATTATATTCGACCGATAAATTAAATCAATACTACCGATAGAAAATAATAAACTACCGATAGATTATTACCGATATCCTATTTACTATTTTCCTCTAGTGGATTTTTCCTTTTACAAAATGTCACGAGGCTTTTTGGACATTACCCCAAATATTCGCGCTTTAATCCTACTTTAAATATTCGTTTGAAAATTTATCGGTAAATAATTATCGGTCATTTATTATTTTTTATCGGTAAAGTTGAATTGTTTATTACCATCCCAAAAGAACTGCCACATTATTCAATTTCGTCTCCGTTCACTTGACAGTGTCTTTTGTTTTACTGTAAGTAAACGGAGTACTTTTTTAAGTGGAAACCAGGACTGTTTAAAAATCTTTAGCTGAGCGTTTAGGACTTTTTTTTTTAGGACTTAAAACGAATAAAATGTTATTGCGGAAATCCAATACACATATTTTAAATTCACTTAATGTATATGTTGTTCGGATAACAGGCAATAAAAGTGATTATGTCAATAATGAAAGAAGTAGGAAAACGACATGAACTTATCAAGTATCGTTTGACAGAAACAACCAATTTCGCAACATGTTGCATACATGGTTTTATACAACTGGTTTCACTCTTTATCACTAGGGACAAGTAATATATTATAACACCCTCCCAGGTTGACCCTCCCAGATACGAGATCTCAAATTACATCCCGTGTGTAATACGATATTTTATACCACGAGAGCCTCAAACTTCAATTTGATGGCTATAATGTGCCTATTATAGCCCCGAGTGTTATAAAAGTAACTTACTTCACTCATGAAGACAAGAGACTTTAAAGTTAAAACATTTTTCCACGCCAATTCTGATTTTTATTGCAATATTCAACTTTCGAAATGTACCCACTCAATTGACCCACCCTAACACATTCTAGCGTATGTACATACATTGAATTCGTTATATATAAATTATTACTCATTAATGTCGGCTCAAAATAATGTGAACAAAGAGCGTAACAATTTAATCAGCGCTTTGAAAAAAACGTAGAAGAAAAATCATCTTCGAGTAGACAGTTTAATTCTATTGACCACGTGAATTTGATAGATCGTAATTTGGTAGATATTTAGATTTTATTGAATGTTTAACGATTGTGATCATTATTTTTTAAATTTATTCAAATGATAATTTGATTTTACACTATTGGAAAAACATTTTATAAATATTTAGTTTGAGCAATGCTGTTGAAAGACGGCACGAAGCGATAAATACTTCATCATTACATTAGTTTTCATGTATTTTTGTTTTAAATATTAAAAAATAGCGAAAAGGCACGTTGCACTACGAGACGCGATGGCTCGAGAAAGTGTTAACAAAATTGACAGGCCGAATGTCATTAGTTGTCTGATGTAACTACAGATGGCACAGAAATTCTTTCCATGATTTCCTTAAATTTTACAAAAAAAAAAAAATGGAAAACCAGACCAGGTGGCAACAAAAAGCAATCTGTTTATTATATTCTTAAGTCATAAAAACCTCACTGATTCTCAATAAGCTATTTGTGACAGCGGCTGGTCCAGTAGTTTCATTTTATTCCGTATTCGGCTACGAAAGCATGCATGGCGCCACTAAAGAAAAGGGACTAGTTCTGTGTTGAGGCATATAAAGTTCCACGAATCATCCATTGCCCCTCAACGTTCGAATGTCGTTTGCATCGTCATGGGAACGTTTGAAATGCTTTTGAAAAATTAAATGAAATTTATCATCCAGGAATGAATGGAAGGCTTGGATGGATCCTAGAATATTATTTGACTTACAGGACTACAAAACCTGGAATCGTTTAATTCAATGACTCTGGCAAATCCGATACTTCAAGCAACTGTCTTATCAAAATTTGTAAATTGTAAGATCTGACAAGCATACCGTTATTTGTCGATTGAGATTATTCTGAAATTGCTTCATGAAATTGTGTATAATCTGACATAAGCCGACGCCGCACCGCAGTGAAAGTGTGAATTACACTTGCAAACCAACTGCAACGAAGTCGATCTTAACGAATATCTATGTTGAGAGATTCGTCGAGTCTAGGATGAACTTGTCTTTTCGAGCTATGACCTGCTAATATGGCCCTCTTCTTGCTGCTGCTTAGATTACAAGGAATTTAAAATGAAAAAAATACACAATGACTTGAAAGTCTCCAAATAAATGGCATGCAAATGAAAGGTAGAGGCCATTGTTTTATTCCCCTTTACGTGTCGGCTAGACTATTCAGTAATATTTCATCTGTGTTTGTTGTTGTGTAAGTCAAAATAAACGATTTGGTCGTTCATTCATTCAAAGAATGACCCTGTAAAAGTATTCTCAAATATAAATATTTTTCGTTAATCTTCTCTCTGACATGTATACCTACGAAGAAATTATAATTTAAATTGTTGGTCTAAGTCGAAACTCATTCAAAAACATCAATAAATAAAAGATAACTTTATATAAGATCTAAACCGCAACGCAGCAGCATTTATTTTTATTAAGACAAATAGAAGACTGTTAAAGTTTATGATCGACTATAACCGTCGGCTTAATGTCAGTTTATTACAAATTTGTTTTTGAACAAATTTGTTACAAAATAAAAAGCATTGAAATGTGATACATTGTAACAGATTGGTTCAATAAACAAATTATGAATGATTAGAACGGTCAATTTGATGAACCGAAAGTTTCACTATACTATATAATGGTCGTCATAAAGTTTTTATTTGTTCTAATTTGATCCAACATTTCTTGTGGTCATTGTAAATAGCCGGCATAATCGACAAACCACACGCCTTGCACGATGGATACGCAAATAAAGTGACATTTATTACACAAAGATGGTATGGCCTTTAACATGAATTTGAGATTTAAACCACGCACATAGCTAATTCTTATTCTTGAGAATCCACAAAAAAAATGTGAAGTTCTACGGGCTAAAGTCGATTGATTCTGTCGGTAGATTTTGCATATTTTTCGAGATCAGGGTAATCTAGGAGTGGCAGCCCGTGCGAGCGGCGAAATATCTTTATTGAAAAGAGAGAAATGATACATACGTAGCGTTCCGTGTGTGTAGCATGCAAACAATCTACAGAGAGGCGAGGGTTCAACGTTTGCGTATCGAGGGGAACGGGGTGTTAGGCGAAGGTGTTGTTTTGTCGACCGTGTTAGCAAGCCTAACCTTGCATTTGTAGTTGTGTTAACTGAGTAAAAATAAAACACTCAAAATAGAGGTGAGCGGGCGAAACTAATTTTCGTGCCCACCCGGCCCGTGCCCGATATTATTTTTATAAAAATGCCCGCCTACCCGAGGCCCGAAATATTATTTTAAGTCCGCCTGAATTTAAAAAAAAATTATGCCCGCCTGAATTTTCTTATAGGTGTCTTTGTGCGCGCCCGAAATTTCTATGAGAATTTCTTTAAATCATAAAATAGAGTGGGAAGTTTTATGAGTTTTAGACACGAACTTCATTTAAATTGTATATACCAATCGCTTTATTTTTATTTAGCCTACTGCAGTTTAAAGCACTTAGTTCTTGTGTAAAACTAAAAATGAACTCTAAACCTACAAACATAAAACCATACATTTCGGTACTTAGATAAAATAACAGGACCCCCGACTCATTAGGACGGTGACAGCAAAATCATATCCAACTACTTTCTTCGCCATCTTTACTCGCAAGAGTTCGAATCGTTTCAGTCTTCGTTTCAAAAACCGTTTCCACCTCACACACACTTGTAGCTTTCGTTTCAAAATCGTTTTCAACACTTTTCAGCATCGTGTACAGTGTACATAGCTGCGGTGAAAACGAGTTGAAAACGATTTTGAAACGAAAGCTACAAGTGTGTGTGAGGTGGAATAGTAATTTGGATGACAAGGGATGAAAATAAGAAAATTCAAACCCGTGTGAAGTTTGCAGCCCGAACCGAAGGTGAGGTCGGCAATCACACGGCTTGAATTTTCTTACTTTTGTCCCGTGTTATCCATACTATTTTTTATCACAGAGACAGCGGAAGGTTTGTACTTTAGCCACGAAAAAAGACTGATGCATTGTGAATATAGTATTTTTCACGAAAATGATTGGGGTTGAACGCTCAAAAATGCAATAATTCCCATTTACGAACAACATCACTGAATAACACTGTTGTCACTTGGCAAGGACTTAAATTATTTGAATTAAGTCAACACAACACAACATTATTCCCCTCATTGTTTCCATTATAATATAAAAAAATATTTGCTTAACAGCCAATAAAATATATGAATCCGTCAATGAAAACACAGCAAACAATAACTTTACAAAATAACACTTTGACGCCATATTTCATGGTTAACATTGATTCCCTTTACGACGTCGTGTTAAGTAAATCAGAAAAAATTTGTTAGGAAATGATTATAAATGCTCTAATATTATTAAACCAGAAACAACCGCTGGTTAATATGTAGCGCTCAAAATCAAAACCACTTCTGTGATGGCAACCTTCTTTCTGTCAAGTGAACAAATTTTAGTAGTTCATTGACGCAAAGAGGGACGAAAGTAGTTCATTTGTAATATTTTCGTTCTCTTGGCTTCCTTCTTTTACTTTCGCCCCGTGGGATGCATTTTTCTACTTTCGTCCCTGATTTGAGGGGCGAAAGAACAAACTTTCGCTGCCTCTGTGATAAAAACGGTTTTTGAAACGAAGACTGAAACGATTCGAACTTCATACGATGTGTCGTTAGTCGTTTCGTTAGTCAAATCAATTACATCTTTATCAATGACTCTCTTTAACGTGAATAAAGTCAGTAGCGGCGAAGTTATGTCACCAAGGGTCAAGAAGCAATCCAAATTCACAAAAACAAACATCTGAATTTGTTGAACGAAAACCGAATAGATCGTAGCATTGAAGTTTACCTATGGGAGGAAAATTTTTTATTAAGTCTGAATTCGTACAAAATTTACAAATTTGTCAACAATTATCTTCACAATAAATAAAATATCTCTTCCATTTCACTCCCCGACCTAAATGTCCCCATTACCTCTTTGTATAGCTAAACTCAGTCTTTCTTTTAAAAATGTTTTCGATCTGGTCTCATTTGTTTCAATTTGCTAAGTTCGTTGAAAAAGCTCATCGCTTCCGTGCTCCACGAACCCATGGTCTCCACCGCGAACGGGACGAATATATAGTTGCTATTGATGAGAGACGAGCATTTTGATATTTTCCGTTTTGCTTTTTCATGCGCCGCTCCTGAGCGTCTAGTAATAATAATAATAATCTGCCTTACAACCCATGAAGGGTTAGAGGCTAGATCATTATTTACTAGTTTCGCTGCTTGTGGTTCTACTTTTGAGATCCTTTCATTACCGGAAAGTTTTACTGTGCCAGTGGTAAGCTGTGCGACAAACCCAGTGCCATCTATGAGATGTAACTAGGAGCGAAACTAGTAGGAGTAGAATACCGGTTCTCCCAACAATGCCTTTTCCGGTAAGCCGTACGATGGCACTACACTTAACTTCACTTGACTTGAACGATTCAATCAACTTTGTTTTGTTTACAAATCTAACAATCGGTACAAATCCGTCTGCGGTTGAGTTTCGAACCAACGCACTGGCAACTCAATCTCGTAGTAGCAAGCAGACGTGTTAATCACTACGCTATCGAGTTGTCTAGTACTGAAGTTTAAATTACTCGGTGCAAACGTATCGGTGCAGGTTGCATCCCAAATCATTGAGCTTCCTTTGGACCAGGGAATCAGGGTCACTCTTTTGCCATCTTCTCTTGTCAATCCCACGGGCTCTACCTTCGCATCTGTGTGGTGGGAGGAAATAGTAGATTACATTTACATCGTTACTTGTAAGTTTCATGCAAGTTGATGTTTTGAAGGCGAGTGGAACGTAAACACAAGTTGAAAATATTATCTACTTTACTTTACATGCTGAACTTTCATTTTACATGAAAAGTGTGTGAAAGAGTGGAAAATAATGCGATTTGCTACACATTGACATGAACAATTTTAAAGGCAGCGCCACTAGGAACGCTCTTAATTCGCCACTGAACTTTACACTTCAAAAGTTTATTTAAAAATTGATCAATTACTGAAAGCGAATGAGAATTGCTGATTTCATTTGGCATTATTACATTTACTGCAAATCTGAACGAAAACGGAAAAGTTAACTTAACTATTCCGAAACAATTTCCCAACTACTACAAATTGTATTTTTCATTACATTTTCCACATATAGCAGGGACTCTTTCATTTGTAGCAATAATTTTGGTTTTTAATAAAGATTCTTTTTTTATTATTACCAATGACTGCGACAGAAGCATCCCATCCAAGGACTCATCACCACAAAAACCCCTTAATGGCATCATACTGTGATAAAATGGCAAATATTTTATTTGTTACAAAAATGTTTTGCTTGCTCTTTTACCAAAATAATAATAATCCCGCACTAATTCACCGTTGGATACTTCTGTTGCTCGCATATTATGTTCCTCCTTTCGTTACATTCGTGCATTCAAGTACTCTAAGTGCTTGAAATATAATGTAGAGGAAAAAAAGGAACTATTCATTGTCCCTTTTATGAACGCAGATATAATACTGTTGTATAGTACTTGAAATGAATTAGTATTATGCGTATGACGCGTATAAGTATTTAGAAAGAATTAGAGCATTGTGTTACATTGTGCCAAATGAATATACAATATGAGAAAATGCATCTTTTCAGTTGTGCGATGGTGAAAGTCGTTCTGAAATGTTTTTTGCTCTGCATTTTCTGCTTTTATAAATAATTTAAATAAATAGTGTACCTCTCGATTTTTGTTGTGTTCGGATTATGTTTTTGATGACATTTTTATTTAGATTATCCTGATGTTTGATATTGTGCCGATTTTATTTACAATGCGATTATCGCCGATAATTTGTTCAATACATTGTATTTGGATTAGTCAACTTAATCCTTTAATGAGAATTGTTTGAGGTATGTAATCTAAAGAGGATTCTCTTTTTAACCCAAAATATTTGGATATTTTCTCATTGTTGTTAAATCATTGTGTGCTTCTGGTGAATATACCAAAGGTTTCTAACCAGCTAAAGATTTCCGATAGAGTTTATTTAAACGATGACAACGTTTGGTCTCAGATTTTTCTTTGTCATTTTTCGATAATTTGTGAATCGACACGATTTTCCTTAATTTTTTATTGCGCTTTAGAGAAAAGAGCGAATTTGCGATGGTCTTTGTCATTCATTGTGGCTTTTAATGGGTAAAATTTAGCGGCAATATTTAGAGCTCTATGTTAACCGATTCCGGAAAACAGATGCTTTACAGGCTAAGGATTACATCCGAAGTACCCCGTACTACACCAAAACAAGTGATTAAATAGTGCTGCCATGATGTCATGATAATAAACATGTCGAATGTCGAATGGACAGATCCTATGACCTGCCTGGAAAATCCCAAACAAAAAGTGAAAATCTTCCATCAGATGTTAGAAAATCTCATACAAAATAGAAAATCCTTTATCAACGAAACTTATGATCATCTGCCCATCGGGTCCTTAGAAAGTCGTTTTATAAGTTGAATCTTCATCGAGTCTCTAAGATAAGTTCTTGTTGCTATCCAAATTACTAGTTTCGTCAGCAAGTTTTATGCTTCCATTTATCAATTGATACAATGTCAGCACACTCAGAGAAAAAAAGCAGCTTTGATGAAATATGTTACTTTTGTCATCAGCAATTTAGCAACCGAAAAAGTATGAAAATCACTATGACACGATAAAAGTCCTTTAAGTACATTTCGCGAAGGGAAAGACAAAGTGCCACTTGTGAGTCGGTTATTGACCACTGGCATATTGTGAACGTGGCATCTCTAGACTTTTTGTACAAGATCGTTTTCACAGCTACTTACCGAAAAATTATATCAGAGAGTTCAAACAAATCCTTTGCTTATCTCGACTTTAATGAAAAAAAAAACCGAAAAACTGCTGACCTAGAGCCGACCTTACCCATCAAATGGGGCAAATTGGGTTCAGTTACTTGATAACCATCGTGCGATGACAAACTTCTAATTGTACCAATGCCTATTTAAGTATTTTTATATACCTCTCTACTGTAAAGTCCACTTTACAGTAGAGCAAGCGAACTTTCAGCCGCTTGGTACATAAAACTATTTATGCTACACAGTTCTTGTAGTCTACAGTTCTTGTAGCATAAAATACTATTGCGCATAACCGGCACTACAACCTCTAAGGATCATAGCCGTCTCCAACATTCAGCTCCAATCCTGCCTATCCGCAGCTGAAAATTCCCAGGTGGTCACTCCTAGTAGCCAGGCTGCCCTGCACTTCTTTCGCTCTCCGGTTTGGTCTCAAGGATTTCCCTCGGAACATGCCGATTTACCATTCGTTGTATAAATGGCGGAGCCAACGTAGTGGACTGTTGCGCCAATACCTTTCTTTCGAATGTGTGTGGAGATTGGTCTTCTTTCTGCGTGAAGTACCACGACCACCGGTTTGATCACAGATTTGACTCGGACTTTAAAATTTTCGTCCGCGCTGTCGTTGTTTGTGCAACGCATTTGTAGACTTTTCGTTGATATTTACATGTCGATTTGAAGGCATGTACCTTACTTCTCCAAGGCCATAAACTTATCTTTAACAACTTTCATTTTTGTACATACAGTCTGGGTTTGAACAAAAGAATTCCATTGAGAGCTGAGCGTAGAAATAAGTTCTTGGTGTCGAGTGTTATCACTTTCGCAACTTCAAATTTCCAGTATATAAACTAGAGGTGAGCGGGTTGCCCGAAATTCGAAAAAAAAACCCGAAGCCGACCCGAACCCGAACTACTTTTCACGGGCTTGGGTTTCGGGCTTTCGGGTCTAGAAAATTCCAGTCGGTCGGGTTTCGGGTTTTAAAATTTCCGGTCGGGCGGGTTTCGGAAGTAATTTTTATCCGGTTTATGATTCGGGTTCGATAATAATGCTACAAAAAAAATTTTTGAAAATAATGCACCCTAGAATATTCAAATCACATCGACTACAAAACAATGATGTATTAGAGGTGAGCGGGTTGCCCGAAATTCGAAAAAAAAGCCCGCCCGAACCCGACCCGACCCGAACCCGACCCGACCCGACCCGAACCCGACCCGACCCGAACCCGACCCGACCAGAACCCGAACTATTTTTCACGGGTTTGGGTTTCGGGCTTTCGGGTTTAGAAAATCGGGCTTCGGGTTTTAATTTCGGATCGGGTTCGGTCCGGGCCGGGCCGGGCTTCCAAAAAAGGTCGGCCCACACACCTCTCATATAAACAGCGAGTGGTACATGAGAGTCGATTATTGTTTTAGGGTCGGCGGTGTTGGCTAAGCCCGGTCAGAGACAAGAGCTTTTAGTCTTCGCAATATTCTACAAAAATGTAGGCATCGATCATACGAATCGTTTTGTTAAGATCCGGTCAATCATTGTTCGGATCTTAACAAATCGATTCGTATGATCGACGTCTTATTGCAAAGACGACCCCTAAGAAAATGCTCGGCTGTCATGTCTGGAGTGGTAGTGAGCACTCTTTGCAAGTTATAAAAATCATAAGAATCGATAAAACCCGATTTTAATCCTTCTTTATTGTTTGGAGTAATAATGAATTGACCTGAATTTCCTTGAAATGTTCGCCCATTGAATGATCTCAATCGAAACAGAAAAGAACATTTGCCCACCAACTGATAAACACGCGGATTGATTAAAAATTCATAAATATTAAAATAAATAAGATAGGAAGTCATTAAAACTTCAACGAATCAACTAGAAAAGACGAAGGCAATAATCCGGCGCTTAGTTTACAAAAAATATTAATTTATTTATTTTCTGCTTGGTCGTATTCTTACCTAACATATATTATAATAGATTAGTTTATTACCCGAAACGGATTGAAAAGGTCTTTTTTTCATCATATTTTAAAATATTATTATTGGGTAATATCTGCGGTATATTTTATGTTCTAAGTAAATTGGTTTAAAATGATATATATCCAGGAATATTAAAGGTACCCGTACCCAAATTATTTTGCTTAAATGAATGGACCGAATGGTCTTCCATGAAATTAAACAAAAAAAAATGAAAAAAAAGAAAGATGTTCTTATGAATGAAAATGGGTTTCATCTGCATTTGCATGATTTGCATGTTATTAATATTGTTGTTTAATTAAACGCCCCGAATGTTATCAACATAATCCCATTTTGCTTCTGTATTATTTTATGTGTCTGGTTTTATTTAGTGTTAAATCAATTTGTTATTTCAGTCATAAAATCGTGTGCGTAATTCGGAATATACATTTTTAATTGACAAAACACCACCCTCAGTTGATTTTTACTTTTATTTTAAATATTTGTAACTGTAATTATTTCCTACTTGCTGTTATACTCTTCTCGTTTTTTGACTGGATTGATCAAACACATGGTGGATAATTAATTTACCTTTTCACATACACTGCGTCTCTATTCCAGATGGTTCTCGTCACTTTTGATACATGAGTATGAATATGAATCCATATTTTTTAGGTGTAAAAACCTAAAATTTCAGTTTATACTTAGACGTGAGTGGCGCGGCGGCGGAATCGCTAGAAACTCTGATCATGAGCCTTTTAACGTTGAATTGATCAATTTGCGTGCAAAAATCCTGGTCACTTAAGGCCCATAACTTGTTTGCTAAAACATAGTCTACATTTAGGCGCTTCAATATCATATTTTCACTGATATCCGTGGACAAAGACGCAGTTTCAAAAAAGTTAGTCAGCATTTCTCTTCCCAAATAGGTTGCCTTTTAATAGCAACTAAACTTATTTTTTGAAATCCAACCTACTCTGAGAACGGTGAAAAAAATCGTTAAATTTGCACAAAAACTCGTCGTTCTGAGGCTAGGTCCAATCCCAAAAAATAAGTTAGGTTGCTCTTAAAAGACAACATATGTGGGAAGGGAAATGCTGACTTACTTTTTTGAAACTGCGTCTTTGTCCACGGATATCAGCAAAAGTATATTATTTGAGCGCCTAAATGTAGACTATATTTTAGCACACCAGTTATGGGCCTTGTAGATTTTCTGGTCGAGGCGGCCAACTGGCCTTGAAACACAGATCCTATGATCCTTTGTTCCTTCCCCGTTACTCTTCTATCATTCCACATAGTCATGTATTCTGTCTTAGTTAGATTCCCACATTTAAATGTTCCCATTTCAGAACGCATAGTTGTAAGCGGTACGCCGAATGGGCCTCATCGTCTGAGCACACGTACTACGATATATCTTCTGGCCTCCGGCACAAGCCGTACACGCCAAATGAATCTCGCTGTTTGGTCCTGGACATTACGATACATCTTCAAGCCTCCGACTTAACTATTCTTCTTCTTCTTCTTCCTTAGCCTTTTATATCCACTGCTGGATGTAGGCCTCCCCCATAGATCGCCACTTTTTTCGGTCCATTGCCACTTGCTGCCACGTCGTGCCTGCCGTTCTTTTGATATCGTTGGTCCATCTTTCCGGTGGACGCCATTGCATTATAGTTTTCGTCCATCGATCGTCGGTCATTCTGGCAATATGACCAGCCCAATTCCACTTGAGCGACGCTATTCGTGTCATGACATCGATGACTCTTGTTTGTCGCCGGATCCACTCATTTGTCATTTTGTCCCTGAGTGTGATTCCTAGCATTGCCCTTTCCATTGCCCTCTGTGCAACTCTCAATTTGTTCGCTGATGCTTTGGTGATCGTGAGAGTCTCGGCGCCGTATGTCAGGACCGGCAGCACACACATATCGAACACTTTCCTCTTCAGACTGTTGCTCATGTTGCTCTTGAAGATGTACCGTAACTTGCCGAACGCCGCCCAACCGAGACCGATCCTTCTCTTTATTTCAGCCGTTTGGTTGTCGAGACCGAGCTTCATGACGTGGCCGAGATACTTGTACGAATTCACGATTTCAATTTCCTCGTCTCCGATCTTGATTGGTGGAGCACCATCGATGTTTGTCATCACTTTCGTTTTCGACATGTTCATCTTCAAACCGATTTTTTGGGCTTCCTCGTTGAGCTGCAACAGCATCGCTTCAATCTGTTCCAGAGTCGTTGATGTCAGGGCAATGTCGTCGGCGAATCGAAGGTTGTTCAGAAACTTCCCATTTATGTTGATTCCCAGTTCACTCCAATCAAGCTTTTTAAAAACCGTTTCCAGAGCTGACGTGAACAATTTCGGTGAAATGGTATCTCCTTGACGGACTCCTCTTCCAATTCGAAATTTATCGGTGGTTTTATGCAGTTTGACGCACGACGTTGCGTGCTCGTAGATATGTTTTATCATCCGGGTATATCTCGAGTCAATCCGACAATCGTCCAAGGAGTCTAAAATCGACCATAATTCGACCGAATCGAACGCTTTTTCGAAGTCTATGAAGCATATCGCGATGATGATTTTGTATTCGTTGCATTTTTCTATTAGACTTCTCATCACTTGCAAGTGGTCATTTGTGCTGAATCCGGAACGAAACCCTGCTTGTTCGATCGGCTGGTAGAAGTCTAGCTTCTTTGTGATCCGTTTCGTTATCACCTTCATAAACAGTTTGTAGAGGTGCGAGATCAAACTGATGGGCCTGTAGTTTTCCAGTTTCGTGATGTCTCCTTTCTTGTGCAGCAAAGTGATGACTGCGTTTTCCCATGATTCTGGTATTTTCTCTTGTTCGAGACACTTGTTGAACAGATCCGTTGTCATTTTGAGCAGTGTGGGTCCGCCTTCTTTGATTGCTTCGATCGGAATGTCGTCGGTCACCTGGAGCTTTTCTGTTCTTCATTTCGTCTAACGAAGCCTGTACTTCGTTAATCGTTATGTCCGGCAAATCTTCGGAACCAACGTTCATTATCACCGGTCTCGCTTTTGCTCTTTCTGCCGGTAGTTTGGCTCGAACCGACGTAAAAAGGTCCTCATAGAACTCTCGCGCGATGTCCAATACCTTGTCCTGATCTGTTTGTATGACGCCCGCCTTATCGCGCAATTTAAAAATGTGTCTGTACCCGTTCGCCCGTTTCGCTCGTAATACTTTCATATTCCCATTTGCTTCGATAGCGTTCATGGCCAGTTTCACGTTGTATTGTCGCAGATCGGTTTTCATTTTCTTGTTGATGGCTTTCGTTTTGTCTCTGTATTCAACAGTGTCTCGCTTTCCACCTTTCACCAAATCCAGTCTTTCTGCTATTAGGTCTAGCGTTTCCTTGCTGAGCTTCGACTCTTTAGTGCATGTAGATCGGCATCTGGTTTCCAGGAAGCTTCTCACTGAGGTCACTATTCTTTCTGTCAGCTCATCAATCGTTGCAGTTTGTGAATTCGTTCCGTTCAGTTCGTTGTCCATAGCTTCCTTAAATGCGTCGCTTTGTTCTTTCAGGCGTTCCATGTCTAAAACGACTTTTTTCTTGACCAACTTTTCTCTCTCTGTCCGTGTGTTCAAGACGACTTTGGCTCGCACCATTCGATGATCGCTGCCTGTTGTGAAACGGTTAAGCACAGTAACATCCTTGACAATCGATTTGCGGTTCGATATGATGTAATCGATCTCGTTCTTTGTTCTGCCGTCTGCACTGGCCCAAGTCCACTTCCTCTGAACCTTACCGGAGAAAAATGAGTTCATTGCGAAAATTCCTTGTTGTTGGAGAAAATTCAGCAAAGTATCTCCTCGTTCGTTCCTCTGATCGTAACCAAACGTTCCAATCGAAGTTTCTGCAACGTCTTCTCTTTTTCCCAATTTGGCATTGAAATCGCCGACTAGCAACTGATATTGAGCTCTGTTTTCTTCAATCGCTTTGGAGACATCTTCATAGAAGCTTTCAATTTCTTCGTCGTCGTGATCCGTCGTCGGTGCGTACGCTTGGATGACTTTCAAACTGTACATCGCATTTATCTTCAGCCGCACATAGATGACTCTGTCGGAGATGCTGTTGATTTGGATTATACGGTTCGACCAGCGTTTGCTGATGAGCAGTCCTACACCATGCATCGCTGTTTGGCTATCGCTTCCACGGTAGTACAAAGTGCTTCCTGATTTCAACTTCAAGCATTCTTCACCTCGTCGCCTGACTTCGCTCAATCCGACAATGTCCCATTTGATCTTTTCCAGTGCCGACTCCAATTCGAGAAGTTTTTCGTTCGATGATAGCGTTCGAGTGTTATACGTGGCAATGTATAGTCCGGTGTGACAACCTATTGTAACCCAGGGATTCTTAGCACCCTCTGCTCGTCGGCTGGTCTGACCGTTGTCGGAGTCAGGGATCAACGAGCGGCTGGGAACTGAGGGCCGATTTTTCCTGGTTGTGCTCTTCATCTTCGGGGGGGTTTTAGCCGTTAAAACACCACGCTGGCCGGTGCGGGTTGGTGAGTGATGGTAGTCCTGCTGACTCGGACTTTGCATGCTGCCGGTGTCCCTTGCTGTTGAGATCATCCGCCACCATGCTGAGGTACTATCCCATCTTGATAGCGCCTAACTGCCTTCGGCCCTCGCTCTACGTGACGTTGAGGTACTACCCGAAGACAGCCCCCCTCATCCTTCTGCTAAGTGACTCACACTAATACACCAGGGTTGGTTACCTGATCGTTCATGTGGGTTGCTCACTATGACAGGTGTCACCACGGGTAGGATAGGATGTAGGAGTAGGTGGATAGAGGCTAAGGTACATAAGGAGTACTATATTACGCATACCACACCATTTGAGACTTAACTATGCTTATTCTTAACGAGCCATTTGTGTGAGCAACCATTAATCTGTTTGTTGGACCACATGCTTAACGTGAATTCCGAACCACGCCTATATATTGTAGCTACATATATAGGATTTCATCTGGTGTTCATTATATCTCCGCCTTAAGATAGACTCAGATATCTGTACACAGAATTCATCGTGTATGTCGTTCTTCTGTGTACGGTTCGTTGTGGACACCAAACACCACAACTACCCATTTTTAGAAGCTTGGGTGTGCTTAGGAACGTTACTTTCATGCTACAAATTGAAGAAAAATCCTATACAAAATCCTCACCGGGAGTTATGGGCCTTAAAGGCAATGTCAAAATTTTTGTAAAAAAGTTTGACGGTGCCTACACCTAAATCATTTTTTTAGCTTAGACTCGCCCTCATAACTCATTAGGTTAAACAGTCAAGGGAGTGTTTTTGAAGAGCGAATAATTTTCTTATGCAAATCGCTTCAAAACAAATAAACAAACAATATTTTGGCGTAAGAAAAACGATAAAATTGACGAAAATCACCTCAACTTGTCCTGTGATAGATTAGCATGCCGTGTATCGAGCAACTTATAGTATATTATGCAGCGCTGTCCAGGATGCTCTATTTTAACGATTTGGAGGTTATTTCCCGAGCCGAAGGCGTGGCAAATAATCCAAATCGTCAAAATAAACCATCCTGGACAGCGATGCATATATAGTGCGGCGCAGACATGACAGCCGTCGAAATAATCACGGCGGCGGCTAGCCGACTGAAAAGGGGTCGGCGGCGTCGGCTAGACCCGACTGAGCCGTCAAAAAAGTGTCGGCGGCGTCTGGGACTAGCCGCTGGCCTAAAAGTCTGGCGGCGGCGGCTAATCAACAAAATTCTAATGAAATTGTTAAAATCCGTGTCTTAATATCATACCGAGAACAAAGAAATAGCAAAAGAATGTTCGCCAGTTTCGCTTTTTTCGTATTCAAAATTATAAAACTCGTTGTAACGGTGTGAAAAGAAATCGTATTGCCCTGATTATGCTTTTGATTTTGCGGTTGCAAAAATTAACACTTCGAATAGTCAGCTCACGGACAAATTTATTTGCATCTGAAGAATTGAAGAAGGAGATAAAAAATTATTGAATTTAGTGGAAAAATTGGGCAAAGTAACGATCATCCATATTCTGACATAGTTTGGTGAGACGAAGTTTTCTGTCTCAATATGAACATATAAAACAAAATGCCTGTCATCGTTTGGCATTACCCCAAATAAATGTAATTTGTTAGAAATATGAGGATTTGTGCCACGCGATTTTGATCGCGTCGCTCTCAATATAATTACTACTTAAGTAGTAGAGACTGGCAGTTGTCAAATAGAGTACTAAAGAGGACGACAGCTGATGACCCTGATGGCCCCCTATTACACCGCTTCAGTTTCTTGTCTTTACTTTCCTGTCAGGAAGAATGTTAATAACAGAGTCTAAGAACCGTTTTAGTGCATTTTGAAAATATGAGAGTAATGCTGCAATTTGACCTACTTTACTTGCTTTTCAATCAATATGTCGAAAATGCAGACTAGTCGAAACGTACATCCAAGAAAAAATTGATTTCAAATTCTGAAAATGATGCTACGTAAACCAAGCAGAGGTTATTGTTCAGAATTTTAATTTTCGGAATTTTTTTTAAGAATTTTTAGAATTTTTAAGAATTAAAATTCTGAATAATAACCCTTGAAACCAAAAGTTTTTTTTCGCTTTAGTTCAATAGATATCATTGTCGATCGACACGAGAAGTAGATGTTTCGGTGTATAGCGACATCATCTGAAACCCTGGAAAAAAACGGCATCACCAAACTACGACAAAAAGTTGATGTGGATTTTTGTTAAATCTACCCTCTTTAGGGGTAATGAGGAGCTTTCCCAAGTGCACATATGGCTAAAATGATTCGTCTCAAGAACCACATTACTAATGAAGAAAATAGTTAAAGAAATCAAGGTTCGATTAAATTAAAATAGATCCTAACATCTGCCAGATATGTAAGCCACAATTCACAAGTCACAATTAAAAAAAATTGTCAGACTTAGTCTTCTCTTTAATACCTGTCGAACTATAATTTTTGTGATAGATGCAGAATTGGTTTCGTGATTGATTAAGAAAATGTTGCAGAAAGGCTAACCGACATAGACCCTTGGCGGCGGCTGATGGCTGCTAGCTATGTCTAGCCGACCAAAAACCCCGGCGGTGGCGGCGACACTTTTAACCCCCAGCCCCCATTTTTCGGCGGCTAACTTTTGGCGGCTGTCATGTCTGGTGCGGCGGTTCGTTTGCATTAATTTATTTGTTCATCCATGCAAACTCACCACCCGCGAACGTTCATTTGATTCTACCGATTCTACCTTCTGTAGGCATTCGAAACACAATCGTCATCCGAGACGCAAAGTTGTCACGCGGTTCAATTCGATACAATAAATTTTACCATTTTAGTTATAAATTATTATCGTTTCCATTACCCTCAAATGGTGACCCCGGCGTGACCTCAGAGCAAAAAAAAGTCATTTACGAATAATATTTTCTCAAATTTCTGAGTGTAGTGGCATTTTATCGAACATTTTTTGTACCGAATCGCTGTGAACAATAGAAACCGTACGATCCAACTGTCTAAAGTGTGGTTGGATTGTGACAAAACGACCCGTGTGCGAATCTAAATCTATTTTCACCGGTCGTAAATTCAAGTTTCAACCACGAAAAGGGAATTTTTGAACATTTTTCTCGCTACCGCGTGGTCGTATTGTTTTCGCAAAGGGCATTCTTCTTTATCCATAGGGAATTTATACCACTGCCATCATACTAGAGTCGACATTATGTGCAAAATTGTCGACAGAGGGAGACAACCAATTCGAAAACTGCACGGAAGACATTTTACTCGAATCAAACAATCGCAGCGAGTACGAGCGCTGCTTAAATAAAGCTCGCATCATAGATCCTCCGGAAATATTTGATTTATCATCGATCACCCGAACTATCGTGAACGGCACGAACTGAGGAACAACATCAACCGAGATTTACACCGAAGCAAATCATCGACCGACTGATCATCGACGAACAACTCAATGAAAATCCGATCATTGTATTGGAAATGATCAATTTCCGAACAACAACGAGTTCTTAATCTGATTTAACCGCCGAATTCAGACGAGAATTCGTGTCAAGTTTCAACGAGAAACATTATCATTCCTCACCGAAAACGACAACAACAACATTGAAACGACTTTCTAACTGTATTGGAAGCAATTTCAACGATAAATTGAATCAGCGAACGTTTGTCCACGAAAGCAACGAGCTTTCCGCTTTTCAATCTGCATCGATAGCCACAAGATTGTATCCAGACTTGGTAATCATCATCGAAACCAACGTATTTTTCCATAGTAATCCGATTGATTTCAATGGAACGGATGCGACGATTCAACCAACTTTCAATGAATTCAACGAGAATTCGTTCAACCGAAAGCGACGAAATCAACAACCTAACCAGCGAACAAAGAATCAACGAGATTCTGCAGCGAACCAAATCATAGGTCAATCGAACAACGTTTTTCAAAGGAATCCAACGTCCGTGTTGGAAACATGTTAACCAAAATAGCAAACTCAAATTCAAAGACATTCATCGAAATCACCGAAATAGACATTTTTTCTTCGAGCGATCATGGTTTTCAATGGAGAAGCCAGCAACGAAATTATTGTTCCATTTTCATCAAAGACGAAAACTTTCTATTAAAGACGACATGTTTTCAAAATTTTATCGATCCAATTTCATACCGCGAGCCTCAAGTAACGATTGTAAATTTTTCGGAATTCTTAACGTAAAATCAAACGAATTTTTCAAGATTTCCCTAAGAATTTTCTAGAGGGCGGTGGCGGCGACACTTTTAACCCCCAGCCCCCATTTTTCGGCGGCTAACTTTTGGCGGCTGTCATGTCTGGTGCGGCGGTTCGTTTGCATTAATTCATTTGTTCATCCATGCAAACTCACCACCCGCGAACGTTCATTTGATTCTACCGATTCTACCTTCTGTAGGCATTCGAAACACAATCGTCATCTGAGACGCATGGTTGTCACGCGGTTCAATTCGATACAATAAATTTTACCATTTTAGTTATAATATTATTATCTTTTCCATTGCCCTCAATAGTTTTATCTATCGAGAGCAATATATCGAGTTAAACAGTTTTGCCCTAGGGTAATAAGTACGAGATTATTGCTCTAGATAGATAAATGTAATTAAGCGGCACACATTATGTTAAATAAATGTTTTCTCTCTTTACTTTCAATTCCTGTTAAACAGATTTTCCTACATATTACTAGAATTCTAGGGAAAATATGAGTGTACTCCCGAATTTTTAGCTTATGGATGGCGAGACCTGTGACTGAAGTGTGAAAAACTGTCAACAATTGAATTTTAATTGTTTAAGAGAAGGAAGGAAAATCGGTAATGTGTTTTTTGTAATTTCAATCCGGACTGACCCTTTTTGCTGGTTAAGGTTCTTTCATCATGAGGAAATGTTAAGCAAAGTTGTAGAAGTTCGTGCTTACTCCACTGTTTACTTTCTCAGGTTGCATAGAAAAATACAATTTGAACTGAGGACACATCTCTATATATTTTACTATCTTCTACTCTTGTTATATGACAACTATTCACATTTTATCGACAGTTCTACCGGTTTGTTGTCTGCACTATGCTACACCGTAAGCATTCATCAATATGCTATCGTCTAACATCACATCTAAAAGCGACAACAAAAAGGTAGAAAACAATTACTGTAACTAATTTTATCACAGAACAAAGTTAATAATTAAATGGCAGTGATGTGACTTTTGTCGTTCAAAGACTTAATTTTCAACTAAAGTTTACATGAAATGTTTCATTATTTAACACAAATTAACATTTTTTTCTTGTGATATAATGCTTTCGAACAAAGACTTAGGTTTTAATCCATCTTTTTAATTAAACCTTTACGCGTAAAGTGTGAGAGTCAATAGCGGAATGAAAACTGGGTAAGGATGACATGCACGCTTTTAGTGCAGCGTCGGCTTATGTCAAACTTATACAAAATATTATAACAAAATTCATATGTCCTCATCCAATTTGTCATGAAATTTCGTTTACTTTGAAATAAGCCGACGTCGCAATCATTTCCGTATTTGGTGAGTTGCCACTCTTTGAAATCGTAATGAAATTTGTACATTGACTTTATTGTTCGGTTATAAGAATGCCGATTGATGACTTCCATAGATTGAAACTCCTGTGAGTGCAATAATGGTAACGTGTTAAGCTAATATTTACCATTTCCTCAATTTCACAAGTCCAACAAATTCGGTTATGGTGGTGTAACTAAGACCCGTTTAATTCGCTTCGTACTGATCTTAATATAATAACATGAAATTAAGTTGTCCAGTCTAATGAAATTCACTTACTTGAAACCACAAATGTATTTTTCACTCAATTTGTTTTAAACCGCATTTCATTTACCATTGCATTGGTAGAGTATGTTTGAGGGTATATACAATACACAATAATGAGCATGGGCATGATAAACGTGCTAGCTCATACAAATGTTCGACCATTGCGAGATGAATTTTTGGAATAATTGTATCGGGAATTGTTCCGCTTTTGATAGTTTCCAGATAATTATTTGATACTCAATATCCGCTTCTTATATCTCCATTACACAATTATAAATTCGACCATACAAATCTCCCGATACAATATGGACGAGATAATTGTTCATTGTAAGGGTCTGTACGCAACATTTCACGGAAAATTTATAATACATTATGCACCGCTGTCCAGGATGCTCTATTTTGACGATTTGGAGGTTATTTCCCGAGCCGAAGGCGTGGGAAATAATCCAAATCGTCAAAATAAACCATCCTGGACAGCGGTGCATATATAGTTTTATCTATCGCGAGCAATATATCGAGTTATACAGTTTTGCCCTAGGGAATTAAGTACGAGATTATTGCTCTAGATAGATAAAAGTCTTTATTCAGGCTATGTATTCTGGACAATCACATTTACGCTACACATGTTTTAGAGTAACTGCCAACTTGTGAGAATTAACCACATTGCGCCTTCTACCACTTCTTTAATTGAAGGATTATTGTCTTTTACACATACCTTTTAACGTAACAGTTGGATTCGAAGCCGCTTGTTTCGTTACACAAGTGCCTTAATCATTAAAAAAATGGGCACTGTGAGCCACAGTCAACCAGTAAAAGTATTTGCTGTGACAGAACCTACATCAACAATAACTTTCACGGTTGTATGTATACCGCGTTGGACCAATTAAAAGTATGCGGTGTCCTCGTAAGTGAATTTAGCGGACACAAATACTCAACGACAAAATTGGACACATATACCGGCCTTAAAGGTCGAACGAGTTGAAAAACCGCAGCCCCTCAACAGTAACAACAAAAGTGCAGCAATTCATATTTCTACGTTGTTTCGTTGTTGTTGCTGTACGTGATATAATGTAATTGGTTGTTAATATAGGTGCAAGACGCAACAAAAAAAAAAAGCAAAAAATGAACATAATTTTTCTGTTTCATATTTTTGTTTTCAATTATGTAGCCATATGGCCGATATATGTTTTATTATATGCGACGTCAAGGTTGACCAAACCTTACGAAAGAAAAAAAAATATGTTAACGGGTCCATACCACAATCGTAGCAAAAGTGGGAGAACGCGGAGCCCTTCTTAACTTTGTTGGTTTTATTGTTAATGATGTAATTATGTTATTTTGTAAATGCGCGTAATAGCAAAACAAATCAGACGGAAGTAGACTTTTTTAACGCTTTAAATTGCTGACAGATAATTTTTGGAATAGAGAATTCTATTTTTTGTAAGAAAATATTCACAGTCGTCCAGTTTCGGTGGTGTAAGTAAAAGTCTCATAGATCCTCCCCGATCGTCGATGGCATAGAAATAAATTGTTTCTAGGATACATGTGTGTCGCCGTAGTGGCACCTCGTTCTACGCGAGTTTAAATATTGTACATACAGTTTGCAGTTTCGTCAACTCACTATTTTTTTTCTCGCAGACATTGCAGGATCATCCTGGTCTACGAGGAACGCCATTAGCAATGCTAGCCGCACAGTGTAACAAATTATCAAACAAATCCCCACCCCCATTAGCAGACGCAGCAGTAGGAAAAGGTTTTCATCCATGGAAAAAGAGCCCCACACTCGGACAACATTCACCAACAATTCCAATTTCAAATACTGGTACAGCGATAACACAACGAAGTTTAGCATCAAGTTCATCATCTATGGGAAATTTAACAACGAGGTAACAATAAATTGAATCGAATCAATTTTCGGAGTAATTTTTTATTTGTTTATGTTACAGTCGTCCAATAACGTCGTCATGTTCAGCGGGTACAACTCCATCATACGGAAATGATCTGTACTTTCCAGGAGCGACAACGTCACCTGCGATAGCAGATAATCCTCATATGCATCAAGGATTACTGGGAAAGGTTGAAAGTTCGGCATTAGGATCGGTGTACTCAAGGCATCATTATGACTGGCCATTTAATGCAGTTAGTGCAGCTACACATAAAACGGAAGGAGTCAATTCGGGTTGGTGGGATATGCACAGTGCAGCTGGTAGTTGGTTGGATATGGGTGGTGCCGGAATGCACGCTACCATGGCAAATTACGCAACTAGTTCAGACTATTCAACATTAACACATTCATTGTCGAACACAGCTCATTTATTAGGATCAGGGCAACATCTGCTACAAGACACATACAAAATGTTACCCGGTCAAGGTGTCGGAGGATTCAGTCTTCCACATACCGGCAATACGGCACCATCAACACCTCAGGCACCATCGCCGCGATCGCAGCGAAGGTATTCGGGTCGTGCTACATGCGATTGTCCGAATTGTCAAGAAGCTGAACGTTTAGGACCAGCTGGAGTTCATCTACGTAAAAAGAATATTCACAGTTGTCATATTCCCGGATGCGGTAAAGTGTACGGCAAAACCAGTCATTTGAAGGCGCATTTAAGATGGCACACGGGTGAACGACCATTTGTTTGTAATTGGCTGTTTTGTGGCAAAAGATTTACCCGTTCCGATGAGCTGCAACGACATTTAAGGTATGGCATTCATAAGTTTTTCCGTATTTAGTCTTTTATTGAGGGCACACGTTTTCTAATCTCAACTTTCACACTCAAAATACGCCCAATTAATATTACGAGCTGTTCTTACTCTGAAAATGGCTTCGATCCAACTATGTGAGTCGGTCATCTCACAGTTTCTTGATCAGGCACTGACAATAATGATTCAAATATTTTATCATTGACATGACAGACATTCCCCAACCAAAAAACGATATGACTGCAGTTATCTCAAATGGTAAATGATTGTAGTTGTCATATGATTTTTAATAATGAGAAGGAAACTTTTGCTACAAATGCTACAAATGCTAATCGGGAGCGTACCTACATCATATATAGTATCGTACTATTAACACAAATTTTCTTCTCAGTAGTGAAGTGCGTGGTCTCAGTTCTCACCTCTTTATCTCGTTTTTTACGATCAAGTTCGCTGCGGCTCTCAAAGAAGCCAATTGAGTACCGTAAATTGAAATGGATCGGTAGAGAAAGAGGTGAATTGGTACAGAGTATCCAGCTTTGTACCGATTCTCTCCAATTAACGGTAAGGAATAAGTTTAATGTTATTCCATATTCAGCTAAGAAAGCATGGATGGCGCCACTAAAGAAAAGGGACTAGTTGTATGTTCAGGCGTAAATTCAACTATGAAAACAATCAATTAGTGATATAGTTAAAAATTTCTCAAAAAGCGCACTCTGTGAAATAGAAAATTCAATTTTGTGAAACTCTTGAAAAACCATTGTAACAAGGACACACTCTGAAAATTATTTTGTTGATTTTGTGAAGGGCACAACCTTTTCGAAAGTTGTACTTTAAAATTCTTTTACGGAACTCTAAAACGACCACGGTGGCGCAGCTGTAATACTCGGGATTCGCAGTGAGAAGTCGCTTTCAGTTCCATCGTATGAGACGGGTGATAGGAGCTAAGGCTTACGACAGGTCAGGTCAATTCAACCTGATGGAAAAATTGAGTTTGACCTGACCTGATCTGAATTTTCAGGTCATAACCTGAAATGACCTGATACGACCTGATGACCTGAAGTTGAATTTTCTTCTAAAATTAGAATGTTCACCTGAATTAGGAAAGCAAAAGTCAAGATCTAGAAATCAGGAATCAAGAAATGAGGAATCAAGAAATCAGGAAATGAAAATCAGGAATCGAAAATCAAAAGCCTTAAATAAGGAAAAACAAAAATCAGGAAAAACAAAAATTAGGAATGAATTAAATTAGGAAAAACCAAAATTAGGAATCAAGAAATCAGGAACCAAAATAAGGAAAAACTAAAATCAGGAAATGATGTATGTTTAACACCAAATTTAGGAAAATCCAAAATTAGGAAAAACGAAAATATGAAGGAAATAAATGTCCACCTTGAATGTCCACCTGAATTACTTACTTTACTTTTCCGGCGCTACAGCCACTTGTGGGCCCTGGCCTGATCCAGAACGTCCTTCCACCGGCGCCTATCTCTCGCCGCTCCCTGCCAGCTCCTTATTCCTAAATCACGCAGATCTGATTCGATGCCATCGATCCAACGCATTTTTGGGCGGCCAACACCTCTTTGCCCCTCAGGATTGTTTCGTAATAATGTTGAGGGGGCCCTGCTTCCATCCATGCGCACTAAATGCCCTGCCCACCTCAATCGCTGGACTTTTACCACTGCCAGTATATTCGGTTCGCCAAAGTCACGTTGTAATTCGAAGTTGTATCTTGTTCGCCACCTTTCATTCTCGCACACCGCCCCAAAGATCGTGCGAAGGATTTTACGCTCGAATGTTAGGAGCATCCGCTCATCACTCTTTTTCACAGTCCAGGATTCACAGCCGTACATCAGCACTGGACGTATGTATGTATGAGTTTTGTAGATTTGGCACTTTGTTTTCTTTGATAGCAACTTTGAGCGCAATTGTTTATTTAACCCGAAATAACATCTGCTTGCCGCCATAATACGCCTCTGGATCTCAGGTGTTGTATCACCGTCGGGTCGTATTAGAACACTAAGATATGTGAACTCTTCTACCACCTCTATGTTGAGTTCCCCAATTGTTATCGAGTTACCTTGTTGACCGGCTACCGAATTTGGCGTGGTCTTCATGTACTTGGTTTTGGTCTCGTTGATCAACAATCCCATTCTTTCCGCTTGGGTCTTAAGATTTGTGAAAGTGACATTTGCTGCTGCGTGTGTTCGACTAGCGAGGTCCAAGTCATCTGCAAAGCCCAGGACTTGTATTGTTCCATTTGCCAGTGTTTTGTTCGTCTTAATGCCAGCACGCCTCATCGCCATTTCTAACGACAAATTAAAGAGTAAACAGGACAGTCCATCTCCCTGTTTCAACCCTTCTCCTACAGCAAACTCATTTGACAGGTCGTTTTGCACCTTGACACGACATCTGGTGCCTTCCAATGTCGCTTTCACCAATCTGATCAACTTCGTTTCAAATCCCAGCTCCTTCATCGCTATATACAGTTCCTTTCGTTTGGCCCTGTCGTAAGCCTGTATAAAGTCTATGAAAAGATGGTACGTCTGGATTTGAAACTCTCTGCCCCTTTGCAGAATCAGACGGAGATTAAATATTTGGTCTGTTGTTGATCGATCCGGTCTGAATCCGCTTTGGTACTCCCCAATGACAGTCTCGGCACGCGGTGATAGTCGTTCTCTAAGCACTCCAGCAAAAACTTTATAAGCCGTGTTCCGCCTGAATTAGGCAAGCAAAAATCAGGAATCAGTAAAATTAGGAAAAACGAAAATCAGGAAGGAAAAACATCAAAGTTTTCAATTCCTAACGAGGTCGCAATCTTATTTTTGGTATGTAGGGGCTACTAACGCCCTGCAGACTGCCTTCCATGCATGGGGCTCTGACCCTTAGACTTCGCAAGGGCGGATATTCCCCCTTGACCCCCCTACGCGGGGGCTGCCGCCCCTCGACTCCTTTCTGTGATCGCTGTCAGTTTTCAGCACTAATTGGTGAGCGACGTTGTTGGTCAATTAACGTAGTAGCATCGGTTATTGAACATTTTGCGCCTATTTAAAACTTATTTTCGTTTGTATTTTTCTCAATTTTTCTGGTTTTCACCAAAGAAATATCATAATTTTCCTGTTTTCTTTTGTATCTCACGAAGAATCGTTTATGTCCCAAATTTTTTAAATAAGATTTCTTTTACCAAAAGAATTACTTAAATTTGTCCATTATTTGGGGCCCGTTCAATGATAGGTGCTGCTACGTTACTTTAATTCACGACTAAAAGTTTTACTTTTGAGTAAATTTGAATTTTGTCATCGATCTTTGTAAAGTATCCCAGGAGTAACAATAGTAGAAGGAGTGCCAAAATTCGGTTTCTCTTGATATAATGTCAGTTTTCGCAGGAAAATAATGAAATTTTCACTTCATTTCTCGTGAGTAAAAATATATTTGTGTTGTTGTTGTGTTGTGGCACAAAGTTAGCTATTCACAGATCAATTCTTCAGGCCAACAATTTTATATGGTAGTGAAAGTTGGGTGGACTGCGGATACCTTGTGCATGACTTGGAGGTTTCAGATATGAGGGTTCTTAGGAGCATAGCAAAAGTGAATCGGAGGGAACAGTGGGACAATCATATCAGGAACGACGACATCAGAGAAAATTTAGGGGTTAGGTCAGAGGAGGAGGCGGCAAGGGTTAGTCGTCTGAGGTGGTACGGGCACGTTCAAAGGATGGGTAATAGTAGGCTCCCAAAGAGGATATTGGATGCACAGGTCCCGGGTGTACGTCCTAGGGGTAGGCCAAGGAGAAGGTTCATAGACTCGATTAAATCAGATTTAGAAGTTAGGGGGCTTTCACTGGGCGAGCAAACCATCTCCTTGGCAGAGGATAGAAGGGTATGGAGGGGGGTGGTCAATGACCACCGGGTTGCGGCTTAAAGACCCCACACCGGAAGGTATAAACGGTCTATAAAGTTTGATGATGATGATGATGATGATGATGATGTTGTTTTTGAATGAATTCGTTATCAAGAAATCAGGTTTTGGTAGAAAACAAGAAAATAAAAAATATCTTGCACTTTTAACCTTATTTCTTCGGGTTTGAACGGATCACTCGAAATTAGCATCCCAAATTTGGGGCTCTCGGCTCTCTTTCCACAAATGTTACACTCCTGCACTGTAAACGGAAGAAGAGGTTCATACAAAAACCGCAAAAAAGCGTTTACGGCGTTCACTAAACAGTATGTGCTAGGGGATCATTAATTGGTATCATCATCGGTACAATTCCATTAACATTGATTCAAAACGCCACTTGCGACACTCTTAAGAGTAGTCGCGAGTACGCTACTTCTATTGTTTCGACGCTCATCACTGATGTGATGTTTCTTTTGGTAAGAATCGATATTCGTAAATGAAACAATGTTTCTTGTGGTAAGAGGGGGCTCGGATATGGGAAAGGCTCGCAAAATGCGTTTTACCATAACTGATATTAAAGATTTTTTACATTTTTATTTTCATGCTGAAATCATTACAGGTCAACCTGAAAATTTACAGGTTTTGCTCACAGGTCACATCAGGTTTCAGGTCAGTTTTGACCTGACCTGAAAGTGACCTGACCTGAAATTTTCAGGTTGACCTGACCCGATAGTAAGCCTTAATAGGAGCGATTACCGGGCACTGCGCGCTGGGTAAACACCTAAAGAGAATGAAAATCTCAGGTGACGCCGAGTGTTCCTGTGGACTGCATGAGGAAACGGATTTGCATGTAATATGCTATTGCCCAAAGATTCATCATCTGAGGAGAATACTGGGCAGCTATGTTTTGGAACCTTTGGAGCTAGTCCAGCTAGGACCTGGCGCGTTAGACATGTTCCTGGTGATTTAAATGATGAAATGGTAAAAGGAACAAAGGATCTGTGTTCCGGAGCACTTATGTGATCGTCCCGACCTCTGATAAATCTATGTTCGAATCTTGGGGGAGTTTGCTGAAAAGGTTGTTGAAAAATGCGTTCTGCTATCTACAAGAAAAAATCTGAATGACTCAGACTCAGACTCAGACTTTACATCACGAGCTTGGGGCTAGGTCCCAGCACCAGTAAGACTATTTTAAAACAATACTTCAAAAAATTCGACCGTTTTGATGGCGGTGAACGATGTGTCTATTCTAGTTCCCAAGAGACGATTACATACACGTAAATTCTCTGTAACCTCCTGCCGCGAACAGCGCTGGACCGCTACTTGTGGTGCGTTGCACTTATATACTACTGTATTCCCACAGTAGTAACTGACAACAACTGCATGCAGTTCGAGCATGCAGTTGGACTATCTACTAAATAAATGTTAATCATTCTCAGTCATAAATTACCTTCGTACGCACTGACTTACCTTACATGCAGCCACACACGCAACACCCATTATGCTCACCATACTCACCGCGTTCTCCAACCTGAACCCTTATGCATTCTTACTGTACATCCGCTTCATATTCGCACCTCTCTACTCCACCCTGCATTTGTACACAACATACGTCTCATTTGTCTCTCCCGCCTACCGAGCAGTTTGCATACATTCATTTCATCACGTCCACGTTTTAATCCGATTGATTTAAAATCCTGCATGCTGGCTTCCACACGACGACAGAACGCATTATTCCATGCCCACGGGGACCTCCAACGGTCTCTCGCTATAAGCGGGACCTCCAACAGTCTCTCCACAAATAAATCAGCAACAGTGTTTCATACTAGACAATCTAGTTTCCCAACATTCCCAACCATAAATTCGCTTTGATAAATATCCATACAGTGAGCGAAAGGTAAAAATTCGATAAAGACTCCCTCGATAAATTCTTGTACTCAACTTATTATTTTCACACTTTCGTCCCGATCAATTTGTGCAAACAGTAACACACAATCAAATGTCTTATGTTCGGACCCCCCACACAATCCGCTAACTAAATATTCAGTTTATTGACTATTTTGCTTATCATATTGCAACCTTTTACCGAAAGTATTTATATTTTCAAAAAATTTCTTACGGAGCAAATCTTTTTCATGCTTGCTAGCAGGGACGAAAAGAAAAATGTAATCCCACGGGGCGAAAGCTGGCGCTTTCGCCCCTTGAGCTTACACTTTTCAACTTTCGACCCTGCTAGCAAGCATGAAATAGTTATTTTCATACTTCGGGGACGAAAGTGCGGGAGTTTCAGAATTTTTCTTGTGATTTCGTCCCCTCGTATGAAAAACTATGTGTGTATCTGCTTCGGACGATGTATTTCAGCTATTTTCGCGAGTTGTAGCCCGAGCAGCGCACATAGTTATTTGTGTGTCTGTTTTTGACGGCTGATTTTAGGCGATTTCGCGTGCTAAAGTGCTAAAGTGCCTAAAATCAGTCGTCCTAAACAGATACACAAAAAATTTTTCATGCAGAGGTCCAAAATCAAGAGAAAATTTATAAAATTTTCTTCGATTTTGGCCCCGAGGCATGAAAAACTTAATACGCAACACGGCAAAGCACTTTCGGCCTGCTCCCTTGTTGCGTAAATAACTATTTCGCGTCTTTACAATTAACACACCGCCTACTCTCCTCTACAAGAAAAATAAATAAAAACTCATTTTCCATACAACACTTTTTAGTGCTTTGGATAATCAACTCACTAACCCCTAACCTCCTAAGAAAAATTTTGTCATCCCTTCACTGTACAATCAAAAACTAAATGTTGTGCATTTTTTCATTACTTTGCAGAACGCATACTGGTGAGAAGCGATTCGCATGTCCTGTATGTAATAAACGATTCATGCGTAGTGATCATTTGGCCAAACATGTAAAAACACATAGCGGAACGGGATCGAAGAAAGGATCATCAGAGTCGTGTAGCGATTCTGAAGAAACCAATCAAAATGACAATATGCAACATCAACAAGGTGGCAACTCACAACATATGACCATTTCACATCAAATGCATTCACCATCAATGCATGTTCACACACCAAGTCCTGGCCTTGATCACGTTGGTTCGTTGGATGTGAAGCCGGGACTCGTCTGAGAAACACTGGGGCATGTTTACTTTAACTAGTGGCATGTTCCTTACTTAAATTAGCTTTCGATTCACGATCAACAAAAGTTAGTTTGTAGAAATGCTTCTGGCTTTTTTTTTGGAAATCAAATTGAAGAAATTATTTTTGCTCGATCGATATAATCAAGAAAAACATATTCAGACCAGTTTTTTTTCTAAACAAACTCAACGATAATTAAATTTACAAGGAAATTAATTAAATAAACAAAAGATAAAAAAAAAATAACGAAACAATGGTACAAATAATAACACGATCAATATTATCGATACAATTAATGGTTTAATTTGTGTTTTTTTATTCGTCTTATCAACTCATTGAAAGAATGAAATCAATGAATTGTGGTGTACGATCAACTGAGTCGCGATTGTTATTTTGCGTGAGGCTATATGACTTTTTAATTTGTGCTTGTAAATAAAATTGTTAATTATAATAATTAATTAATGTTCGTTTGATTAAGAATTCGTGTTTCTCTATGGTAGACAAACAGCATTATAAAGACATGTAATTATTATAATAAAAATGAGTGAGAAATAACATTAAAACATTTTTCCAAACTACATAAATTAATTGGACGGCAGCCATGGCAAATTAGAAAGTTATTATCGTCCATAAAAATGCATACAACTAATCAATTGAATCTCTCCTGCATTTTCCAAGAGCTATTTTTTAAATCCAATGCTTTTAGAACAGTAAACTTTTTTTGGACGAACGTGGCACTAAAAAGTAACACACAACCAGACTGAATACTTTCACATTGAAATCGGATATGACTTCCATTACGACCAGAGAGAATTAACGATACACTCAGAGGTATATTGTCGGTGCAACCGCATGTCTGTCTACAAATATAGTAATCATTGCGGCGACTTGAAGAACTACGATTACAATACAAGGCGTCTAGTTTTTTGTGGATTTTTTAAACACTCCTCCTCCATTCTAACTCCAGTTTCTCCCATACATATTTCTGAAGCTCTTTATGAACGTCAGAGAGAATTATTATTCATAACCTAATTTGGGGGTAGCGACAGAAAGTTGTTAGAAATGGGTACAATTCTTCTATTCTAACTTTAATAAAGCTGTGTCCCCGGCTTCTTTCTAGTGGAATCAAACTGGTTCATAAAGGCCGGCGCCTATTCCAGATAAATTACTTAGCTTTTATTTTATATCAGTATTGCGGTCACAGTTGAAAATTCGAGTTTTGAGAAAATTATTTTTGCGATTGAGAATTGCGATGACATTGCGCCAGCTCTCAGTTCTCTCAATTTGATCTCAGTACTTGTCAAAAACTGTGTCGAGAAATAAAATTGAGAGAGTGCTAAGAGAAATTATTCTCATTATCTGTCAAACAATGCACGTCGCAATAAAATTAAGAGTGTTGAGAGAAATTATTTTCACTATCGGTCAAACAAGGTACGGCACAATAAAATTGGGAGAGTGCTGAGAGAATACGAAAATGCCAAATTTAGACTGCAGCCACAATATTTTACAGTGAAAATGATTTTGGTAACGGATAGATATGTGTGTGACGAATATCTGAGGTCAGACTCTTTCATTTTCACAATATCTGTCTCCAATTTTTCGTAAGCGGAACTCTTAAATGTTCGGAAAAGCACATAATAATTAAAAAGACAATGCGTTTGCTGCAACAATTTATTTTTGGACCAACCAAATATAACATAGCACTGTGACCCTTTTTTGGGCAAATTGTAATTGGGTACATGTTTTCCCAAGGAAACGGAAGATACTTGCAGACATAAAGGGTTAATTATATTAAGTGCCATGCGAATCGCATCGTCTAAGTTTTGTGTGAAAGCACAACGTGACAGAAATAAAAATAATTTAGTCAAGTTGAGCTTTCACCCGCCCAACAGATCTTAGGAGCGTGTCAGATATTTTTACAATTCTATGTTTTGCGATGTTTTTTGATACTAAGACTCAATAATTATATATTCTGATTCATAGAATCTATAAAGGGATGTGTTATGCAAACAGTAGATGTTTTGGAATTTAAAATTAATGATCATTGTCTGTCAATGAAAAAACATCGCAAAACATAGAACTGTCAAAATATCTGACACGCTCTTAATTTAGCCAAGCATCTCAAAAATTGGTCTAAGCCGGCTTGAAGTCGTTGTGTAGAAATTTTGCTATTTTCGACAGAAAAATATTTTTTATTTTTTAAATTTTGACAAAAGTTTTCAATTTGTCTATTGAAATTCAACTTAAGAGCGTGTCAGATATTTTGGCAGTTCTATATTTTGCGATGTTTATTCATTGCATATTTCTATGGCAATGATCATTAATTTTAAATTCCAAAACATCTACTGTTTGTATAACACACCCCTTTATAGATTCTATCAATCAGAATATATAATTATTGAGTCTAAGCAAAGACCCGACGAATACGATGTTTTTTCAGATCAAATTTTGACACTAAGACTCAATTATTATATATTCTGATTCATAGAATCTATAAAGGGATGTTATGCAAACAGTAGATGTTTTGGAATTTAAAATTAATGATCATCGTCTTAGAAATATGCAATGAAAAAACATCGCAAAATAGAACTGTCAAAATATCTGACACGCTCTTAAAGTTGTGATTTTTTAGCCGCCGTTTTTAGCCGGCTTTTAGCTGCCGCCGACGGCTCTCATATCTGGCTAGACTCTTATGTTTGAACCGAATGTTACTGCACCAAGCAAGTTATTCATAAACATGGAACGTTAATTTGGTTGCTGTTCAGTGTCCATTGGAGAGGGTATGTGAGGTTTGCCTTAAAACTACAGGCCAGACGGAAAGTCACTATCTTTCACAGAATCGATGATTTCAATTTCTATTTAGAGAAAGATTTTATCTTATTAAAGTCCTATTTGTCCAATGTTACTTTTTAGTTCCGTTTTTCGTTGATAAATTGAATCAGTTTACTGCACACCTTTTATTTTACTTTATTTAGTAATTAAGTGAATTTGTATAACTTTTTATTATTAAAAATTAAAATTTATTAAGCAAAATTTTATCACAAATATTTTGTAAATAAAATAAAATAATTAAAAAAAGAAGAAAAAGAAAATTATCAAAAGTTTGTTAATTAAAATGAACAAACATTATTTATATAATTAAAAGAAATTGACATAAATAAATGAAATAAAAATAAAAACACAAAAACTAGATTCTAATATTATTACTAATTATAAATATGAATTGTTATTAAATCTTCAAATTATTATATCAAAAACAGCAATGTAAATTGACAACAAACAACATTAAATGAAATAAACGATATGTGTGTACATTTAATAGCTTTCGTATAATAATTAAAGGTATATGCCTCGCGGAACCGCATGATTCCCTATAAAGCCTACGTCTATCGCAAGGAATGAAGATGAATGCCATGAGATTAGGGATTAGGGAAGGCTATATTGAAGAGCTCGCACGGCCGCGCAGGAAGTACCGAAAAATTTTATCTCAACCCATACTTCCATTTGCAAAATTTTTCCCTCATTTTCTATTCAACATAACAAATAATTTTTAGAATTCCATAATTTCCCTAATTTCCCTAAATTTCCTTAAATTTCCATGAAATTTCCTCAAATTTCCACAAATTTCCATAAATTTCCACAAATTTGCCAAATTTCCATAAATTTCCCTAAATTTCCCTAAATTTCCATAAGTTTCCACAAATTTCCATAAATTTCTTTAAATTTCTATATTTTTTCCAAGAATCGACAAAATCTTTAAAAAGTAATTATATTACTTAGGACAGCAATTCCTTATTTCATTCTCCAAGTTTTATGGAAGAAAATTTTTGGAGTTTGGGTCCCTGGACCTAGCTGGAGCCTTAGAAATGGTAGTCGACTGGGGCCCAACGTGTTTTTTGTAATTAAATCGTCCGATTTTCGTAAAATTCTTTTTATTGGATAGGTCAAGGAAGAAAAAGTTTTTGAATCCGGGCCATCGGACCTAGCTAGAGCCCAAAAAAAAGGTTGAGACTAGGACTCAAGTGTTTTTTGGAGTTACCTTGCAAGTTATGAAAGTCAGACCATTGGTTTCATCGGCAAATTCTTTTCTGTGAAAAATGTTGGGCTATTGTTTGACCATGAAAAGTAGTAAGGTCGGTCTTAAGGCTACCTTCTACTATGTTGTAGAGAAAGTTGGGAACAACAATTTTGCTCATGGAAGGCTCTGATGAGAGTGATGGGACACTTCGGAAGGTTTTCCAAATTGCCATTTCGGCGATTTTCAATGTAACCTAAGAATTTAAATTATAACTTGCTTTAATGATGCAAAGCGGGTAACACTGAGTGCATGGTCTTGGCCATGTCGACATATTGCACTTGATTTGGGACGCAATTTTCAAATGAGTGGAGATGTTACGATGAACGATCCAGAAAAATTTGATCTACACTATTTGACCACACATAATCATGCCTTATTCATCGATGCGATTGTTCAGAGCGATTTAATTAACGTGAAATCGCAACTTCGGCAATCACTAGCAGTTTCTTTGAGAGTTGATGGTTCGTTCGATCGAACGGGGGTGCATTGCTCACATTGTTCGTCGTGACTTGGAAACAACCGCACTGTTCCTTGGTTTTGGTGTTCCTACCACAAGCATTGCTAAAGGCTACCTACAGCGTGTGAAAGAAGTGGTAAAAGATATTTTACCATGGGAAAAAATTTTCAACCTGGTAACATCTGTTGTATGACTGACTACGATTTATTACATTTTTAGCGGATATTTTAACGTTGTTGAAAAAGTTTCAAAAGGCGTGTCTGTCTGAAAAAATATCTATCGCGAGTGTGACCCCTTTGAAAGAAAAATTTATAACAGAACTGATTAAATTAGAAAATAGTAGCTTGGAAGGCGGCTGGGAAGAACATTTCCTGGATAGTATTGTTGACAATGGCATTGAAAAACGCCTCTACTCAAAGTGAGAGCGTAAGGTCGTTCAAATTTACGGCGTGTGATAGAAAAAAAAATCATTAACTTGCTAAGAAATCATGTAAACATACGTATTGATCTGGACGCAGATTTACATGACGCCATGACCCCATTGACTAACATAACGACAACCAAAACCAAAGGCTTGTTATTCCCGATTTGGACGATGATACTTTTGTCTCGGAGTACGCATTAGCAGCGGAAATAAGTTTTTTGTTATACATGGGGAGAAAATGATGAATTCCAACAAGATCGAAAGTTTATGGCCAGAGCGGAGCGACAGGGGAGAATGATGGCCCTCGCTCCACCCTGGCCACAAACTTTCGCTCTTGTTAAAATTCATCATTTTCTCCCCTAGGATAACTTATACTATTTATTCAAAATAAAAAAAGATCTACTGCAGAACGGCAAAACAGTAATAATAAATCTGTATATCTTTGTTCTCTAACTAGTAAGCAACATCAACCATCCAACACCAGAAATCTATTTACAAAGCCTGTATCAACGGTATGTTTACGATGAAAGTAGCGTTGGCCAGAGTAATAGGTGTTAAGCCTCATTCATCGGATGTTGAGCGCCTAATTAGTAAGTAGAAAATGAAGGCAACTCAATCGTTTTCTTTGATATAGCCCTGTGTACGTACAATTTTACACAGGCAAAGTTAAATTCTTTTCATCCGTGCGGGGTAAACTACCTTATTTTCTCCACACGAAAACATTGTGTTACCTTCGGTGAGAAAATTGAATTCCAACTCGATCGAATTACGGCCTTCACTCCACTTTGGCCGCAAACTTTCGCTCTTGTTGGAAATCATCATTTTCTCTCCGTGGATAACAAAATACCATTCCTTCTATTTACTAAAATTAAAGAAAACGAAACAAACCTTTTCCTCTATCAAGGCCTGTATAATGAGTTCAAAAACACTTTTCGAACAGCATTATCACGCCCAGCTTTGTGGAATTACATGTATGTAAATGTTTATATGGGTACTTTGCAACAGTTTGACCCAACCTCAGCCGTAGAATATTGGATGAGCCAGCGAAATAGACGACCGAAATTGCGCGAAACGAGTACAGCGTAGGAGTGGTTTTTCGGCGTTTTCGGCGATGCCAAAAGTGGGCGAAACAGATCGGGAGAGAGTAGAATTCAATTATAGACGTGATCATTTACAATATCGAAATAATTTTTTTTATAAAAAAAAGCCATAACTTTTCAGTTTTTCTCAAAATTTCTCAAGATTTTGCATTTATCAAATTTCCTAAAATTTCCATAAATTTCCACAAATTTCTGCAAATTTCCCTAAATTTCTCAAAACTTTTCGCAAATGTTAGGCCCTGGTTAGGACCGTAGAGTACCGCAAGTAGCAATAGCTAATGTTTTCAAGCTTCCTGTCCGTCCGTTTCTGCACCGCTCTCTGGCACGACCCTCAAGAGTTCTTCCCAGCGAAACCCCTGGAAGATCGCTCCAGCGAAATCTCTGTGTGATCTCCTCAACGAGATTATTGGGAGGTTTTCCCAGCGAGAGCTCTGGATTGTGCCTCAAGTAAAGAGTCCATATAGTTGTGACTTGATGTTTTGTCAATAACTTATCGCTACTTTCCTATATTCATTTCAATGATTTATTTGTAATACTGTTAGGCTAATCGCATGCTGAAAAAAAAGTAGCTAAATCGATGCTAAACTAAAAAAAGGATTTATAAAAATCAGAAAAGATTTATTTTAGTTGTCGTGTTCACAGACAGATTTCTCTTAATTAGATCACCAAACAAAAAAAAATAACAAACTACGTAAAACATGTGTAAAAAACCCTTTCGAAAGCACAAAAGTGACCCCCATATGGACAAAAATGTTCACCTCAATTTTCTCTTTAACACAGCAACAAACCATTTTTTTAGGTCCCTCAGGAGAGGCCTCGGAAAAATAAATCCATAGACAAAAATATTTCCCTCAATTATCTCTGCAACACAGAAAAAAATAATTTTTTTGTTAGGGCCGAACTAAGGACCTAAGGCCCTCTTGAGCCTTAAGCGCAGGCATCCCGCCCTGATTTGTTTTTGAATATGATTCTCGGTTACCTCTCAAATAGAAAAAAATCAACAAAATCGATTAGAATTTAGGGTTCGAGCTGAATCCAAGGGATTCTAATCAAAAAATTTCCTTCCAAAAAATATGAGGCATTCCTAGACCTTTCGATTAAAAAATTTGAAAATGGGATGAGATTTACTCGAGTTTTGTACAAAAAACATGTAGGGCCTTAGGAGAGACTCATTTTTTGTGCCCTAGTTTAGTCCAAGGGCTCAAAATCAAAAAAGTTTCTTTCATAAATTGTCGGCCATGCCCAGACCTTTCAAACAAAAAAACGTTTATTGAAATTGGAAATGACTTACTCGAGTTATGTACAAAAGACTAAAAATCACCTAAACGGCTCTAGCTCGGCGGCCCTTGGGCCGACAGTGCCCAGATTCCGTCCCATAAAACATTTTTCAATTACATGTCAGAGAATTTTTTTTTTTTTTTGAAAATCTGATGAGTTTTACTCACGGACGGACATTTTTTTTATTGCTGATTCGTCATCTAAGGACTATGATCGATGCTCCCCCCTACTCCAGGGTTGAAATTTGACTGGTTACAAACGTCGTGGTAAACGCAATAGACCCCTCTTCGAAGAACTTCGTTCTTCGTACAGGTCCAAAAAGTATTTTGGTAAATGTTTCAAATTTAACTTCAAATTTTGTTGATGTCGTTGTGCGATAGTGCGAAAACCGGTGAAAACATTACAGGATCTCTGTTTTTGACTGATGAGAACTTTATGTCACGATAACTTCGTATCTTCCTCACGTGATTTATCTGCTGTGAGCTAGCGGGGATTCGGTGAGAAAACATCGCACAAACACCTCACGAATTGAAAATATTGACTCTGATGTCTTATTCATCAAATGCTTTCCTGAGCATCTCAACTTTCATAAACGTCTGTCCATCTTCATAAAATTTAACATGATGACCTTCAATACTCTTAACTTTTATACGGTATACAGCAAGGTATACAGTCGATTTACAATTTCGCTACAAACATTTCAAGTTGGAAATCATGTAAAAAATCTCAAAAGCTCAGTTTATCTTTAGACGTCCAGATCCGTATGATCCCCTAAAAACGAAATGAAATGACGGTAGGCTGAACACTTGCCACGAAGCTCGAATTCCACACAGCGTCATTTTGATGAGAAAATTCGCCCCAAAATTCACTCAGCCAAACTTCTAGTTATTATGTTATTCGCACTGTAGTAAAGTGGCGACCATTTGTTTCATTGCTCCGCCAGGACAGCATTCGGGACTCGTTGCAAAATGTACTATATAACAACTTGTTCTACAACAACATCTTTAACACCGAAAAGCAACCAAATAATACGCTCATCTTCGTCCAAAATATCGTTATATCTAGTTGAAGTAACAAGCATAAACAGCGAGAACATAATTCGCAAAACCTCAGCCAAGTATTTATTACATGAATCTTATCAAAATCCCAATGAGATACTGCGACGAGAGCAGAATATGTAGTAGAGAGACATCTGTCGTATGCTCGTTGAAATCTCTTTGTATGAGAAAAACAAAATTTTGAGTAAGCATTTCCTTTGTTACACTTTATTATGTTGAACAAAATCAATCTTTGAACCTTAAATAACAAAATTGCGGAAATAGATTTGAGAAAGAAAGCTTCCTTTAAGCAAAATGCTTGTAAGGCCAGATACTTGGTACTGACATGGTAGAATACTCAATGAATTGAATGAGCAATGTTGAATGAGTGGTGTTGGTAACAGACTCTTGCCACAGATGTACGTGTCCTGATGCCTTGATACGGTCTGATTTACCAAAAGTGTGTTATTATTTGGCAACAAAACCGATGAAGTGATGCAACTAAAAATAACGGAAACATATTCTCAACTCTTCAACCTTCAATTTGTTAAACCATACTATTCGGATGATTTAAAAGTCGAACTTGTCTTAGTTTTGGTGTTACTCCATGGCCAGTTGAGCTGATATACACATGGTCTAAAAGACAAGGTGTACTGAGGTTATCGTAAACGAAGAAATAACATTTTCGAAGTATTTTGAAGAATTGTTAATGACTTTTTTGAATGTGGTTTCAGACAGAAGAGAAACGTATGTGTAGCTCTCACTCTCGGATTGATCTCCGATGTTATAATAGTAGATTACAGTGGGAGATGCGGAAATAAGTCATTACATGAGGGATTCATTTTATGAAAGGAGCCAAACTCAAGAGGGTGTTCTTAAGCAAAAAGCTTTGAAAACTGTTTTTTGACGAGTGTAGAGTTTGTATCCCGAGCCGGAGGCAAGGTATACAACTAAAGAGTCAAAAAACAATTTTTAAAGCGAGTTGCTTAAAAATACACGAATGAGTTTGCGAGTGTCACGAAATTATCCAGAATGGATGACTTATTAAGCATTCCCCACTGTATGATGTTTTACTCGGTGTTCCAACCGAAAACGCGTCATTACATGCAGATATACATGTAATGAGAAGTTTCCGGTGGGGGCTAAATGTTACGAACAGCATGTAATGAATAGTTTTCGTGGGTGCACATATACATGTAATGACAATTTTTCGGTGGGACAACGAGTAAAAGTTAATTTCGTACGGAATTAAAAATGAGTCAAAACTGAATTGATTTTATGCTAAAAAGTCCGCATTACTAATGCCGCATTACTATGTAAACAATTTTTATTATTTAATTTGACGAGCGACGACATCTTCCCTTCTCTTCTATTTGTTTTTTTCGCTAGTTGCTGGCGTTCATGTCTAGTATCTACCCAACATCGCTTGTTTCTATTGTAAATTATTTATTGTTTCGACGCAAATAATTAAAAAAAAATTAATTATCGCGAAGACACAGCACACAAAGCGGTAGCAATCAACAATGTTCTGTGGAAACAACGACACTGACTGTAAAACATCGCATGGCAGAGTTGGAAAAGGTCTGCGTGCATCAAATGCCCTCACATAAATCCTCATACATTTTTAATTACAACAAATTAATGTCACAAAATGACTTTTAAAATCGTATAATTTATATTTCTTAGAAATGCTTAATCAATTGATGGAAATAATGTTCATTCTTGAGTATATGTTCGTCTCGCAGCACTTTCAAATTAAGCCGACCAGGCGCCGAAGCATATACCCAGTGTGTACGACAAAAATATGATTTGATTCATTTATTCTGCAAGTCATGTAAATTGGCAAATTGGCTTAGCGTGTTGAAAAATTTTAAAAGGCATGTAATGCAACTAAATGTATTTTCGGTTCCTATTGTTTGAGTTTTTTTATTTTGTATCTTTTTTTTCCTTTTTTTTCTTTGGAATACGGTTCCACATTCGTCTGGAATACTCAGACCATCGTATAATTCGAGGTGATATTTTTGCACTATGTGCAGAATTATTATGAACTTTTTGAATCATTGGTGGTCACTGTTTGCTTCGAATCAATGAACTTTATTGATTTGGGATTACGTTAAATAAACCTTTGAATTGACAGAGAGCGAAACCGCTGAAATTGATTTTTGTGAGTCAAGTAAGTGAATTATTTTTACTTAAGTTGATAAAGAAATATCTACTTTTCTTGTGTTATTTTACGATTGTGTGCTAACGGTATTTACTCACTACACAAAGAAGACACTGACTTACAGAGTGTCCGTGGGGGTAAATTTTTAATTTATGGCGTTAAAGGCACGAAAAAACTCCTTACCGAGGAAGTGTGACGAAAGTCTTTTTGTCTGCTTACAAAAATCTTGAAATCAGAGACACATTAAGCTTCTAGCGCCAAACGATTTTCTTCCAGTTACGAAAGTTATGAAATCAGAGGAGGTTGACGCATTCAGCTTCGATACCCAAAACAAAAATTATTGCAAGGTTCTCTGATTTGAAGACTTTTGTAAGTCGACAAAAAGATTTGCCTCACACCTCCTCTGTAAGGAGTTTTTTCTGCGGATGTTATTGTCGATGCACTCTAAAATACCGCGGTTAGAACAGCGACAATAATCACGACAAATTGCGCTGTGGCCTTATTTGTCATTATTTTTTATTGAACCGGGTACCAAAACATTCCTTGTTTAATTACCTACATTTTGATGTATAACTGTTTGAAATACGACAAGAATTACGGATGTGGCGCACTTTTTCGCGCTTATTTCGCAGTCGAATTTTAGAGTGTATCGACAATAGTACTCTTGTAAGATTATCGCTCGTCAAAAACCCCTAAAAATTTTGCTCAATTTGAATATCTCACTCATGTCTAGAATGACCGAAAATATGAAAAAAACCCAAAGAAAATTGGCAAAACGCTTCCACCTTCCCAAGTAACAATTTAAAAACCAATAACTTATTGGTTAAAATAACGTCATTGTAACGTTGCCAGGACCGTTATTTAAAGGTCATTGCCCAGTTATAAAAAGACCTTAGTTATTTAACCGTCAACAGACCGTTATTTGACCAACAATTTTCCTTTGAAAAACTTTTTGGTTAAATATCCGTTATTTTACGGTTAAATAACTTAGGTCTTTTTTTAACTTGGCGATGACGCTTAAATAACGGTCCTGGCAACGTTATAACGACGTTATTTTAACCAATAAGTTATTGGTTTTCAAATTTGAATCACTCAAGATTAAACACCCACCGCCATGCAGAGAGTTGAATTTCCCTGAACCGCCAAACAAAGACATGGAACCTTTGAAAGTGTCAGAAAAGGAAATTTTCTTCTCGATAAAGAGTTTCCTCAAGGGGTCGGGATCAGAAATAGATGGCCTGTTACCACAGCAGCTAATCTCACACTACCTTCGACGGGTGAAGCTGGACTGAGACTACTGAAGTCAATCACGGCCTTAGCAAATTACATGCTCTCCGGGAAAATACAATCTGATTTTATCAAGATAATGTATCGTGCATCATTATGTGCTCTTGACAAGAAAGAAGGAGGAGTACGGCTAATTGCAATAGAGAACACATTCCGGATGCTTACATCGAAATTAGCAAGCGCTTCAGTTCGAGCAGACAGGTCATCTAGGTTTGCGCCACGACAAGTCGGTTTCGGCATACAGGGAGGTTGTGAAGCAGCCGCACATGCTACCAGAACCTTCATAAAGAGGAACGCGGGAAAGGAAGACGTAGTCGTCAAAATAGATTTCCACAACGCTTTCAACGAAGTAGATAAAGACGTGTTCCTAAGCCAGATGAAAAAAAACTGTCCGGCAATATTCCCCTTCTTATGGCAATGTTACTCGGTACCCACCTTACTATTTTTTTGCGGCTACATCCTCTTTTCACAGAATGGAGCACAACAAGGTGACCCTTGTGGTCCCCTACTATTCAGTTCAGCTATTCAATTCGTCATCGAAGCTCTAATGTCCGAATTTGTCATATTCTATTTGGACGATGGATCAATTGGCGGTGAGTGCGACATAGTCCTGCGTGATTTCAAAATGGTCAAGGAAGAGTGTATGAAAATCGGGCTGCATATCAATCCCGGGAAATGTGAGCTTTTCTTTTGCTCGGAAGTGGAGCAAACAGTAGTAGATCGATTCAACGAGCTTTCACCAGGTATTTGTGTCGTAAACCAATTCACACTTTTAGGAACATCGATTACTGACAACGGTTTTCGCGAAAAAGCTGTCAGAACTGAAGTTGTTGTTTGAACGACTCGTGGAGCTAGACAATTTCCACATAGCCTTCTACATCTTCAAAAATTGCCTTGCAATACCAAAATTGGTTTTCCTCTTACGGTCAACTCCCACATGGAATCATGAGCATACTATAGCAAGTATAGACGAGCAGATAAAATCGTGCCTTGAATCATTGACTAACTCCCAACTAGACAATGACACATGGACTTTGGCCTCATTCCCCGTCAACTGCGGTGGCATAAGGATTTCTAGAGTTCGAGATATAGCTCTACCCTCATTTCTGTCGTCCGTGAACGCAGTCTCTTCTTTGGTTAGTTCTATGTTAACCTCACCTACGCTGGCAACTGAAGAGATCGCAGGTTATGAAGAAATGTTTGGAACGAACTACATTCAGAACAACCAAAGAACCCACCTCTGCAAAAACAGTGGAACAGAATCACAGTCGTCGAATTGTTAAACGACCTCCAATTTGTCACTGACGCGGACAGGGCTAGATTCCTAGCAATACAACGCCCTGAATCCGGTTCTTGGTTACACGCATTACCGTCACGAGCAATTGGAACACTTTTGGAAAATAACCAATTTCGGACAATAATGGTGCTACGCCTGGGTTCAGACATATGCTCACCTCACTTGTGTAGGTGCGGATCACAAGTCGACAAAAAAGGTCACCATGGTCTGAAATGTAGGAAAAGCGCAGGGCGTCATGTGAGGCACTCTGAAATGAACACCATTATTAAACGCGCGATAGTTTCCGCAGAGATTCCAGCCATCCTGAAGCCCACCGGCCTAGCAAGGAAAGACGGCAAAAGAGTTGACGGCATGTCACTGATACCATGGTCCAGAGGCACCCATCTAATCTGGAACGCCACATGCACATGCACAGATACCGTAGCTCCCAGTAATATTAGACTCAGAACACGTCAAGCCGGCCGTGCAGCCAGGGCCGGACTGGCTACCAAAAGGCGCATCGGGCGATGAGACTAAAAGGCGCCGAAATTGAGATTAAAGGCGCAAGTATCGGGCATACACCTGAAGTGCGTATTAAAAGGTGCATGTGATCACCCAAAAAAATAGTCATGTCGAGCTTTCATAATTTTGTAAATGTAAATCATTCGAGTACTTCATTTAAATTTTTCTTTAAATTTGACGTTGTGACAGTCTTTTATCATAACTCCGTTTTAGTTAGACATTACACAGTTACATTTTTTAAGCGCCATAGATTTGATTATTAGGCTGAATATAATTTCTGCAAAGACGCGAGCGGAGCGAGCGAAATTTTTTTGAACGTTCTTCATAAATTTTTAGTTTTTGGTCTCCTTACATTCCATTTTCGTATTTCACTTCGCATATATTAACGTCTAATTTCAGCGAAATTTTTAAGCTGAAAATCTCTGTATGTAAGATTATTAATACAATAATTGAATGACTATAGCGCCGCAGGCGAAAATTTTTAAAATTAGAGCATAGACATTGGTTTTTTCTTCATTTGCGGGCTGTAATAAAATGTATCGGCAAGGAAGAAATTCATCTAGCTTATCAACGACACAAGTAACATCTCTTGCAATATTTGAATATTCGTCAAAATTCAAGAATTGACGTTGGTTGCGAATTTATAACACATTTTTTTAGAAGGGCGCTTGACCGTGTGTGGGGCGCCAAGACCGTGGGGCGCTTCGGGCATCGCCCGATCGCCCAGTATGGCCAGTCCGGGCCTGCGTGCAGCGGAGATCAAAGCTCGAGAAAAGGAGAGGAAGTATCATGAACAAAAAACTTTATCTTCGTACCATTTGCTGTGGAGACAATGGGATCGTGGAGCACATCGGCAATAAATTTTTTTAATGAATTGAGTAAGAGGATCACATTGAAAACCGACGAACTGCGCTCCAAATCCTTTCTCCAACAGAGAATAAATATGGCCATCCAACGAGGGAATGCAGCAGCTGTCATGGGAACTTTTAGGGAAGGGGTAAAAATGGATGAAATTTTCTATCTTCTATAAATAATCAATTATGTAAAATGTTTGACAATTGTACTAATGCTGAGAAATAAAATCAATGCACTTAAGAAAATTGAAAAGTGCTAGAGAATCCGCATTCATCACAAAATCCTAGGAAACCCCATTGGATGATATCGGTCATGTCGAGAACAACAGACAAATGTAAAAAACATAATGGAAGTTGAAAAGTAGGTCATCTCTCCGAATTCTAGAAAAGCCATATCCCAAGGACTGGGCCGTATTTCCCCAAAACCCTGAGACACCTGACATTTCATGAAAAAATGATGGAAATTTATGTAGATCATGTAAAAAAGATGGATGAATCATGTAACAATGATGGATTTTGCTACACTATCTTTCCATCAGTTTTACATTCCAAAATTTTTAATGAATTGAATTGAATTTATTTACACCGCCAAACATTGGCTGAATATGTTACAATATAAAATTATTAATTTACAAATATTTACAATTGCCAAAAATTTGTCCAACTTTACAAAACACACAATTTTGCAATCAAAGTTATGAAATTACAAGCTGTTCGATTATGTCGTTTCTAAAAGCTACTCTGTTCTTACAATTTATCACCAAGTTCTTGTACTTGTTAACCATTTTAATTAGTCGAACAATAGGCTGATTCAACAGATATTCACTCGTATGTCTTGGCTCAATTAACAATCTTGCTGTAGATGAACGTACACGATATTGACTTGGATTTCTAACAAATTCGGATGAAATTAAGTCGTCATTCACATTATGCATCTAGATATCATACGCCATCATCGCATCAGCAACTGTCCTACGTGTCTCTAGACTTTGCAATCCAAGCTTGCACCGGTCTTCGTACGGAGATAGTCTGTATGACGTAGCATTTCTTCTGCTCTCTAGCAAATATGTCACAAACTGTTTTTGTATCGATTCAATGTCGTCCTTGTACACATTGCACGCAGGATTCCAAATCGTCGAGGCCAATTCTAACCTGGATCTGACATAAGCGGCGTATAGAATTCGTTGAGTTTTCTTCGTAAAATTGCCATTCGAGTAGTGTTTGATACACCCAACAATTTGACGACTTTTAATCGTGGTCTGCTCAATGTGGTGCCCCAAATAAAAACGCTTATCAACCAAAACACCAAGATCGCTGATCTCCTCGACTCTCTCAATGACATGATTTTCCATTACGTAGTCTGCTTTAATAAATGCTGAATCGTTTCGGTATGCGCTAAAGATGAAACACTTCTCTTTGTTAAAAAATAGACGATTGTCGTCGCACCATCTCGTTATGTTATCGATGTCCGTCTGCATTCTATACACGTTACTGTAATTTAATGTCGTCTGCAAACAGCATCACCTTGGCAAATGTAACTGCTCTTACGATGTCATCGATGAATACCGTAAACATTTGTGGACCTAGTGAACTTTCAGGTGGTACACCAGATGGAGATTCGTACATTCTAGACTTTACCGACCCAATTTGAACAAAATTTTTCCTTCCTGTCAAATATGCATACATCCACTTGGCTGTTTTCTTTCCAAAACCAAATCTTGCGAACTTCATCATTAGCAGTTTAATCCAGACGGTGTCAAAAGCCGTCTTAAAGTCGCCGTAAAACACGTCGAGTTGACTCGATCGTTCAAATGCTTTGTGTGCTAATGTTGACAAGTTCAACAGATTAGTGAAGACTGATCGTTTATTTCTGAACCCATGCTGCACACTCGACAATTGAGATTGTATCCTTTTACTGGTTTTGCGTTTCACAGCCATTTCATGAATCTTCATCACTGTTGGTTCAATTGCGATGACTATGTAGTTCTTCACTCCCGCTTTATCGCCTTTCCTTTTATATACGGCTACTATCCTTGATATTTTCATTGCCTCTGCTACTTTTCCGACGTCAAACGATTTTTGATAAAATAACCACACTGGCCATGCAATCACTGAAGCACACTGTTTGAAAACGAACGGTTTCAGCCCATCTGGTCCTGCCCCATTCTTCCATTTTAACGAATGAATTACGTCTTCAATGTCGAATAGTGATATACTTATATCTTCCGCACCGCTCATCGGAACATACACGTCATTGAAATCCCAATGCTCTTCATTCCGAACATATATTGATTCAAAGTAGTCCGCGAACAGGTTCGCTATCTCGCTCGTTGTTTTGCCGATGTTATCTCCATTTCGCATTTCCTTTGAATATTTGCCGACTCCTCCGTTCATTCGTGTGAAATTCCAGAACTCCGCTGGATTAGACTTGACGAATGATGTACTGATTGTGAATACGGCAGCTTACTTCATTGAATTCTTCCAGTGCAGCTACGTACCGATTCCTTGACTCGACATCCCAATGTTTCCTTTTGTACATTTTGTCACGACGATTTTTGAGTCTCTGAAGCTCGGGAGTCCACCATTTTTGTTTATTAGCATACTTTTTGATAGTCACTTTTGGTGCGTTTTGATCTATCATTGTTTTCATCGTTTGGCAGAAAAATTCATATGCGGAATCAATGTCTCTAACTTTAAATTCGTGCTGAAAATTAACAGCTTCTAACTGCCTACGCATCCGCTCATCTTCTCGAGTATTGATAGACCGTTGTGAACTCTACTTTGCAATATGTGTTCATGTTGTAATCGACGTTGATCTCGTATGTGAAACGAATCTTGTTGAGAACATTCAATGACTGAGAATTTGTCCTCACTCAGTCTAACGGCATTCGGACTGTTCACAAATACTAGATAGAGAACATTTGTTGCTCTGTTATGAAAGTTCGACAATTGTGATAACGGCAAAGTCAGCATATTGTTCAAAAATCAAAGGCTTCGACATTGTAAGTTGATCTACTGTTGTTGTCCGTTGTGTCCACCACCGTATGAGGCAAAAAGACACTTTCATCTTCATCGTCAGGCGTCCAAACTACGTCATGCAAGTTGAAATCTCCAAGCACTATGATCCTGTGACTACCATACTTTCCCACAATCCATTTGATGCGTTGATAATTCGATGAAGCAACATCCTTGTCGAACGTACTCATATAACATACGTAAATTATTAGCGGTTGAGGTCTTATACGAATTTCAATGGCCAGAAATTCGCATGTAGCATCGAGACTTTTTTTGACATCAAAGTCTATTAGCTTGTATTTAAGAGCATGATGTACTAGAATTGCAACGCCTCCAGATCGTCTCAACGTTCGAACTGTCCTATCACAACGGTAGACTGGACCATATTTCTCCAAAACCCTGAGAAAACCTATCAGTTAATGAAAAAATGATGGAAATTTATGTAGATCATGTAAAAAAGATGGATAAATCATGTAACAATGATGGATTTTGCTACACTATCTTTCCATCAGTTTTACATTCCAAAAATTTTAATGAAAAAAACCTAAAAAAATTGTGAAAATCGTTATGATCGTAAGAGGTATTGGAGAGGGGTAGAAAGGCAGCTTTTATTTATTTCATTACACCCTTCGATCGATGATGTTTGTGACAAACGTAGGGAATTCTACAGCTAAATATCACAGTAATTTAATGTTAAAATGATCATTATTTACGTAAGGGATGAAAAGTTCAATTTTCGAGTGAAGTTTTATTATTTTTCATTCCAAGCAATGTAACATACAAAGGTCATCTGTATTTGAAAAAGCTTACGAAACTTTGAGCGGGTCATAAAAAAACAGCAATCACCTATCACCAATCCATAAGAATTGGAAAGATTCATTTCGCTACTATATACGGTCCTCGTGGTTTAGGAAAATGAAAGGAAGAATCTTGTTTCTCAAATTAAGAAAATTAGGCGTGGAGTTGAGAAGGTGCTGTGCAATCGTCAAATTATTGCTGAATATTGATTTGACGACCAAGTTGGACACTGAGACGTCGTTATCTTTGATGGTGGAATAAAACCACTGTCTCTAAAAATCAGTCTTAATTTTAGCTATTCTAGAGAACTTTTTAGTGACTAGCGCAGAAGGTAGCCGGTTACAAAAATAGCCGTTAACTACATTTGCCAAAGAAGTCTGTCTACAACTCTATCATTACTGATGGTTTATTTCCTGTGAAACTTATTAACAATTTGCAAACATACAGGAAATGTCAAATTTACCATTAAAAAAAACCAATTTATGGAGCGACAAAAGTCGTTAGAATGTTTACTAAGATATTACTTTCAGTTCATTTGATTCTTCTGCTTCTTATTATGTGAATAACAATAACAGGTCAAAACCTCAAAAAGGTAATAACTGTGGAATACAAACAAACGCATATTATTCATATGGTACGTTCATATTCATATGGACATGCAACAGATATTTTATTTAGTAACATCAGTGGAAACAGCAGAAGTTAAACAACGCCACAAACTCTAACATAATGATGATTGTAAAGTATACATAAATATTCACAATTAAATTGAAATTAATATGAATTTAATAATAATAACTATCATTACTCAGGAATACATTTTTTTTTAAAACATAATATTCTCTTCAACTGTCTTTTATTCAATAAGACATATGCCGTGTCATATCGTCCAAAATATGCACTGCACCATGTTTCCTTTCACATAATCCAAACAATAAAATGATGGTGCATTCATTGCATAACCCGATCTTACATGCAATTTGTCAATAAGAAGAGGATATGTTCCAATTCGTGTATAGAATTTGTGTTACAAAAACGGCACCCACAATCCACAGAAAAAATATGTGTACTTCTAATAACAATACACAGGGTTGTATTAGCGAAAAGGATCGTAATAAACGGCAGATATAATATTCAAAAAAGGAAATAAAAAATCAAAAACGCAAATAAAAAAATTAAAAAGGCGATAAAACAAAATTGTTTTGGCATTAAACAATTGAAAACCTGAAATAAAACTTTCAATAATGCAAATAAAA
>CM055406.1:57071576-57106662 GCA_029228625.1 Pseudolycoriella hygida
AAAACCCTGGAACACGTGTTCGCTTAAATTTAATTCTCTACAACTTTGCCTTTGACAGTAAATCTCCTTATAGCATAGTTAAGGAAATATAGACGAAAAACTGTTTTCGTAGATGGCCAAGAATCTCAATTTCGTCCATTCCATTGGTCCCAGTGCCCAGATCCCTGTACCGATTCCCACAAAAAATTTTTCCCAGTTTTTTGACATCAAATGCTTTCATTTGACACCAAAATGAGGAATTTCCGTGCTATACTTGCTGAGATATTTGCGAAAAAGCTTCACCGACCCTCGAAAAACCATGTTTTTGGTCACTTCATCGACCATATCTCCGGAACTACTTGGGGACCATCCATAAATTACGTACGCTTTTTTCAGTGCTGTCAGCAGATTTAAATCAATAATAACTTGAAAAATATTCACTTTTAAGACGAGTTGTGGAAGGAAAATTGAAGAATCGTACGATAAAATCACCTGGGAACCTAAGTCTTCGGTGGAAGGGAAAGGACATCTAAAAATATCAAGCCGTTCCCTGTTCCATTACTCCTCAGGACACATCCTTTTCCAAAAGTGCCTCAACTCAATGTGTTGTAATCCTGAGGAGCCACATATTTGTAGGGCACCAAAAGTCTTTAGTACAAAATTCTCTCGTGACAATCGGTACTTCTTTACGCTACTTGCTACACTTTCACAGTGAGAAGCCCCTCGACAGAAAAAAAGAAAACTGTTCGCAAGCGAATGACGTATGCCAATAATACGTTTCAGTATTGGAACATGTAGATTGATTTCAGTATTAATTATCGAATTAAATTTTCAAATGTCGTTCTCGTTCCCTTACACATTAAATATTTAATGGACGTACTCAAATACGTTGAAATAATTAATGTTTAATTCAATTTCGACATTTATACAACAACAAGAGATTTCATTAAACTGCATTGAGCACTTTTATTGAATTACAGTGTTCAGTAAATCCTTGTATGATTGAATTAGAGCGATAATACGATAACATTAATGTCCAATTTAAACAAATTCAAGTCAAAATAAAATCAAGATCCCCTCGTTTTAAAATCAATTTTTAAAAACACCCTTCATTTTTCAAGAGATATTTATCGTCTCCAAATTTGTCAGATAAATACACATTGTGCATTATGTGAGTAATCCCAAGAACATATACCCTGGATTAAACAATAGAGAAATCATCCCTTTTCTACATGGTTTGATGATATAAAATTGAAAATCTCGGTTACGCTTTGACTTGCCGGGTCTTTCACCAGATATAATGTTGTGATTGCGAATCGTCTATAAAATAGGGATAATATTCCTAGGCATACGGAGACCATGAGACGATGATGATGATACGAAAAAAAAGGTTAGTTAAGTTGAGCATGCGTTTAATCACCCATGGGGTTCTTTACTTTAACCCACAATGAGTATTAATGCTATCTGTTTTATTTTTGTGTATTTATATAGACTAACATAATAGGTGGGAGGTTTTGTTGGTTTTGATGGGGTGTTTTTTCATTGGATTTTTCATGGTTTCACATTAGTTAAAGTACTTCCTTTAGTAAATTGGAGTCGGATTTATCATACTAGAGTTCACACATAATTGCGAACTGCTTACTTGAACTGCATCTTTGTAGATTAATTTGCGACATTAGTTTCACATTGACGACAATAGATTTACGAAATGGAGCAGTGTGGTTTCATATGTTTGTTTCACATGCATTAGAATATTACAATAGTTATAGTCTGTAACAGACTAGAGAGCCGCCATTCAAGCCGCCGCTGACCTACTTTGGTCCAGCCGAGCCGCCGCCGACGAGATGATGAAAAATCGGCCCAAGCCGGCTTGAAATCAGCTGGACAACAAAAAAAAAAAACAATAAAATTAAATCAAAATTATAAAGCAAAAAAAAGAATTGAAATCATATTTATCCAACCCTTAGCTTTGTGAAACATACACACACTCACACACTTTATGTGAGACAAGTTCTGTGTATTAACAATTGATATCTCATCGTAATCGGACGGTCAGGTTTACAAAAATCAAATCGTGTTACGCGTGACGTTATTGTACACTCACGGAAAAGTGAAAACCGACACATTTTTGTGCTTTGTGGTTTACTGACTTTATTGATTTCTTCATATAAAAATACATGCAGAAATTCACAAATTCAAGTAAACAAAAAACCAAAAATGTGTCGGTTTTCACTTTTCTGTGAGTGTAAATAAAATTTGATTTAAAATATCAAAACTTTTATGGCATACAAAATTTACTCCTGCCAACATTTTGGGAAAAACAGATTTTCAGCACCAGGCTGCCATCTACATTTTTAGTTCTACCACTTAAGTACGCAGCCTGGTGCTGCAAACATTTCTTTTGCCAAAATGTTGGCAGAAGTAAATTTTGTATGCCATATAAGGCATATAAGTTTCAATTTGGCACCAGGCTGCTGCTGCCACCTACATCCATAAAACAAAGGTTTAATTACGCAACCTAGTGCCGACTTGAAATTTATATGACGTATAGTGTTCATTATTGCCGTTACGATGACATTGACCGATTTTCGGCACTACGCTGCCTTCTAAATTGTCAATCAAAATTATCAAGTACACAGCCTGGTGCGAAGTTCAAAACTAGTGCATAGTTGTGTTCTTATTACACCATCCAACATTGTTATAGACACTTTTTCGGCACAAGGCTGCCCAGTCTGAAATACAGACCTTTCTTCTAGCGAAAGATTTGTTAAAAAAACTATGCAATGGCAAAAAAGTAGCTCAACTACTAGATTAATAAAGGATGAGTGAAAATGGCCCATTTTTATCACAAAACTATAGCTAGAAAAACATTGTTTTTACATAGAGTGCTCTTAAGCACCTCATAACTTAATAAATTGGACCCGTTCTTAACAACGACATTTCGTTATCTTAGCGCTTTGATTCAAATTTTAAATTATTCAAAGATAGTACTGTCATTTCCGAGCTCTGGTGCTACCGAGCATTATTCTGTGAAACAAGCTACCTCATCAATAACGAAAGGCTACCTGTTGAAACTCAATTCTTTCGACTGAACATTCAAAAGTTAACTCTCAATTTTGACAAAGACTTCAATATAGCAATAATTTTCTTGACGCTGGGAATTTTCTTGGGTCATAGCAGCTTCAATGAAACCGATAACCCAAGAAAATTCTTAGCATTATGAATCAACGTAAGAGAAACATCAACCACACAAAGTAATTTTCTTACTTTGTGCCTAAGTTGTGAAATTTTTTAAAACTTTCTTCCGATTTTTTCTCTGATCTCACTGACTGAGCCGCCGTCGACGTTTTTCAATCGGCTCTCATGTCTGGTCTGTAACTTGCACATTCGTACACAAAACTATTTTGGAAATTGCGGCCACGCCAACGCTAACATTGCATTGCATCACACATATTGCACTTCACTACACATAGAGTTGATCAGTGAAGTGCCACGCATTTAGTGTAGTACTTTCACTCTTACACTTTTCGGTATTTTTTCTGTGTTATTTGTAAATGTTTTTTGCCCTCAGATGCAAAGTCAACCAAATCAGTTTGTGTTCGCCAGTACGTGTGCCTCTCTCTAGTCGATAGCTTCAGGAAATCGCAGCCGATTTCTATATGCCTTTTTTCCTCGACACAAATTTGATGTTTGAATCATAGAAACAACTTGCGATAAACAAATGTAGAAAGGAATCAACACTGATCTATATTCTGAATATCCGCAATTGAAAAAGAAGTCCTATACGGTCATTGAGATGCAAATCTACTAAATTTCCACGCATTTTATAAGGTTTGGTTTTGGCGATTGGTTGAGCTGCCTAATGGCGCTGCAACGCGGGGGCTGTGGTAGATAGTGAACTGAGACAAAGCAGTTGAGTTCACGTGTTGAATTTGGGTGACTGAACCTTCAGTCCTTCCAGGGGAACCAGGTTGGCGAAAATAAGTATCGAAACGATAGTATGTCGGGCCTTACCTAGGTCTCGGAGGTTTTGTACCGAACATCTGTTTGGGCGTGCCCAATTCCTCGCCAATGGGGGCCGTGCGGTTAAAGCTTTGCTAGGTTCACACGTTAATCTGCAACTTCATCGTTGTTCCCTCTGATTAACTTTTGCTATATTCATAAGAACCCTCAAATCAGAAACCTCCATGCACGAGATATCCGCGTCTACCCATTGAATCTCCCAACAGGCAAAATTTCTTTAAAAGCAGAATTCTAAAATTTTCTTGTAACTAAACAACTAAAGTACACTTTAACAAAGAACAAAAAAAAGGCATATGTTTAACTGATCACCAAGAAATTCATTTTTGATCACCAGAAAATTCAATTTTGATCACCAGAAAAATAAAACACTCTTTTTTAGGGCCAGGGGTGTGTCCGACCGTTTCGTAAAAGGAGGAATGTATCTTTAAAGCGGCTAACTCAGCGTAAGTGTACCAAATTTTGCCCCTAATTAAGTTTTATTTTGTATTGGTGATCAAAATTGTATTTTCAGGTGATCAAAAATTATTTTTGGGTGATCGATTATAATACTACCCCAAAAGAAATATCCAAAGTTGAAATCGTGAGGGTTCACCTAAGAAGCAAATGAAAAGTGTAACGTCAGTAAAGTCTGTTGTAAATAGTGAACCAATCAACAGCTACGAACGGCTTTTTAATGAAGTCGTATTTTCGTGGCATTCTGTTGCAGGAAAGCTCAAGGACAGCGGAATAGCACAAGACTTTTTGCTGAACTTGAGCGAAATAGTCTCTTCGAACCGTCACAGTCACCGCGCAAACACAGAGAACTGTAAGTCATACTTTACATTCACTCAGCGCCGTATCTAGGGGGGGAGGGGGCGAGGGGGGCTGAGATTTTCTCCGCCCCCCCCGAGGTTTGTTCTTTCCCTTCTGATATATATTAATGTTCGGAAAAAAATCTGCCCGTAAGGAGAGGATGCTTTTATACTTTTTTCTTGAATACTGTTGAGCCTTCGACTACCTCTGAAACACAGCAAAATTTCTTTATATTTATTGAAATTCATGAGGAAGCCTTGAACGTTTCTGCGACCTTCAAAAAACAAGGTTTTGACAACTTATTCGATCGTAACTTCGAAAGTTCTTGACCGATTTTGCCTATCATCAATCTCAACATTCCTTTTGAAACTACCTTTCAGGCAGACCTGATTAAAGTAGAGTAACGGGAGTAAACCCTCCGGGTCCGGGCCCGGGCGGTCATTCTAGGGGCACATCTTATGGCTGAAACTTTTAAAACTTTTAAAATTTCAAACACCTTGCTTTAGTAAAAAAACTAGTTAATGGCCTACAAACTTTCGCCTACGGTGGCGGCGTTAGATAAATACAACCAAAAACCTTCGGCTGCGGCAATTAAGTCGCTCTTCGATTTGTCTAAAGAACAATAGAAAGCAGTTAAAAATTGTCGCCTGCGGCGCTTGTCTGATGCGGCGATGAAACAATTCTTCGATTTACCTAAAGAACGAGAACAGGCGGTTCAAAATTTTCGCCTGTTGCGCTTTGCATGAAAACCTTACTTGCACCAGTTGAACAAATTTAAAAAAAAATGCATGCGGCGGGCGCTTGATTCAAAGAAAAGCTTCCGTCGCAGTAACAAAATTTTTCTTTGACAGAGTAGAACTTTAACTTTTCTTAAAAACTAGCTTCTTACATAATTTTCGTGATTTTTTGACTTATTGGCTCTAGGGAACCTCCAGGTCGGCCTCGGACTTAGTTATCATCTTAATGAACTATCGTCCTCCATCCCCTTTTATCGCATGCCAAGGAGATGGTTTGTTCGTCCAGAGAAAGTCCCCTAACTTATAAATCTGATTTAATTGAATCTATAAACCTTCTCCTTGGTCTACGCCTTGGCTCAACACTCGGGACCTGTGCATCCAAGATCCTTTTAGGTAGCCTTTTATTACCCATCTTTTGAACGTACCCGAACCAGCGGAGACGACTGGCCCTTGCCGCCTCTTGAACTCACGAAATCCCTAAATTTTCCCTAATGTCGTCGTTCCTGATTTGATTATCCCACTGCTACCTCCTATTAACTTTCGCTATATTCCTCATATCAAAAACCTCCAGGTCATGCACGAGATATCCGCAGTCAACCCAACCCTCACTACCATACAGAATCGTTGGCCGGAACATTGACCTGTGAATAGCCAACTTTGTTTCGCTACACAGAGAAAAATATTTCATTGAAAATCCATGTTTACCATGCAAAAGAATACATTGTATTGTCACCCTCTTCACACCTTCTATGAACTTATATAGCTCTATCCTTTTCAATTGCCGAACCACGCATGGTGATCATCGATTTTTGCATAGTTGACCAAAATTCCTCAAATTCCCTAACTAACTTGCCATTCCCTGAAAAAATGGTTCCTAAGTACTCGAATTCAGAAACCTGCTCCAGCTCCTCCCCATTTAAACTGCAAGCTATCTCCTTCTGAGATTTGCCGACATGCATAACCTTAGTTTTCCCTACACTTCATTGAATTGCAAAAAAAAAATCTGGGGCGCCCCTTCCCCCCCTAGAAAAGCGGTCCAGATACGGTACTGCATTCACCGCAACAAGCTGCTAGGCATTCGGAAGAAAGAGAAAAAAAATGGATTTCAGACATAGTAAACAGCAGACTCTCTGACCAGAAGCTTGGCGAATTGAGGAACATTTCAACATAAAATAATTTTTAAATGTTCTTCAGCATAGTTAATACTACATTCTGCCGTTCGGTGCATTAGGCTCTTCTTGCCGCTCCCGCAAGTTGTAGGAAGCACATTACGTCAGTTAGCATCGAAATATGTATGTATTTGAAAAGAGAAACGTAAAAAACGTTGTTGCTATTTGATTTCTTCATTGCAAGTTGAACTTGCTGTAGATTATTGCAAAAGTAATGTGGATATCGCTGAAAACTTTTGAGCTTAATGATAAAACTGTACGAAAAACAAACTAAAAATAAAATTATGTTTGTTCCTTTCATCCATTCATTCCGTTTGCCATTATGAGGGTAAATTTTTAAAAGCCATGAAAATGCCACAGTCATTAATCTTTGCTAACATTGTTGTAAAAAGTACTAAAATTCAAATATAAAAACATATTTAATTCACCAACCCTCCACGAATAACTTACTTTCAGTATGCTGTGTATTGCGTAAAATCTATGTACACATTTCAACGACTGTGTACGATCCACATATACTTTCTGTACCAGAAAAGCGTAATTTGCATAAAAAATGTCACTCATTTTAGGGAGAACATTTTTATTTAACATTACACAACACTAGAGAAAGCACCCCGCATTTTGTCGTAATAAAAAGAAATATTTTTTTTCAATTGATTCGCATTACGTAATTTAGTTGGTTTAAATTGTTATGTTTAATGGTTGGTTGTTCATTTTTGCGGTACAGCTTTGAGAAGAAGGATACCATTTCGATGATAAACGGAAGTCAAGAATGAAACGTTAGATAACTTCATATTACACAAGAAATTTGATTTCCTGTCTGTGCTAATAAAATCAGTTTCAGAGCAACGACCAATAAAACTTTTTTTACATTTATTTGTTAAATCAGATGTTACACCAGCCCCGTGCGATTTGGTAACCAAATCCAAAGTCAGCTCAATTATTCAAAAAGGTCAAAGCTTTCAGAGTTTCGAGATTATCTTCAATTTCTAGGAGGTTTACTATTTTACCCTGAGACACTTAGTCAATCTTTTCAGGTTGAGATGTCTAATGGTGCTGTGACGTGGTGGCTGTGGTGTTAATTCGGCAACTCAACTCAACTACTACTCAACTACTCTTCAACAAAACAGTAGAGATTAGAATAGGTCTCGGGTCCGACCCAGGGTGAAGGAATGCACTTCCATGCAGGATCTCGATTGAGTAGAGTTTTCACACTTGCGCTGTTTGGGCCCGCTTTCACGGCCATTGGAGCCGTGCAGTTAAGGCTATGCCATCTTCATTGATTGTGTTTTAGTCCGTGTAAAATTTAGAAAATACACCCATTTGGAATTTTCATCATTTTCATTAGAATTATTTTGTTTAAAATTGCGCATTGATGAAAGTTATAGATGCTTGTTTTCCAACACAAAATTAATGCTCGGGAGTAGCTTGAATCAAGAGTTTACTTTTTCGAGTGCAACGACTGTCTTCGAATTAGTTAGTTAGTTTCGTTTATTGGTTCACAACTTAGATTTTATAACAATAGTTACAGTGAATTAAATTGATCTAACAACTAGGCCACTTGGTTGGGCTTCTTTTGTCTCCAATTGCGATTTTTTGGTGTTCAACTATTGAATCTCTTTAAAGAATTTTAAAATTGCGTCCAGCTTGATATTCTTCAGGTCTGCAGCTTCCGTGTTGGGCATGTTGAAATGTTTGGTTCGTTGCTTCGTCAACACGGGGCATGCTACCATCAAATGAATCGGGGTCTCTTCCTCTTCCCCGCATCTCCTGCATGTTGCCACCTCTGATAGGCCCATCTTCCGAAGATGACTATTGTATGTGCAGTGTCCCGTGATAACACCGATTAGCGTTCTGAGGTCCTTTCTGGACGTGGTTAACAGATAGTTGGAGTTGCAGCTGTTGCGGCCATCATGGTTCTACTGTGCTTACAATTGGGTAGGTTCTTCCACAGTTGGTCGTGTTTAGATTTAAAAGTTTCTCGTATGACTCTCCTCTGAGTAGAGTATGAGGGACTTGGGCATTGCCCATCATCTGTTCTGAGTTCATCTGCCCTCTCATTGCCTTCAATGCCGCTTTGTGCCTCAGTGTGACCTGGTTATCCAATGACAGGTCATTTAGTGCATGGGAGCATTCAATCAACATTTTGGAGGTGAAACAGTGCTCATTGAGTGCTCTGAGACACGCTTGGCTGTCTGAACAGATGTTCACAGATTTCCCTGGGGTCTTTCTCGAGATGAGGACATTGCACTCTTCGTTTATGGCTAACGTTTCGGTTTCTGCCAAAAAAACATTTATCAGTATGCATTGCCTGTTCTGGAATAGAGCCAGAGCTCTCTCTCAAAATTTTCGCATGACCATGCTCGGAGTCTTTCCAACAATTCACATTTGTTAGTCTCCTCGCTGTAGTCATTGCTTCTTGCTCTCCGTACAAATGTACTGGGAGAGTGTCAGTACGTATTTCCAGAGCCTTTATGGGAGTACTCTTCATGACTCCGGTGATCCCTATATGGATCATTCTCTGAACGTGTTCCATATCGGACTTGATTTTGCTTGTTCTTATTCTATGATACCACAGGTGGCATCCGTAGAACAGGATCGGGCGAATAATCGTAGTGTACAACCAATGTACTACTCTTGGTTTCAAGCCCCAAGTTTTTCCATAGGCAACTCTGCATTGCCAATAGATCTTCGTGGCTTTTTTGATTCTTTCCTCAATGTTTAGTATGATTCCTAGGAATTTCACTTCATCAGATAACTTCAGGTGAATACCGTTCAGCTTCGGTTCCCTGAAATTCATGAGTTTTCTCTTATTGGAGAAAAGTACCAATTTGGTCTTCTGCGGGTTGACCGCTAAACCGTTTACCAAGCACCACTTGCTTACTATGTTCATAACCGTGGTCATCATTGAACTAAGGGCATTTTCAAATTGAGCAGTATAACTAGGTCATCCGCGAATCCTTCAGCATTGTACCTTGCATGATTGAGTTGCCTCAGGAGACTATCTATCACCATATTCCAAAGAATTGGCGATAAAACACCTCCTTGTGGGCTGCCTTTGTCAACAACTCCTGCCGTGCCTGAGTTGATAAAGCTTGCTTTGATTGTCCTGCTTTTCAGCATGAATTCGATCCAATTTATAACACATTCATCTACATTAAAGTGCCTTGCAGCTTTCTTTATCGACTCGTAGCTCACCATATTGAATGCCCCTACAATACCCAGAAATGCGCCAAGGGCATGCTGTTTTTGTGCAAGCGCTTTCTCGATTTTGCTTACTACGTTGTGCGTCGCCGATTCAACTGATTTTCCAGCTACATAAGCGTGCTGTTTGCTGTGGAGTGGCTTCGCTTTCAGAGGCTCGTCTCTGATATATCTGTCCAAGGTCCTCTCCATAATATTAAGGAGAATTGAGGTCAGACTTATTGGCCTGTATGATTCAGCTTCAGAATACGAGACCTTACCAGGTTTTGGAATAAACACAACTTTCGTTTCCTGTCAGGCGGCGGGTATGTATGAAAATGCCAAGCTTGCCTGAAACAGGCTCGTAATGGCGGGAATTAAAACGTCGTGCGATTCTATAATAAGTGCTGGAATAATCTGGTCGATCCCCGGTGATTTAAATGGCTTGAAGGATCGTATTGCCCAAGCAACTCTTTCCTCCGTTATAAGTTTTTTAGCAAATGCCCAATCTTTAGGCTTCGGCTTGTGCTTTTTAAGCTTAATGGTTTTGCTCCTTACAGGATTCGTATCTATTCCCGGGAAATGCTTACTAACAAGGACTTCCAGTGCTTCTTCATCGTTGGTGGTTTCAACACCATTCGCGTTTTAAATCAGTTCCGGCTGAACCGGGTCTTTTGCTAGGGCTGCTTTCAGTTTAGCCATTGGTCTACAGATCTCCACCTCGGCTGTGAAGTTTTTCCAATCTTTCCTCTCCAGCACGCGGGTGACTTTCTCATACTCCTTTTTGACTGCGTGGTGAATATCCCACAGTTTATCCTGCACATCTGCAGTTGCGTACCTCCTAGAGTTGTACTGTCTTCGAATTAGTAAATTAAAAGTTTTTGGCCAACTGTTTTGTTTTCGAGTTTTTGTATCGTCAAAATTAGGCCAAGAGTAGTGGATCTTCTAGCAGCTGAGTTGCTCGGTGCGAAGAAAAGGAGTCTTCAAGTTCACCTTAATAGCTTATATTTAAAAAATGGATTTTTGGGGGTGAAGGAGATGATTTTTGTCCTTCGCTTCCCTAGAAAGTCTATCAAACATTTCCACTGACATAAGTGGACATTGGACATGTGGGTGAGAGTGCAACGAATTCACAACCTACACGAACCGTTGCATTTCATTCCTTCTCTTTCGTTAGAGAAAATTTTTTACGTTTCCGTAGCCGAATTCGGATCAACTGGTAAGAAAAGTATTGATCTACAAAAAATGGTCTAGAGCCGTGACAGTCTACTCACTTATAATATTCTACATAATTGTTCCAGGGCCTACGATATCCCGATCAAATATGTAGAATATTATAAACGAGTGGAATGTCCAATGTAGCTTGTAGAAGTCTGTTAGGCTGAATGGTCGGAGGAGGGGAGGATAAAGAATTTTGGACACATGGGGGAGTGTGTGTAAATAGCAAAGAGTATGTCATTATTGAATGGTATACCTTATTTACAGCCTCTTTTTCCCCGTTAAAAATCAAGGTTCTAGTCATCAGCGAAACGGAAACACTAGTCGCTAGTGAAAAAAAATCAATTTTATTTCCTATTACAAATTCTATTATTCATTTTCACTACATCATTGTATTGATATTGACAAACGAATTGATGGGCAATTCTTTAAAAAATAAGATTCAATCATATTGAGAAAGCGCACAAGACTTCGTATACTATGAACGCGTCTGCAAAAACGATTCTATAAAACCGATCTTCTTTTATTTCTTACAATATTATTATTGTCACATAAATATGGCCTTTTTTATGCAACTTTATTGATCATACAGCCATTCATACATAATAGCAAAAATAACGAAAACCCAAAATGCATTACCACTGTATTTAACACTATCAATTTGTCACTGTGCTCTATTGATGACAAATGATTAACGACATGCCGTGCTGTGATCGAACAATACACCATTGACCGCAACCAAATTTATTATTAGGAATATTCACCGATTCATAATAGAAGCTTCTACTGTTTTGTATCGTATAAATTGTATCCAAGTATCGAACAGAATATAGAGCCCCGACTACGTTTGAGTATGGGATTCAGCTCTCTTGTGACAATTACAAATCAAACAAAGAACTTTGATTTTCATTGATATATTACGGTAAAGGATATGTACTGTTGATATTGTTGTATGCATTTTGTGATCCACACTTTTTTCTCTTCGAAATTTTTGGAACAGACATTTTATTCTTTTTTTTATTATTTTTTATTCGAAACATCTGGTTGAAAATTGCGTGAAAGAAATTTATTAACTTCAGAGTATTTTAAGCGGTAAAATAGCATGTCCTTGTAATTATTTTATTTTATTTGTTTGTTGTTCGTGTAGGATGTGGTATCTTAATTTGTGAGTGGTCATATTAGCACTCGTGATGCACGTTAATTCCTGTTGATTGAATTTTCTTTTTCAAGTGTGTAATGCAACAACGGTTAGATCTTTTAAAAACACTTTAAATCAATCAATCAACGTTTCGATTCGTTTGTGAAATTCACTCAATTTAGAATTTAGATTTTGTGTTTTTCGATCTTCTGCAGATTTTCTTATAATTGATGGAACAAAATCAAGTAAATTTAATGTTGCACAAGGGGTAGCCGCGAAGATAATGCAAATGCTGGAATGAAGCATGACACTGAATACAAGCATTAGAATTGCTTTTTAGTTAAGAAGTAGAGTCGTAAAGTTTCTGACTGCTCTAGGGTTTCAACTCTTCGCTCGAGATTAAATTATCTTCATGACGAGAAGGTTACAGATCTATTTTGATCTCACGCAATGACCAAAATCAAAAATGCTGAAAGAGACTAGACTAGCGATTTGCGATGAGTACGTTGGGTACACTTTACATACCCTTTTGTACTTTTGAACTACACTACTACACGCCACTCAATGACTCACCAAGAAGATCTTTTAGCTCTTAAATCTTATTTAATGGAATCTATAAACCATCTGCTTGGTCAACCCTTAGGTCGTACACCTGGAATCTGTGTATTGAAGATCCTCTTCGGCAGTATGTTATCTCCCATTCTTCGAACATGCCCAAACCAGCGCAGACGGCTTTGCCACCTGTTCCACCTCTTCCTGATTTTTCCCTAATGTCATCATAATCATATGATTATCCCATTGTACCCTTCGCTCCAAGTCGTGAACCAAATAACTACAGTCTATCACTACCATACGAAATCGTTGGTATAAAGATTGACCTATGAATATCTAACTTTGCATCGCTACTTTGCCCATTTCTGTTCAACACGTGTGGACTCAACTGACTGACCACCGATTTGCCCACTTTTCTCCTCTCCTCAATTTCCCTATCATCACTCTGTATTTAAAATTAACTCCTTTCAAGATTTGCTAACATGGATAACCCTTTGATAACTGGAGGAGACAGGGGTCATTCATAAATTACGTAACGCTTTTTTAGTGTTGCCACAAATTTTAAATTAATGATATTTTGGGATAGGGGCTGTCCCTAAATTACGTAACACATTTTTAGCCACTTACCCCCCCCCCGTCGTTGTCACACACTGTCACAATCACTCGAACCCCCCCCCCCTTGTTACGTAACAAAACTGAGGAATTTATTTTTTAACAAAAACAAGCAAATGTTATAACGTTCAACGTGGTATCTTATGATTTGTCAAAACTAGAGAAAGATAACTAGTCACCACGTCACCAAGTGAAACAGATGATCACTAAAAAGTTTCTCGTATGCGATTTTGACCAAATTTAATTAAAAATATAAGTTTTTGGTTGTAAAAGTGTTTGTTACGTAACATTTCTACAAGCCCCTCCCCTAAAGCCCGTAACAATCTGTCACAAATTGTTGTACCCCCCCCCCCCCCTAAGCGTTACGTAATTTAGGGACAGCCCCATAGAAACATTCCAGAATTATTGTCAAATGTATGGTCGACTCCCCATTTAGGGGGTTTATAAGGAGGGTCGATCATACATTTGGCCCCTCTGGAATGCTCCTATCTCGAGATATCGTTGATTCAAAATTTGTGCCAACACTGAAAAAGCCTTACTAATTTATGGACGATCCCACAAGCCACAACTATGACGGTTACAATTTTTATACTGAAAACTAAGAAACCCAAACCTCACAATTATAAACCAAACTCGAAGGACTGGACCACTGCGAAAAAGATTTTCACGCCAGAGAGGGTTAGATGGGCGATGAAAACCTTCAAGCCTTTCAAGTCGCCGGGTATCGACAAGATTTTACCCGTCTTCATTATAGAATCAGCTGATATTCTGGTCACGTGACTGGTAAAGCTGTTTCAGAGTAGTCTAGCCTACGCGCATATTCCGAGAGTGTGGCAAGAAGTGAAAGAGTTTTTATACCGAAACCAGGTAAGCCATCTTATGCTGTCGCAGATGCGTACAGACCGATAAGTCTTACATCGATTATGTTGAAGTTAATGGAAAGAATTTTAGATAGCTATATCCGGGATGAACCGTTGACAAAAAAACCGCTTCATCCGAAGCAACACGCGTATGTTGCAGGAAAGTCGGTAGAATCGGCTATCCACTTTGTGGTAAGCAAAATCGAAAAGGCACTAAATGTTAGGGAACAAGCCCTTGGGACATTTCTTGACATTGTAGGAGCTTTTAACTTAATTGTTACGAATCTTTAATGAAAGCCGCTACAAATTTGGTGTCAATGAAACAGTTATCACATGGATAGAAGTGATGCTCAAAGGTCGACTAGTGAGAGCTAATCACGGCAACTCCTCCCGGACCGGAGAGGTCGATAAAGGTTGTCCGCAAGGTGGAGTGCTTTCGCCCATTTTGTGGAATATGGTCATCGATAGCCTAATTTGTAGTTTGAATGAAAAAGGTTACAATACGGAAGGCTTTGCTGATGACCTAGTTATTCTGTTAATCGGAAAGTTTGAGGAAACTCTATGCTGATGGTGCGTAGCAAATGGTCTGATGGTTAATATCGAAAAGACGAAGCTTGTTTTGTTCACGAACAAGAGGAAGCTCAAGAAGGTAAGGATGCCAGTATTGAATGGTACCAAGCTTGAATTTGCGGAAAAGGCAAAATTTCTGGGAGTGATACTCGATAAGAAGTTTAATTTTAAAGCACACATCGAGGAAAGAGTTAAGAAAGCAACGAATATCTACTGGCAGTGTCGATGTGCTTTCGGGAAGACATGGGGCTTGAAGCCAAATGTGGCCAATTGGTTATACATATCCATCATAAGACCCATACTTTGCTATGGCAGTCATGTGTGGCATGATAGAGCCAAAGTAAATAGTGTCAAATCGAGTGTCGAACATGCTCAGAGGATGATCCTATTAGGAATCACTGGGGCAATGAAATCGACTCCGCATCTACTATCGTATCTGCCGGTAGATATCTTTGTTGAGCAAGAAGCGCTGGTAACGGCGCTTAGGTTGAGGAATGTAGATTGCTGTGTAGATAAGAATTATGGACATTCCATGATTATAAATCGCCATAGAGAAGCAGAATACCACTTTGACAGAAACTTTAACGTGCTGATTCCCAATAGATCATATTGGTCTGAAGGGAATATTGAAGAACTAATCGGTACATACTTGTTCGCCGATCGATCGAAGGCGACAGCCGGTGCAGGATGCGGAATTTACTCTAGAAGCCTTGAATTGAAGGCATCCATACCGCTTGGGATCAATGCTACTGTTGCCCAGGCAGAGGTCTATGCTCTCATTGAAGCGTGCAAGGAGATTATAGACAGAGAAATTGAAGATCATGCTATTTATATTTGTTCGGACAGTCAAGAAAAAGTATAAGAAGTACAAGAAAAGGTATAAAAAGTAATGAAGAGGCTGACAATACAGCCAAGAAAGGAAGTGAAATCCAATTTTTGGTCCAGAACCAGCAGTTGGAATCACGTAGGAGACTCAGAGGAAGATCGTGCGGGAGTATTTCCTACACGTACATAGCATGATGTGGAGCAAACTGGGAAATTGCGACCACACTAGGAAATTAATATTGCAATCCAACATCAATACCACCAAGTACCTCCAAAACAAACCACGAAAAGTCATAAGAATGATGGTTGGATTGATAACTGGACATTGTAAACTAAACAAACATATGAACAGAATGTGTCTGGCGAATAGCAGCCTATGCCGACTATGCAATGCAGATGACGAGACTCCACTTCATCTACTCACCTTATGCCCAGCGCTAAGTAGACAGCGCGGGCTGATTTTTGGGCATCACTTACCGCAGCCAACAAATTTTAAAATTCGGCATGGAACATGTTGCGGAATATTTAGAATGAAACTTTCTTTAGATTTATAAAAATTGGTTTATAAAAGAGGCCTAATTATGTCTTTTGTGAAACATAAGAGCCAATAAACTGAACTAACTAACTATACTGAAAACAATCGCTAATCCACACTTTTAGTGCGGCATCGTTTTATTTGAAAGTTCACAAAACTGCGAAAATCGAAATACGTGAAAAATGGTGTGATTGTCTACCTATGAACTTCGCCTTATATTCTAATCGCAGCCTTGCTGCATATGTATGCTTTCAATTTTAAATTGCCGTCAGCTAGAGATAACTTTTTTAATTAATAAATTATCTTCCGTTCAAATAAACATGAAACGTATCACGCCTTATAGTTACACATATTTTTTAAGGTTTTTTCCACATTTTGGGAGAGCGCGTAACTCCGTGCAATTTCAAAATTATATTAAAGTTGAGTTAAAAAATAAATGCTCTATTTTTTCAATTGCACCAAGTTTATTTTAATAATTTTCTACCGACCTAAAATGTCGTTCTAGGACAGTACCTTTTTTAGAAAACAAGAAACAAAAACAAAAGGCCTACATATACATATCAGTTCGTCAAATAATTATACTAATTCCCATGGAAGGAGTTACGGTCGTGTGCAAGACAAATTGCAATTTTTCTACTCGCAGTCAAAAAATTCTTCGTTTACGCTGGTGTTAGGTGTGTCTTCTTTTATTTCGGCAATGTTCTCGTCGTATTTTCTTTCAATCGTGAACAAATGTAGTAGCGGTGACATTATGTTCCCATTGTCTTCATTTAGTAGATTTTCATGTTTTTGTCTGTGTATGTGGATGGCTTCGTAGTACTCAATTTTCCACATGTGATAAATAAACTTGGTGCAATTGAAAAAGTAGAGCATTTATTCTTTAACTCAACTTTAATATAAGTTACACATATATTACAACGCGACAACGAACGGACATCGAACACGAAATAAAAATTGTTAAACAAACCTCTAACGTTTTCGGAATCAATGATTCCATCGACGGGAGACGATACACTGAGTCTCCGATATTCTAAGTAAAAATCTAAATGATAATTCTCGTGCCTGCTAACAAATAAAATAAAAACATAACAAAAACATAAAAATAAAACATAAATAGCCGAAAAATTAAACCAAATAACTTTCATCTATGATACTGTACGAAGAGTCACAATATCATTTCGTCGTTCTCTTTGAATTTTCAAGTTCAAGTTCAAATGCAAAATTTGAACAGTGCACTGGTCAATGGCGGCGGTCGGATGTTCATTATCATGTCATTTTTGTGTTTGTCTATGTAATATGACTCCCACGCGTTCAAATATTTTTCTTTGTTCACATTTTTAATTAATTGACTGTTCATTTTATCACCTTATGTTTAGGATTGTCGATTATATGCTTACCGACTGCTGAACATTCGCCTTTTACTTTGATCGCCTTCATATGTTCCTCCCACCGGATTTGACATGGACGGCATGTCTGGCCTACATAAAAACTTTTACACGTCTCACAAAACATTTTATGCCCGGCTTATCTACTTTCTTCGTTTTGTCTTTATTATTACGTAGAAAATTTTTGACTTTATAATCACTTGCGTACGCGGTTGAAATATTTACTGACTTTAGAACTCTCTTTATGATATGTAAGTCTCATCCACACCACTGGTTTTTCTTTAATTCATCTTAAAGTCGTGTTAGATTTGATGAATTAAGATATTTTTTTGCTTACGAATGACATGTTGATCAAAGACTTATCGTAACCATTTACTTTTGCGATGTGGAAAATTTTTTCTTCTATTTCTTTCCGATCAGCTTCAGACATTGGTACGTTCAACATTCTGTAAACCATAGAATTAAAGGAAGCCATCTTCTGTTGAAAGCAATGGTATGAGTCTGATGTGATGAAGCGGTCCGTACGATAAATTTCGTGAACATTAATTCTATCTTCCGTTTTTTCATTTGTTTAGTTAGAATCATCCTTATTGAAGCATCGCCATCTGATAACTTGTAATAGTACATTACGATACTATGATGTTTATGACGAGATGTTTAACGAGTTATATAGTAATATAGTATCGTATAATGTTTAGCTATATACGCGAGAGTATTTTTATTTCATTTCATACTTGGTGCAGTCTTGACGTTTGATTTAAAGGGTCGTTCACATATGACGTATTTTTTGGAATTTTTGCCTCCTCCTTCGTCACGCATTTTGGGTTAACTTTGACTCAAATTTCCATAGACAGTCACGTTTCGATAGACCCTCTCCCCTGACGTAATATGTGAACGAACCCATTTCTGTTAGAGAAAGTTTTCAAAAATAGGCCCTGAACCGTACTTAACGTTCTCAATTGTTTATTGTTCATTACTTGATTCCAGGTTAGTTTAGGTTGAAGTGGGTAGGGCTCGGCCCTTGCACCTAAGCCTCTATTGTGCCTGTTGTGCATGCCTACAGTTGATTGATTACTCACAGCCTTTTGGTGCTGTTTAGGTAATCAAGGATTTTGTTAAGCGGTAATCTCGAGATTGAATTGTAGGGCTTTATGAACGAACCTATACTTTTTGCTCTAGCTGTAACATATCCGGTACAGTCGCATAGGAAGTGTTCTGCCGTTTCCACCTCACCACAATTTGGGCAATTCGGGCTGCCGCTGAGTCCTTATGTGAACAAGTGCTTGTTTAGAGGGCAGGGCCCTGTCAGGACGCCAGTTAATCTTCTTATATTTTTCCTACTCAGTGCTAAAATGTATTTTGAGTTTTTTGCATTGATCCTGATGCAGTTTTTTGCTTGCCTTGCCGTCTCAAGAGATTTCCAGTATTTCTGGAAAGTGTGATCGTCTCCATTTATCTATTTCCTTCTTATACACTGATGATGGAACACCGGCGAAGGGCTCTGGGCCTATGAAGGGTTTAGCCGCTGCCGCTTTTGCAAGCGTGCCCTGGGACCCAGACTAAGGTGACTGTGTTGCTGTTACAAAGTAACTGTATGCTTTCTCTACATTGAAGGTAGAGATGAGCGGGTCGACCATTTTTCGAAACCCGACTCGGACCGAGCCCGACCTGATAAAATTTTTCGAAACCCGAATTGTTTCAAAACCCCACCCGGACCGAGCCCGACCCGATTTAAATTTTCGAAGCCCGAAACCCAAAACCCGACCCGGACCGAACCCGACCCGATAAAATTTTTCGAAACCCGAAACCCGAACTATTTCAAAACCCGACCCGGACCGAACCAGACACTCAAGTTTTTCGAAACTCACAACCCAAATTACTTCGAAACAAAAATTATTTGAAGGCCCGACGTCTGCATTCGTCACGGACCTTATACTAAAACAAAATTCGTTTAATGTAAGATGATAAAATTTAGACGAGTTTTGTAAAATATAAAAAGTCAATAAAGAATCGGGACCCGAATAAAATGGTACAACAACCCGACCCGGATCGAGCCCGACCCGATAAACCCGAAACCCAAAACCCGAACTGTTTCCAAACCCGGACCGGACCGAACCCGACCCGATTAAAATTTTCGAAACCCGAAACCCATGAACCCGAAAAAAACAAATCGGGTTCGGGTCGGGTTTTTCGAAGCTTCGAGCAACCCGCTCATCTCTAATTGAAGGACCGCTTCAGAGTAGATTTTGTAGGCTTCAGTTGCTTGAAGGGCGCTCCCGCTATCAGAGCAAATGAAAATGGCTTGGTTTTGTGTTTCGGTAGATATGAGGTCTTTGCAACACTGCGTGATTCCATAGATCTCTGCTAGGAATATGGATGCATATAGTCCGAGGGCGTATGATTTGCCAATCTGATATTGGGGCAGTGGATACCAGCTCCAGCAAACCCATTGTACTTCGAGCCATCTGAGTACCACGTTAGACGGTCCCGTTTTGGAATTACAGTGTCATTTGCTCAAGCCTCTCTAGAGTGAAATGACACCTTAAACTTTTTTTCAACCCGGTATACTGGCGCTATTGCGTCTCCCTTCATTTCTAGAATGGTCCCATACGGTCCCACAATGCCGAGTGCCCGTAGTTCGACTTGATCAGCAGGGACAATTGATTGAGTCTAAGGCAGGTAGCTCTCGCCATGGCTTCGATATGTATGTGCAGTGGTTCAATGTTTAATAGAGTTTCGAGTGCGGCAGTAGGAGTTGTTTTCATGCATCCTGTGATGCTTATTAGCGCTAGTCGTTTCATTTTTGCTAATTGCTTCTGAGCCGTTCCTAATTTGCATCTGGGCCACTGGGCCGCGTATGATAACTTTAGCCTAACTATAGCAGTGTAGATCCATGTCATTACTTTCGGGCTGAGCCCCCAATTTTTACCAATGGTCCTGCGACAGCTCCATAGGGTACATCCAGGTCCAGGCCTAGTAACTTAGCAGATGGAGACAGGTTAATTTCTTTCCCAAAAATTTCCCTCAATTTTCATATTCCTGCTAAATAGTACCAGTTTTGTTTTCTCTGTGTTTACTGTTTGCTCGTGATTGTTGCACCAGTTTTCGATGACTTTGAAGGCCGATTGCATCAGTTCACATAAGGTGCTTACAAAAAGGCCGATAACTATAACTGCCAGGTCATCTGCAAAACATTGAGCGAAGTATCCTGCGTCATTAAGGTACTTCAAAAGGCTATCTTTCACCATAAAATAGAGCAAAGGAGGTAGAACTCCTCCTTGAGGACATCCCTTGATTGTACGAACTATAATAATCGTTACTGATCCTAAGCTGGCTGAAACTACTCTGCTGCTTAGTATGGCGTATATCCAGCTTGTGATGGTGCTATCAATTCCATGTCTAGTACACGCGTTCGTTGTGGAACCGAATTTCATGTTGCTGAACGCGTTCGACAGGTCGATGAAGCCTCCCAGAGCAAACTGTGAATGACAGATCGCTTTTTCAATTTTATTTACCGTACTTTCTGCTGATTTACGGAGTTGATAGGTGTGCTGATAAGGGTGAATTTTGAAATTTCTCAGTGGACCATCCCTAATAGACTTGTCCACAAGTTTTGCCAGGGTTTTTAGGAGGAACGAAGTTAGGCTAATAGGGCGATATACTTGATTCCAACAAATAAACTCTCTCACATATAGTAAAATAACTTACGATTCCACAGAAATTTTGCATGAGTCGTGTGATTACATGCATTCTCCCTCGCTCAGTACAGCAACTTTTCACTCACAAAATTTCCCGCAGACGTGTAATATACTACTACCTCACGTCAGTCAAATTACTCCTATGATGTATACCGAACATTTTTATTTTCGTTCACTTTTGAACTTGAAAACTCATATCGTGCGATGTTCACATCTGTCTTCCGTTTTCTTGCATATTTTTTAATCCAAGGCGTGACTGATTATTCTCTGGTTAACAATAAAAAAAACTTTTTCCGCAATGAAAAATATCTAAGTTTTTACCATCCATACCTTGGTATTTACCTTTTTTATTTTTCGAATAGAATTTTTTATCATTCGATCATTAATTCTTTTTTAAATTTTAACGAATCCGTCATTATATTATACTTTTTTTTTTAATTTTCTATCACATCTTTCACATTACGGTTAGGCGAGATATACACCAGTAGCATTTATACAATGCCAAATGTAATTCTTTTTATAGTGAGTGCATGAACAGAACAGCAATGTTCACATATTGCAAATCTAAGGAAGGCGTTCCTTAAAACAATAAATCAACATCATAATCCTCGCAATCAACCCCTAAACAGATTATACGTATACATAATAAACCCTGTAATAAACACAACAAGATATAGTAGATGAAAAGTGTGGTTTGGTGTGTAAGGTATATGGAAAACTCGCATTATTATTTAATAATATGTTGAGCAATGTTTTGCGCCATGTATTTGAAAATTTAACCAAAATTTATATGAAAATTTAACTTAAACCACGCCACACAAAGAGATGAATGTGTGAATCTTCAAGAACATAATTTATGCGCTCAACATTAAATTCCAATGATAATAGAAATAGAAAATTTGGTAATTTACTAAAATTCTATTAAAAAAATATGAAAATTGAATTGTCCGATATTTGGTGATAGCTAAACTCTGTTTTTCGAACTGACGCTGTATGGTATTCTGCAATAACTTAGTTTTTCCATCGAAGAACAATGAAAGAATTCAGTGCTCCTCTGGGGCGATTAGCATCTATAACAATGAGACCACTCTCGCCAGACCCGAGGGGAATTACTACCATTTTATTTTCGATACGGCTCTACTGACATCAGAAATCCATATTTTTCTGCAATAAAATACATATTTATGTCATCGGGTGATAAACGATTTGTTGTAACACATACACTCGTGTTACTTAAAATGTAATTTATCACTGAGTTGATGCTACGCTTTTCATAACATAGACAACCACATTTACGCTTTTCGTTACTAAATTATGAAAATGTATTTTAGATTAATCAAACTGACTAAACGTCATTCTATTATCGTTTTCCACGTGAAAATCTTTTATGCACTAGTGTTTTACTCAAATCGGAGAAACGTTACAAAGAACGTCACGAAGAAAAACAAGCGGAAAAACAAACGACAGGCGAGTAAAATTGTTGTTGTACAAAACAGAGAACGAATCCACCCCATCCGGGTGTAAATAATATTCACTACGTAGAATTTTACTTAGAATTTTCATTAACTTCTTGGGAAAATCGGATAAGGGGCTGTCCCTAAATTACGTAACACATTTTTGGCCACTTACCCTCCTCCTCCCCCCCCCCCGTCGTTGTCACACACTAAAACTGAGGAATTTATTTTAGGGACAGCCCTAAGTGTATACAGAACCTTTTATAAGGATTTCGAACTGGGGGGGGCGGTATTTTCGGCATGGGGGTTCAATTTTTTCAGTTTCCCAGTTTCCGAAATAGTCTCTACAGGCATTCTTAAAGCCTGTTAACGATATGATTCTTTTAACATTCGGTGGCAACGAATTGTAGGTAGTAACACCACCAACTAACATTGACCTTGACATAATGTCGCTATTTACCCTCGGTATAATCAAGTTAAACGTTCGAATATTTCCGGTCTGGGTTAGTCTCTGGTAGAGATATTTTGGCTCTCTGGACAGGATTGTTTTATGTAAAAGCGCACAAGACATGTAATCGAAGTATGAGAACAGATCACATCCAAGGAGTACATTAATGTCATTGTCAGTCGAATTGTAGCGACTTAGGCCACAGATAAAGCGCACACAAGCCTTAAACGGACTTTCCAAGACCTTCTTCACTGAAACCATCAGCGTACCCAAAACCTGGCAGCAGTATACAAATTGCGGCATGAGCAGTGCCTTGACCAGCAACAATCTAGTCCGTCGCGGCAGGAATGACGCATAAGGCCAGAAACAGCGGAGCCCTGCAAAAACTTGAGCTGCAACCGAGCGAGCATGAGGGAGCCATCCTAAACGGTCGTCAATAAGAATACCAAGGTCCTTCACATACTCCGAGTAAGCTAACTCAACACCGTTGAACACCACAGACGAAATATCCGCTGCCCAAGCCTTATCCGAGATGCGAACCACCTGCGTCTTTCCAACATTTAGCGTCAGACTATTGGCCGCGGCCCAAGCTGATATTGCCCTCAGATCAGCCGACAGCTTATCCATATCATCTAGCATCGAGTCCTTATTGATCTCCCGATAGAGCTGAACGTCGTCTCTTTATGATTTTCTTTCATGCTAGCGTAGCGAGCGAGAAAAATTTTATTGAATAAAACGAACTATGCTGGAAACGCCTGTAGGCAAGGTTTTTTTGCAAATTGCAATAACTTTAAGTATAAGATGGAGTAATCGCGAGCGCAGCGAGTGCTATAAGTGTCATACATCCCGAAATAAAAATAAATTTTAAAACATCCGAGTCCTACATTGACAATGAAATTTTGAACTTAGTTAAAGTCCGTGACAAAATTTTTCGGTTGACTAAACTGTTCCCTGGTAATTTAGTGTATCGTACCCGACTTGGCAATCTCAGGAAGTTGATTTCGTACAGCATAAGATATAAAAAGAGAGAATATTATACAGCTCAGTTCGCTGACGCTGGTGATGCCAGGAAATTCTGGGCTGTCATTTAGAGGCTTCTGGCGAATAAAGAACCTGATCCTTTCCAATGTCCGAAGCTAATGATTAATGGAACGATTACGCAAGACCCAACATCTCTCTCGAATGAATTTAACAAGTACTTCGTTAATGTCGGCAATGTCAGGACGACACCCTCGATGACACCTTCGAACGCGACTGCGTCCCCTCGTGCTTGGCGCACACATTGTTATCTGAAAGGGTTCAATTTCGAGTTAGTCAATGAATCGGTAGTATCAACCCATATTGACGAGTTGCGATCGAACTCAGCGGCAGGGCACGATGGGATCAGCGTGCGTTTTTTGAAGAGGTATAAACACCTGCTTTTGCCTTGCATTAGCTCCTTGATCAATGGTTGCATATTAAGTAGATCTCATTTTGATGATGTTTTGAAATATGCGAAAGTCATCGTTCTACTTAAAGGAGGTGACTCGACCGATATCTCTATTATCTGTGCTTGCTAAACTACTTGAGAGAATTCTCTATGAGTAAGTCTATGCCAAACTAGATGCGACGAAGTTTTTCTGGATGAAGCAGTTCGTGTTTATAAAGAGATCTAATATGCTTGCGTGTTTTATAGACCTGCTCTCGAGTTTGAGGGCCGACATGGACAAGCACTTATCTACTGGATGTCTTTTTATTGACTTCAAAAAAGCCTTCGAATCAGTCAGTCATAGTATTCTCCTGAGTAAATTGCGGAGGATAGGGCTGGACGGCTCAGCATATGACATTATAGAGAGCTACTTGCTCGGCAGGAAGCAGTTTGTTAGTGTGGCTGACTTTCAGAGTCAACCTTTAGACGTTGCGTGTGGGGTGCCTCAGGGGTCGACATTGTCAGCGCTGTTGTTTGCGATTTTTCTCAATGATCTTTTTGATGTTAGATTTAAAGGGGTTCTTTATCTTCATGCGAATGATACCGCATTCAAATACGCAGCAACAACGGTTGTAGAGCTGTAATGCATGATGCAGAATGATTTACACACTTGGTCGTTGAAGAGCTCGTTATTTGTTAACGGATCCAAGTCGGACTACGTAGTTTTTAAGCAAGAGACGACAGTAGACTTTGAATTGTACTTTGAAAGGGAAATTCTTGCTAGCAAGGGAGTAGTGAGATACCTTGGATTGTACATTAATGAAGATTTTACGTTACATTAGTGAAGCTATTAAGAAAATTTCACCTTTAATCGGCGTTTTGAAACTTCTTAGATTTTTCGTACCGAAAGGAGTATTGTATAACTTGTACTTCTCGTACATCCATTCACATCTGACTTATCTCAATCCGGTGTGGAATTGTGCAGCACAGTGCGTTCTGAAGGATCTTCTGTTGCTACAGAAAAAAGCTCTGCGCAACATAGAGGGGTTGCGCTACAGGGACTCGGTTAAGCAATGTTTTAACGACTCCATTCTTCCGATCGATTATTTTAATGCCTGCCAGACGGCGACACTAGTTTTCTCTCTGAAGAATGGTCTGTTGAAGAACGAATTTGAAGTGCGAGTTAACTCTGAGGTACATGAGCACTTCACGAAAGGGAGACACTTGCTTCACCCTTCCTTTGCCCGCTTTAGCTGTGGACAATTATCGGTTGAAATTCGCGGTTTTAATTTTTTTAACAGCCTGCCTTCTCATGTACGGGAGGCTATTGGAATAATAACCTTCAAACGAAGTCTGAAGAGTTATTTAATTGAACTTTTCCACTTGTCGCGCGATTATAGACTGTGCTGGTAGACAAGTCGACTCGTTGTACGGAGCTATTCTTCCTTTTTTCCTTTTCTTCTTTTTTTTCAGTTTTGAACTTGTTAACTTTTGTTTTAATTGATTTATTCTAGAATACTAACTTTGTACCGTTGAAAACATATTGACTCTGATTAAAATGTACCAAACATGTACAGGCCGAGAGCCTCTAATGTTAAAGTTTTTATGAATAAAAAAAATTACACAACTATACTGAATATTCTGAATCATTGTAAAGGACGTTGAGACAGCAGCGAATTTTAAATAAAATTACTTTGTACAAAAACGTCTAAGCTTAAATTTAATTTTCATTTCCTGACTGCACATCTCATTGAACGACCCATAATTTGGCAACATGATGTGATACCTTAATGCTCTCTTTTTGACTTTGGACGACTCCAGTCCTTTTTAGTTTAGCCATTTTGACGACATCCTTTAACGGCGATATTTTGGACTCTACCCCTTCTCGTTTAACCGTTTTGACGACAGGCGATATTTGTGATATTTGATTTTTGTAAATGTTTTTAATTTATTATTTATTGTTCTAACTTCGTACCTTTCGTTCCGTTCTTTATTTTATTTTTTATTTTTCGAATTTATGTTATTGTAATTTTACTGTGTAAGTAATTATTATAACGTTTTTGGTTTTTTTTAACGAGGATTATGACATTTGTCATAATTACTCTTTTTTTACCATGTCAGCTAGAAAATAGTAGACAATAAAAGTAATATTCATTCATTCATTCATGTTTAGATTCAGATATCGCTAAAGAGTTCTGGTCCTATTTACACTTCCATAGTTAAGTCATAGCCTCAAACCCGGTCACATTGAAACATAAGTGAATGAATTAAGTTATTTGCGATATATGTGACATAATTTCAAACTCGTCAGAAATCTCCCAAATAACCATCCAACATGCTAATCAATAAAATTATCATTGTTCTACTATTACTGTTAGTATAATTAAATTAATTGCTTGTAAACTATCTATAATAAATCCTCGAATTTTCTTATCATGTTTTTAATGACTGTCATTGTTAAAAATTAGATAGTTTAGTGTTTTATTAAAACGTCAATTGAATGTCTTATTTGGTACGATGATATTCGTATAAGCTTATACTGCTTATACATACAACATAATAAATGGATAAGAAAACGTAACTGCGTTTTGTTCTTTACATGTGTATAACTACGAAGGAAAAATAGCTACTCATGCTTTAATGTCAATAATTACTAACTTGAGTATTGTGTATGATTACAAGTAAAATTATATTTATTGTTGGTTGAAGTGGAAACAGTAGCTGATCTTGAGCATGGCATGGACTATACATATGGTTCGTTTTATTCATTACAAGGCATATTATGTGCGTACAATTTAATATTAACGTAAATATTTTCAAATGTCACAGAATTACATGATAACTTTTTTGTGGTTATCTCCAGAAACAATGACAGTTTGGTGGGGGGGGAGGGCACTCACTCACATTAATCTCATAAATCTAGATATATCCCAAAAGTCCCAAAACACTCCAAAAATCTCAACAAATATCAATATTATTGTTTGTTACTGATGGCTAGATGTTAGTGCCAACCCAACAGTGATTGTATTTCCTACATCCGACAACCAGCAATAAAAAAGCTGGAAACGAATTTTCTTTTTCCTTTAAAATTTGAAAAATCGTAATACATGACAGAAGTTTCTATCCACACGTTTAACGCGACGTCGGCTTATGTCAAAGTATACGAAATTTCATGAAGAAGCGCATAACCTGAGACAAGCACACCATTTTTGTCGCTTCACATATAACGAACTTCGTCATGGAATTTTCAGTATTTTGCAGATTTTTGGAAGTACTTTCCTGTCAATGTAAAAAAGCGAAATCTTACAGTGCTGAAGATGAAGTTAAGGAAGCAATGAAGTTAAGGGATGCAATTATTGTGCCATTTTTCAGGCTACAATGTAGGAAAAACGTAGCTTTTCTGCGGGAAGCAGATGAACGTAGAAAATCCTTTTGCACTCAAAAGAATATCTATTGTTAAGAATATCCTCAAATTCTTTGAAAATCCTCAAAAAGTTCCGTGAAAATCCTCAGAACCAAAAAAATGTATTTTTCTTTTTTTTTGCATTTTTTTGGTACTAGGAAGTGTTGGGATTGGCTAGGCGAATGGTGGAAGAGTGACGGAAGAGCGTAGATTGCCATTGTTCGCTTTAAAGGGCCCACATTGAGCGCTTTAAATAGAAACTATCGATAATGCAAGCATTCGCTGAGTGGACATCAATTTCGTGAGCACTCACCTAGGATACGCCACGTGGAGGCTGCTTACGTGTGACTCATTGGCCCTGAGAAGTGTCCCTTCTTCGTACTGGGATGAAGACCCTCGGTTCGTCACTACCGAAATATTTACAGACTCCAAACCCCCATCAGTACCATTATACCAAAGCAAGTATAATTTGTTGCTTATTTGTCATGGATCGTTTGAAACTCTTCCTGCAATACCTGAAAGGGTACTGAGAGTGGTATAAAGTCTGTAAATACTTCGGTAGTGAGGGAAAATGTTAGTTTTGACCTCTTCCTCTTTGCAAAGGGGGGACCGACACCAAATAACTATAGTGATTATTGGTGGGAGGTCGGTCTCCTCTCATTACCACTACCCCCTCGTAGCACTGACCAGAAAGCTTAAGTTTTCCCAGTCTAAGTTCTAATTTGCGGCTTGTTTCACATATACATACTTTGAAGTCGGTCCTTGGCAATGCAACATGTAAAGTTTAAACAAAAAACAACGTTAAATCACGAAAAACCTGTTAATTTTCAAGAGGAACTTTGCTGACTGCGCTCAGGAACCCATACTACTGATTTTCGCAACTAATTCCCACCCAATCATCAAAGGTTAATTTGACTTGTAATTTTTGTAATTTAAAAAAATAGAAATTATGTATTGTGGTCTATGTTTTGCGGCATGTAGGACTGATGAGTACGTTTCATTTCGCATTGCAATCAATCACAAACATAGAAATAACCGCCGTTAAAAGCACACGCCCGTTTTGTCGCATTTGGGTCTGAAAGAACACAACAAGATTTTATACCAGAGGTATACAAATATAGACGGATGACCTCATAATAAAATATGTTACATAATGTTCATTCAAAATAAATGATCATGAAGCATATAATAAAGTATATAAATATTCAATATAGTAAATAGGCGGATCATTACAACCCTTACTGTTAGCGTGAAAAACTTATGGGCGTTTGGAAGTGTGTGAAATATCAAAATCTACAGATGTAATCTGGCACATTAATAACGTGGAAGAAAAATTATAAATAAAATATGGGATTCCCCTTTCAATTTCTAGATCAGCATTTAATTTTCTGTAACGGACAACTTTTTGGATGCTCGTTTGTACTTTTATTGTCTGTGCAACAAACAAGAAGGTTTCGAATATAAATTTATGACAAGGAAAATGCCTAACAAAAAATGTGAGACTTTATTGTTATCCTGGAAAACATGTTCTAGGTTGTGCAAAAATTACAAATTCTTTATGGTATTTAAATTTAACATTTTTATTTGTTGTTTAAATACAATATGTCTGGTTCTACATTGAAATAATGTCGAGAATGAATTGGTGAGACTTTTTTGAAAGTTACGTTTTTCTAAGGATTTTTAGCATCAAGCACTCGAGAAGTTATCTGAATTACAATATGGAAACCCAATTAAACTTCACTACATAATCGAGCCGTATTACGGAATCGTTGATACAGGTAAAAAATAGTGACTCTCGGGTGCCAATAGCCACATTCCAAAAAGAATGCATAGAAAAAGTATGTACATGGTATACGATACACAAGTGTTTAACACTCCTAATACTTAAAAAACACCTCTGAGTGCTAGTTAATGTGGCTAGAATTAGGGGCGGTATAAACGCGTTTTTGTATTTTAGGAACCGTTAGCAACTTTGATAGCGTTTAGCCTAACTTTTACAGATGTAAAAATATCATCGCTTTTGGTACAAAATTCAAAAAAGGTCATTGAAAATTATGCCGAGTTCATGCATTTTTCTTATGCAATCCTTCACTTTCGGTCAAATATCCGCTTGGCTGTTGAATATTTATTTACATTAAATTTAAATTACGAAATGAGCATCACAAGAGTGATTTTGCGAAAACTTCGAACGATTTTGTACACTTTTGGGACAACATGTCCCACTTTTTCCCGATGAATGTGCCATTCGATTCCTTGTTCTATTGTAAGAAAAGTTATTTCTCATTTTTGGAAAATTTGATATTTTGGGGGAGTTATGGTGTGCTAAGTAAGTGCATGTCAGGGGGTGGTAAAAATGGTTTTTTGGCTATAACTCGTGTAAAACGAAATGAAATCAAATGAACTTTTATGGGATGGTAAGCCCTAATGATAAAAAGGTTTTTCATCACTCCTGAGTTATTAGTCATTTTAGGTAAAAACTTCGGGAACGCTTTACTGCTTGAAGCAGATTCCTTGGAGCCTTCCCTCACTCCTTTAGTCATTTTAGGTAAAAACTTCGGGAACGCTTTACTGCTTGAAGCAGCAATGAACCGAAAAACTGAGTATGGGGTGTTCTAGTATACTACCCCTACTATAAGACCAAGCAAAGACTTCCCCGATTTAAGGCTGTTGCACCGGTCTGGAACAACTTTTGTAGGAAAGGTCAATTTTTGACACTTTTTCTTGACTATTTTCAGCTGAAGAAGTCTGTATTAGCTGTTCACAAGTGACGGTGTACTCTACGGAAGGGGGGGGGGGTTTGGTGGTTACCAAAGAAAGCGTGAGGATGTTGAGTTTTATATGGAAATTTAGAACGTTTTGAACACTTTTTCTATGTAAAAAATTCTATAATACAGTGTGTGACGTCATTTGTGAATGAACCCCCACAAATATTTGATTTTGGTCTAAATCTGACGTTCATAAATGTAAAGGTGAGTGACAATTTTATTAGGGCAAAAGAGAAATAAAATTAACTTTTCGGACGCAATTACCTGATTCAAAATTAAAATTAAAAAGCGGCACCCTCGACTCATTAGCCATTTGAATTCATGTTCATTCTTCACATTTAGTTTTCATGTAATTTGTTTCTTTAGTAGTAGTAGTGTTTATAGTTGGAGCTTTGAACAAAAGACTACTTTTGTTCATCACTACTGCCTATCTTACTCACACACTACAAAAACAAATAATATGAACCAGTACTCACAATCGGTATTGCATTTCAATTTGTGTTGGAATGTTATTATTCCGCTGTTTCAAAAAAGAAAAAAACGCGCGCTTTTGGTTTTTTAAGGACGTTTTAATCATGAATGATCCATCGAAATGCCAATCTTCCGAGAATTTCAATTGGACGACATATGTGACTCTTACTTTGGTTTTGATTCAGAGGAAAGCATGGACACTACCAACTAAACCAACGATTTAGACCAAAATCAAATATTTTTGGGGGTTCATTCACAAACGACGTCATACACTGTGTTATAGAATTTTTTACCCCCCCCCCCCCTTTCCCATAGAAAAAGTGTTCAAAACATTGTAACTTTCCATATAAAACTCAACATCTTCACGCCTTCTTCGGTAACCACCACCCCCCCCCCCCTTCCGTAGAGTACACCGTCACTTGTGAACAGCTCCTTTTCGCATATCCAGGTGCAGATCATGTTTCTGGGCAGTTATACAGACTTCTTCAGCTGAAAATAGTCAAGAAAAAGTGTCAAAAATTGACCTTTCTTAAAAAAGTTGTTCCAGACCGGTGCAACAGCCTTAAAACGGGGAAGTCTTTGCATGGTCTTGTAGTAGGGGTAGTATACTAGCACACCCCATACTCAGTTTATCGGTTCATCGCTGCTTCAAGCAGTAAAGCGTTCCCGAAGTTTTCACCTAAAATGACTGATAACTCAGGAGTGGGTGAAGCCTTCAAGGAATCCGGTGACCGGCAAAATCGCCCAGTGTAATTTCGTCACTGAACGATATTATCATATGTCAATACGATAAGATCATATCGAATATGATATTATTGTAAGCCAATACAATAATATCATATCCAACACAATATTATCATACGCCAATATGATAATATCGTTTCATAGTCCGGTCGTTCAATCAGAAGTTTTAGTTGCGAAATTCTGGTATGGTTGAAAATATTTTTTCGGAATTGTGCATTAAAAATGAAGAGAAACTTTAAAAAAAGTAGTTCTCTATTGTGCACAAACAACATTTTGCAACTATTCCCAATTAAATGTGAGACCATAATAAAAACAAACATTTGAATGACTTTCATTCGTGTTTCCATGGTGATTTCATTCACAGTGACACAGGACATTTATTTTCGTTATTCACAATAACCTCGACTAATAAATCCATAATTATAGTCGAGTCTACCAATAAATTTATTTATTTATTTATAGATTAATAAACAGGTCTTTCGACCCAATAACATACTAATCTTTAAAAAAATTTTGTAACCATTAACAAACTTAATCTTCCAAATATTTCAACTTTTTTTTTTTAAACTCTTAGAAAAATCTTTTCCATGACAGTATCTTCAACAGTACCTCAAATGGATATCTTCCATCATCCCACCTTAGTTTCCAAGACTGCTCTCTTATATGCTTTGAAAGTTTTACCAAAAATGTCGCATCTGGAGAAATATTTATCATGATTATCTTGCATTCTGTGTAGAGGCTCATTTTGTACAATATTGCTCATGTTGGTTGGAGTGTAGAAGACTGATTTGTTCCATCTAGTGACCCTGCCATGATTGTAGAACGATATTGACTGTTTTAGTTTTGTGTCCATACGCCCATGCATGAGTATATACAGAATTATCTCGTCGTTCAACATTCTTCTGACTCTCAGTGAAGTCATCTTCAATCTCTTAAGCCGATCATCATATTCAGTTTTTTGCAGATTAAACTTAAAGAAAAACATACTCGTATACTTCTTTTGTACTCTCTCAATGATTTTGATATGTTTCTCATAAATGGGAGACCAAACGGCGGCACAATAATCTAATCTACTTCTAACCAGCGAGTTGTAAAGTGTCATCATACTTTCTTGTTTCTTGAAAAATTTGCCACATCTGAAAATAAACCCTAACATTTGATAAGCTTTTCTAGTCACTTCATTTATATGATCCTTAAATGCAAGTTTACTATCGATAATGACACCTAAATCTCGCTTGGATTCAACTCTGGGTACTATTTCCCTTCCAATTTTGTACTGATGTTCATGTTCAAGCCTATTTTTTTCAATTTCCGAGTGATAGACATGATGGCACATTTCTTAACGTTCAGACCCAATTTGTTATCAGAGCACCACTCGTACAGCCGATCTATTTCCAATTGAAACATCTGACCATCTTCCATTGTTACAATCTTCTTTAACAGTTTCAGATCGTCAGCAAAAGCGAAAGTATTACTAAGAGTCAAAAGAAGGTCATTGATGTACAGTATAAACAGGAACGGCTCTAGAATTGAGCCTTGTGGTACGCCTGATGTCCGTGTTATCCTCTTTGACCGTCCACTGCCGATTACTACAAATTAGAGCGATCTTTGAGATAAGAGTTGAACCACTGTATAAGTGATTTATTGAATCCTCTTTAAGAGTCGACTGTGTATTATGCGATCGAATGCTTTGGAAAAATCTGTGTATAAGACATCCACTTGACCCCCATTCGCCATCGACTGTGACACTGCCGTGACAAATTCCATTAAGTTTGTTTGCGTCCACCTTTTCGAAACAAAGCCATGCTGGGAATGATGAATTCTATCTCTGATTCTGTCAAATAACACGTTAAACATCATATGTCATAAATGTCATATGTTACTCTGTTTTCTAATATTACATTGGCCATATTTAGTCGAGAATGATAAAAAAAGATTTATAATAACGCGCAACAGATACAGTTTTGTCATAAATTGCAAAATAGACGAAAAATCAAACTCAAAAAGTTATCGGTGTAAATTCCGAAAGATTCTTAGTTACGGATGAAGAAAATATGCAGAGACTCTCTTATAGATTAGAGTGGGTGGAATGAGATCCTGCACCTAAGCCTCTAGTGGGCCTGTTGTGCAGACTCTCTTATAACTCTTTTCAATAATGTGGAACTTTTTAAAATTCTTCACAATATTCGAGAACACGTCCAGCAATTTCAGACTGACTTCTTTGTGGAGTTGTTTTTCTGGTAGTCGATTATCTACCTAGATCAACGTTTACGAAGATCATTTCTCGAAAAAATGGGATTTAGGCAGCCGCGGAGGACTTTTGTTCCTATATTTCAGAGCGTAGGTTAGAAAGAGACCAACTATATCTGTCTCTTTCTTATCAACGCTTTAGAATAGAAGAACAAAAGTCTTCCGCGGCTACCTAGATCCAATTTTTTCGAAAAATGATCTTAGTAAACGTTGATCTAGGCTCGATTACCTACCAGAAAAACAACTCCGCAAAGAAGTCAATCTGAAAAGAATATGTCTAAAAGTGCGTTAAAAAATTGTTGTCGCACTGCACTGTGTATTACAGTTTTCGAACCTTTGAGACCTGTTTTGGTCTCAAAATTCATCCAAAAATTCATCTGAATTCATCAGAGACTAGTTAGTAGTCTCTTTTTGAACAGTTTTCTGTACTGTTTGAGACTGAACGAGTGCTCTCATTGTTGATATATTTGGACTTCATGAGACCGAATGAGTAGTCTCATTTGGACTTTTTGAGTATGATTGAGACCAAACGAGTAGTCTCTTTACGACTTTTTGAGTATGATTAAGACCGAACGAGTAGTCTCATTTCGACTTTTTTGAGGATGATTGAGACCAAACGAGTAGTCTCATTTCGACTTTTTGAGGATGATTGAGACCGAACGAGTAGTCTCATTTCGATTTTTTTGAGGATGATTGAGACCAAACGAGTAGTCTCATTTCGAATTTTTGAGGATGATTGAGACCAAGCGAGTGGTCTCTTTACGAGGATGATTGAGACCAAACGAGTAGTCTCATTTCGACTTTTTTGAGGATGACTGAGACCAAACGAGTAGTCTCATTTCGACTTTTTGAGGATAATTAGATAGA
>CM055406.1:57107162-57123967 GCA_029228625.1 Pseudolycoriella hygida
GAAAACAGTTTTTCGTCTATATTTCCTTAACTATGCCATATGGAGATTTACTGTCAACGGCAAAGTTGTAGAGAATTAAATTTTAGCGAACACGTGTTTCAGGGCTTTGGGGAAATATGGCGCAATCCTGGTATATGGCTACTTCTATAATTGGGCAGGATGACCCGGATCTCCAGAATTGTGAGAGTTAGAAAGTTGGTTGAAATGGCGAAGTTGTAGAGAATTAAATTTAAGCGAACACGTGTTTCAGCGTTTTCGGAAAATATGGCCCGTTGCTTGTATATGGCCACTTCCATGATTTTGCAGGATGACCCAGATCTCCAGACCTATGAGAGTTAGAAAGTTGGTTCCAAAAGCAATGTTGTAGAGAATTAAATTTAAGCGAACACGTGTTTCAGCGTTTTCGGAAAATATGGCCCGTTGCTTGTATATGGCCACTTCCATGATTTTGCAGGATGACCCAGATCTCCAGACCTATGAGAGTTAGAAAGTTGGTTCCAAAAGCAATGTTGTAGAGAATTAAATTTAAGCGAACACGTGTTTCAGCGTTTTCGGAAAATATGGCCCGTTGCTTGTATATGGCCACTTCCATGATTTTGCAGGATGACCCAGATCTCCAGACCTATGAGAGTTAGAAAGTTGGTTCCAAAAGCAATGTTGTAGAGAATTAAATTTAAGCGAACACGTGTTTCAGCGTTTTCGGAAAATATGGCCCGTTGCTTGTATATGGCCACTTCCATGATTTTGCAGGATGACCCAGATCTCCAGACCTATGAGAGTTAGAAAGTTGGTTCCAAAAGCAATGTTGTAGAGAATTAAATTTAAGCGAACACGTGTTTCAGCGTTTTCGGAAAATATGGCCCGTTGCTTGTATATGGCCACTTCCATGATTTTGCAGGATGACCCAGATCTCCATAACTATGAGAGGTAAAAAATTGGTTCCAAAGGCAATGTTGTAGAGAATTAAAGTTAAGCGAAAACGTGTTTCAGGGTTTTGGTGAAATATGGCCTAACACTGGTATATGGCCTCTTCCATAATTGGGCAGGATGACCCGAATCTCGAGAACTATGAGAGATGGAAAGTTGGTTCCAAAGGCAAAGTTGTAGAGAATTAAATTTTAGAGAACACTTGTTTCAAGGTTTTAGGGAAAAAGACTTACTCCTTTGATATAAGATTTTCTAGATTTGAATGGTCTGAGACCGGTAGGGCCTTTGACATTACCTTGAGTAATTTCTATGAATCTTTGAAATTCTTACAGTTATAAAAGAACAGAAAACGTTGGATTGTTTGCTTATTTGTATATTTAGATACGTTCGAGTCTTTTTGCCTCATCTATTCTGATACGCACGGGTCTTTGGTTATGTTTCTATATATATGCAATTTTTTAAAAACATTCTCTTATGATCTTAGGCAGTTCTTGCCCCCAACGCAATTGAATCCTTAAAATACAAGGCAGGGAGTGTCATACAAGTACTTTTGAAGCTCACAAAAAAAATATCAAATTTCGGCCGAAAAACTGTACCCTTCTCATAAAAAGAAATAAATCGTAAAAATTAACGTTCTCTGGATATTCATGAATTACTTTACAACTATTCACTAAACTCGAATTTGTGTTTTTGGTCAGTCGCTGTCGTATCAACTGGCTGGGTAAATAATTTAAAAATTGTTGAAGAAAGTTTCTGACTTCCATGAAATCAATACGTCTAAACGCTGTACGTAAACCAGGATACTATACGTTAAAAAGTTAACAAATTGGAATAAAAAATTTAGGAAGTTGGATGACTTTTAACGGTTTCGTTTGAAACAAAGAGCCGAATATTGTTTTTATTATGGAATCATCGTAGTGGTAAATTTCTAGTGACAACAACAATTAAGTTGAATGCAATTTTGTAAACCATAAAGCCACGAGACCAACCGCGTTTTTATTTTCCTTTTTTTTTTAATAAACTCTCACTTAGCATTTAACGCGTACTTTGTTTGTTGAATAAAATCGCGTTCATTCATTACGTTTTATTGATTGATTTAATTCATCATCCAGTAAAATGGAATCAGTCATGCGTTCAAGAATTTGCCTTATGATTATGCACAAAAACAATGGAACATTTCAAGCTGGTGGCAAATTAAACGCAATTGGCGTCATTCCTTTATACCACAATATTGCTCTTGAATATTTTTTATTTGTGTTCGGTAAATATTTAAATTAAATGAAGGGAAAGTTAAATTTATTTTATTGACGCGTTTGTTCTATCTGACGGGGTGAAGAAAACAATGATCGATTTCTATTTGAATCGAAAAATTATTCCGGTGGTATTTTCTTGTTAAGTTTCTCGAACAATGATTTCAAACATAATAAAAGCGACAGAAAGCTGAATCTGTCGTCTAAATCTTAATTTGTGGCACACCGTACCACCTTTAGAGTCAACGTTTTTCGAATCAACACATTTTTATTGAAAAAGGTTTCGCGCCGACATATCATGGTTCTATGGGACGATGCAGTAACAGTAAGGGGGTCATCTCTGTTTTAAAATTGCTTAGCTAAGCCATCGTCATCAAACCCTTTATGAGATCGTCCCTAAATTACGTAACGTTTTTTAAGTGTTGCCACAAATTTTAAATCATCGATATCTCGGGATAGACGCACTCCAGATGGGTTAAATGTGTGGCCGACCCCCTTTAAAACCTCTACATTTGACAGAGTAAAAGAACAAGAAACCTACTCCAGGACCTATTTAATACAAGCAGGAGTACTCCAAGGAAGCTTACTTGCCCCGCTCCTATACATAATTTACACAGCAGACATACCAGTTTCAGATAATGTCCTCCTTGGCACCTTTGCTGATGATACAGCGATTCTGGCCACTGATACCTCTCAGCACGAAGCAATCGCTTTTGACGTAGGTCACATAGATCCAGAAAATGTACCGTTTGAAAGTAGCCAGATTTCACATTTGACAAAAGTTTCATCAATATTCATCAAATGTTAGAAAAAATCTTTTTCATTTCTACAGTTCTCGGTTAATTTTGTATTATAGGTTACCCAACAACTACTTTGATTAAAACTTAGCTCACAACTAGGGTATAGTGGGCCGATAGAGGTCAAAAGATAATGACTATACCCGAGATAGATGGTAATTTGCATGAAAGTTGCTTTCTTTAATATTTTCATGGAAATCTTCACATTTCATAATGCTTAGTTTTGTTATTTTAACAACGAAAAACAAGTTAAACTATGAATACGACCACACCATAGATAACAGCAGCCGAATTTAAGCCGAATCTCATGTAAGGCACAAAAAACGACAATATCTTTTTAAAAAATCCTTCAAATTTTATGACTTTTAATACTTATAATGTCTGATGTTTAGAAAATTATAATTTAACAACAAAACACGGGTTACATTTACAACTTGCTCATATGTGTTTTCGTCTCAGATTGATAATATTGACAAAAAGTGAAAATTATTAACGATTCCCGCATCCCCCTGACAACTTTGCAGACATATACTAAGTACTAGGGTGCGTCGATTTAAAAATTTTTTTTTGCCAGAATTTGAACCCCCCTGGTTCGATGCAGGGCTCGGTAACGTAAAATTATTTATAAATGAAAAATTAGACCTAGCAGAGTGTTTTAAAAAGAAACCCCACTACAAAACATTATTAGTATCATTTTGGTGGCACCGAATATGCAGACATTTTTTAAAACTCGTCATTTCGCATAAAATGTCAGGGCGCAAGCTTATTTCACTATAAAAAAACATTTTCATTTATAAATAATTTATCGTTACCGAGCCCTGCATCGAACCAGGGGGGTTCAAAAACTGGCAATTTTTTTTTTTTTTTTGAATCGACGCACCCTACTAAGTACCGATGAATCTCACTAAAAGTTTGAAATTTTCCTAAGCGTTCTGGAGCTCAGGTTAGGATATTAGAGTTTTTAGGTCAGTATCAAAATCCGCATTTCGGGAGGGTTTCCGACATTCATTAGCTTGGGTAGTTTCTGTAAGTCTTCAGATAAATAGGATTCGAAAGTGAAATGCCTTCGTTGTTGCAAGTTTTTATAAAGTGGGAACTAAGTCTTCCATTACTTGTTATGGAAATAGTTATTCTTACCTATTCTGATCTCTATTCTGATCTCTAGGCTTATCGCTACTTAGTCGGATCAAATACGACAATTAACAATAGAAACAAAAGCTAATAATTGCAGTAAGGGTGATATTGAATTCTACTCAAAAAATGCATTGTCTAACGTCTTATCTAGATAATAGTAAGTTAAAGGTATTGAGTTAAAATGCATTCTCATCTGTAATATGTGACAGAAGCGGCAGTTCAAATCAGTGAAAATTCGCATTAAGTCTTCGGAAATATGCTGGAATTTTACTTTGAAATCATCATTTTTCTCAATGCAATTACCCATGATATGATGCTAACAACATGCCGAATAATGCAACATTATTTTGTTCTTCGTATCATGTTTTAAATTTTCGAAAAACACATAAAACTTTGAGTTTCTAACAAAAACCACTTATGAAATCATTAAATGTTAACATGCGTCATAAATTAACATACTTTATGTGTGGCGGAATAACTTATCTTTTCGAAAGCATATTGTAAGTTTTGATTTCGGTTGATGTTCTTAGGCCCACCCAGGGATTGGTTGCTGCAATATGTCAATTTGTACTTATTAAAAATGTTTCAAAATTATATGCATTTTATTGCCATAACATAATTTAACACTCAAGGCATTTTTTTATTGAATTTATTAAAAAGCACTGAGCGTTGTCATTGTAAGTGCAGAATACATGTGACGATTTTATTAATTTTCAAATGAAAATTCCCTTTCATCTTTATTGGGTGAAAACGTAAAAGGAGCAGTTAAAAACCAAAGGTACGATATCCGTTAACCATTTGGTATTAATTAAAGATTTATTTGTTGGTGCAGATGAAAACAAAACTTTTATGACGAACGTCATAAATTACAATGACGCTTTAATCGCTACAAAATTTCAGATTGCATGTGGCGCAACTCCTTGTGTTCGCAAAAACGAAATGACAGTGCAAAGAGTCACAAAGGTAACTGATTCAAGTTTCAAGTACTAAATTGGCATTGCTCTACCATCACAACGGTAGTTAGTTACTTATGTTTACGTGGTAAGAAAAGCTTCATTTCCTGCGTTGTGTACCAATTTTTTTCGATTTCGATAAAAAGTGTTTCTGGGCCGAACCGAATCGTAAATTATTTAGAGAGAAAAAATGCGTTTTTAACAGTTGTTTTGTGGAGCTGTCCAAGCATTTGAAAGTTCAAAAACGAAAAAAAATTACGACATTTTCATTTCTTTTTATAGAAAATTCAGTAATCACAACATCTAAAATTAGAAAGAGATAGAGAGATGGCGTAGTATTTCCACATTTGACAAATAGACAAAAATGTTCACCTCAATTTTCTCAAATGCAAGGGACCCATACGTATCAGAATAGATGTGGCAAACAGCACAGATGCTTCAAAAAGAATCGAAGGTATCTAAGTAAATATTGCCTTAACTCTTAAGTATATACAATTATACGTCCACATTAAATTGGACTGGAAATTGCCGAAAGGACAATATTGAAAACCCCGTACAAAGCAACGGCGCTAAAACCCTCTCCGAACCCTTAAAATAAGCCCAGAATTTAGAAAAGACCCATACTTCAATGGACAAAAACGTTCGCCTCTTCTTTTTCTACAACACTGCACAAAACCACCAAATATAATTGAAAAAGTTCCACCAACCTTCAAAAAACCACTTTTTTGACCGTAACACGAGCGTGTGGAAAAATTGCGGTATCCTGGTATCCTAGATACCGGGAAATTTGGGAGCCGAAAATCTGCATACCGGGAAATTAGAAGAGAGAAGAGGTACGAAAATCGGGAAATGACTAAAAATCGGAAAATGACTGAAAAACTGGAAATGAACAAAAATCGGGAAATGACTGAAAAACGGAAAATGACTGGAAAATGTTAAATGACTTAAAATCGGGAAAAGACTGAAAAACGGGAAATGACTAAAAATCGGCAAATGACTAAAAATCAGGAAATGACTGAAAAACGAGAAATGAACAAAAATCGGGAAATGAACAAAAATCGGGAAATGAACAAAAACCGGGAAATGATCAGGAATGAGCGATTTTGAAGCTCCCAGGAATGATGAACAAAAATACAATTTTACTGTGTCCGTTTTCCAAATTTTCGCCTGCGGCGCTAAGAACATTCGGTTACTTTATTAACGATCTTACATGCAAGAGCCGCTTGTTAAAAAATTTCGTCTTCGGCGCTAATAATTTTATTTTATTCCTCTGTGTTTGAGATTATTCTCTAGACATAGGCAACTTGGCTCGCGATCTGTTGAGGGGGCCAATTGAAAAATATTACACTTTAGTCAAATGCGGAAAGTTGAGCGCTTATTTATCGGTTGCCCTTTGCGCTGAATACCTTAATTCTCAACTCAAACGAGAAAAGTACGTCCAAGTAACACTATTTTCGAAATCGGGAAATTTGGTTACCAAAATCTGGAAATTTAGCCTAATTTTAGCGGATACCGGGAAAAATCGGGAAATCGAATTTGGATACCGGGAAAAAAACATTTTTTCCATACGCGGTAACACGGAAAGTTTTCGATTGATTATGCCAAAATTCAATCTCGTTATCAATTTGCTGATTACCTTTCGGGAAAAAAAGGTTTTTGAAAATCGGATAAGATTTACCCTATTTATGTAGAAAAAACACGTTGGGCCCAAGTAGAGATTCGGTTTTAGGGCCCTGTCTGAGTCCAAAAGCTCGAATTCAAAAATAGTTTCTTCCATAAACTGTCGAACAAAAAAAATTATGAAAATTGGGAAAGATTTACTCGTAGAGACTTGTTGTTAGTGCCCTAGCTAAGTCCAAGGACTCAAATCCAAAAAAGTTTCTTCCATAAATTGTCGGTCATGCACAGATCTTTCAAACAAAAAAAAATTATAAAAGTCGGAAAAGATTTACACTCAACCAAAACACCAAAAACCACTTAAACGGCCCTTGGACCGACAGTGCTTAGATTCCATGCCATAAAAGATTTTTCGATTATCTTTCAAGGAAAAATGGTTCTTGAAAATCTGTTGAATTTTACTCGAGCTATCGCAAGGACGGACAGACGGGCATTTTTTTTTATTGCTGATTCGCCATCTAAGGACAATGATCGATGCTCCCACACTACTCAACTGGTTACAAACGTCTTGGTAAACGTAACAGACGCCTTTTCGAAGCACTACGTTCTTGTAAATAGTCGTCAAGCGTCACATACTTTATGAATGATCCCAATGTTCAAGTGCGTACTGATTAGATCTCTATTTTGATACTCTAACAAAGAAGGGAGAATTACGCCTTTTTGTGAGAACACATTGAGAAACAGCATTTCGGTGAGATTTAAGTTATTGGCTCTTTTCAAGGACTAACGTTATCCACTCCACTAATAGCATACTTCCACTAAAACTTTTTTGTTTTTAATTGAAAAAAAATTTAAAAGTTTTGACACGTCTGGTGAACTTTGAAGAAAAAAATATTCTTGCGTAGGTTTTGCGTCAGTTTTCGGAGTTTTCGAATACAAGGAGTTGCGTCACACTCTTATTTTACGGTTTTATGTGTAGCCATATCGTTTGTTTCTAAAAGACTGGTACTCTCTTTATGATGTAGAACGGCTGGCGCTAGTGCCAACAATGTCATAAAAACGTTTTCGAACAAACTTGCTGCAGTTTAAAAAACAGGTCCAGGATTATTTCGATTTTAAAATTTTAAGTTCTTAGACCTTCATATACGTTCTTATGTATAGACAATCTTCTAAAATTATCTCCAAAATGGTGGAGTCTTCCATTGAGTTTCATCTAGCGATTGCTGACAAGCGAAATAATAGGGAAATTCAGAAATTCTGTGCAAAGAAGATTCACTCAACAACATATTTCGGATTGATGTTGGAAAATATCCTTAGGGTTTTTTTCAGATGAGGATCCACCTATAAACATTTCTGGTATTATTTTCTGAAAGCTTAATCTATATACTTTTTGAATGACACTAAATTTGTCGTGGTGAGAAGCATAAGGTTGGTAAAAAATGTGGAAAAATTTTGGCCGGAAATTTCTCATGATCCGCTTGCAAAGTTTTAACCGCCGAAAAGGATTAAGGATTTTGTTTGGTTAAAACAGAATTTGCTATTTATTCTCCAGTTGGGACCATCGATCACAAAGAGAATTAATAAAAAGAAAGACTTCATTGTCAACCTACCTACCTACAAGTAATGAGTGGATGCTCAAAATTTATGGAATAAAATAATGTCATACATTTGTGCATTTCATACACTTTTGGGACAACATGTCCTCCTTTTTCCCGATGAATGCGTCATTCGATTCCTTGTTCTATAGTAAGAAAAGTAATTTCTCATTTTTGGATTTGATATCTCGGAGGAGTTATGGTGCTCTAAGTAAGTGCATGTCAGGGGGTGATAAAAATGGTTTTTTGGCTATAACTCGTGTAAAACGAAATGAAATCAAATGATTTTTTATGGGATGATAAGCCCCAATGATACAAAGGTTTTTCATTATTGCATCCCTTGGAGCCTTCCCCCACTCCTGAGTTATTAGTCATTTTAGGTGAAAATATCGGGAACGCTTTACTGCTTGAAGCAGCGATGAACCGAAAAACTGAGTATGAGGTGTTCTAGTATAATACCCCTACTATTAGACCATGCATAGACTTCCCCGGTTTAAGGCTGTTGCACCGGTCTGGAACAACTTTTGTAAGAAAGGTCAATACTTGACACTTTTTCTTGACTATGTTGAGTTGAAGAAGTCTGTGTAACTGCCCTGAAACATGATCTGCAGCTGGACATACGAAAAGGAGCTGTTCACAAGTGACGGTGTACGGAATTGGAGGGGGGGGGGGATGGTGGTTACCAAAGAAAACGTGAAGATGTGGAGTTTTATGTGGAAATTTAGAACGTTTTGAACACTTTTTCTATGTGAAAGTGGGGAGGGGGGTGTAAAAAATTCTATAACACAGTGTGTGACGTCATTTGTTTTCGTAGTGTGTGAGTAGGGTAGAAAGTAGTGCTGAACAAAAGCTCCAACTATAAACACAACTATTAAAGAAACAAATTACATGAAAACTAAATGTAAAGAATGAACATGAATTCAAATGGCTAATGAGTCGGGGGTGCCGCTTTTTAATTTTAATTTTGGATCAGGTAATTGCGTCCGAAAAGTTAATTTTATTTCTCTTTTGCCCTAATAAATTTTTCACTTACCTTTACCTTTATGAACGTCAGATTTAGACCAAAATCAAAAATTCACACACTGTGTTACAGGATTCCCCCCCCCCCTTGTCACTTGTGAACAGCTCCTTTTTGCATATCAAGCTGCAGTTCATGTTTCAGGGCAATTATACAAACTTCTTCAACTGAAAGTAGTCGAGAAAGAGTGTCAAAAATTGACCTTTCTTACAAAAGTTGTTCCAGACCAGTGCAACAGCCTTAAACCGAAGAAGTCTTTGCATGGTCTTATAGTAGGGGTAGTATACTAGAACATCTCATACTCAGTTTTTCGGTTCATCGCTGCTTCAAGCAGTAAAGCGTACCCGAAGTTTTCACCTAAAATTACTAATAATTCACGAATTGGGGGAAGGCTCCAAAGAATCAAACGACGAAAAACCTTTATAGTTATAGCCAAAAAACCATTTTTACCACCCCCTGACATGCACGTACTTAGCACACCATAACTCCCCCAAAATATTAAATTTTCCAAAAATGTTGTCCCAAAATCGTTCGAAGTTTTCGCAAAATCCCTCTTAATAGTTGGCATAAATTGGCAGGAAATATTTTCTGTTTTTAAAAGTGATAAAAGGTGGAATTATGTAGGACTAGTCGTAAGCTTTTACTAACGGGGCAAAGCCCAGTGCGGCTCTGCTCTGGCCGCGAACTATCGCTCTTGTTGAAATTCAGTGCTTTATCCCCCACGGATAACAAATAATCTTTTTTCAATTTTGAAAAAAGATTTTTAATTTGTCGAAATTTAGCTTTAAGCCGCCACCGACTGTTCTTTTTTCGGCTAGCCGAAGCCGACAATTTCCAGACTGCTTTCATGTCTGGCACCTAAATTCGACCGACTGTTCTCCGTAAGTCTTTAGGTACACACTTTTACATCCACTCATACATCCTCTCTCTTCCTTATCATTTTCATTATGAATCATCCCAACATACGCGTACGCAAATATTTAAATGTAAAATTATAACGTTGGAACTCCCACATTTGTCAGTGTCAGCAAAGTAATCAATGAGAATTAAAAAAAACGTATTGTTTTATGAAAAAAAGGTTAAATATTTTATCTTTCACCGTACAATTTTCACATTATTAAAACAAAATTCAAGGCACTAATTTCATGAATCAAAAGTTTAAGTAATACGTAAACTCTATATGTTTATATAATTAAATTAAAATACAGAAAGTCTTATTGGATGAATAAAACTCCTCCTACATAGTTTTCCGAAATAATATGCCATACATCTAGCGTATATATGGGAATACACCGGAGCTATTGCATGTTAAAAACAAAAATGAAACAAAGCCAAAAGCAAATGCTAAACAACGAACTTATGCTCAACACATATGCATCACAAAAATGCAGCATTGCGTGCTACCATTCACTTTTCTTATTAGATTTTATTTTATTTTCATTTTTTTCGATGTGTAATTGTATTGAAATATAATAGAATAAAATGTGAATGAACAATTCTTACATCACCAATATAACGAATTATATGAAATCAAAAATTTATATATTTTTAAAGGGGGCACCCATGTTATTAAATTATAAAATTGCTGTAACTCAAATGCGCCATTGTACGATTTTCGTCCAATGTTTTTAATCGGTTAGCAACGCGTTTTCATATTTTTTGTTAGAATTTAATAAAAAAAAAAACGTAATGCCAAACTTGTAAGGTGTTATTTATTCGGCAGGGGGTGTCTTTGTTTTTGCCTCCTCACAACAGGAATAGTGGATTTGTATTTATATAACGTCATGCTGTGTAATGGGTGCCCCTCAAAGCAAAGAGCTCTGCTTTCAATGAATTTTTCAAAAATTAGCATAATACTTTGTTATTTCACCCGATTGATTGAAATATAATGGAATTGAGATGCTAACGTTGTTGGTTTTATTTGTCACTTTTAATTTATCCGTTGGACGACAAACGCTTGATATTGTTGATGATAGTGTTGCCATTTGTTTATGCAATGAATGAAGCACAAGCGAATCAAAGACCTTGGTTTGCATTTTGATGTCTTGAAATATTGTACTTATTTTATTTACTTATTGATTAGTTTGGGCTCCATCCTACAACTATTAAACAGCCAATGCTGCACATAATTCTAACACATAATATCAGCGTATCTTTCCATAACTGGCATTTCTCCTATTGACTATGTTTTTCCAACTTCAGTAATTGTTCCTTCGAAAGAAAATTAACTGCTAATATCTGATTCCATGTGACAATACATAAAAATTTATGATATTACACCTACCTGGTGGAGTTCCTCGAAATACGAGAATTGTTTTTATATGCAGTTGGGCGAAAAATGCTGAAACTATTCTCCCACCTATTATTTATTTATTCATTTCGTCAAATAATCCTGACTACTTACATTTTACGTATATTTAAAGAAGAGAAGCAAAGAAATGTTAAATGTCACAGACCAGAAGAAATTGCCTGGATTATTTCGAATAGAACGCAAGATCTCTTGCAGCAACCAACGTCATCGCCCACGAATGTCTGTTACCAACGAATGTAAACGATTTGCGAACAATGGTGGTGGACTACATACTGAATTCAACGGCTGAAAAGGAAGAATCAAATTTTGATCGTTTTCGTATTCACCTCATCAGCAATATACAAGAAAATATGCCAAGTTTCTCGTCCATAAACACATCCCTAGAAACATTAAAGGTTTACTACGCCAACTACATGTCAACGCCTCATAAGTTTGGAACCACAGCTGAGCTATGCGCTATGGGAGAAATTTTCAACTTTGGGTTTTACGTCATTCGACAGATGGATAAGGAAAACTATACATGTTACGACTACGGTGCAATGGACAAATTCACGGGTCATCAACCACATCCAACGATTTATCTGTTGTTCACCGGAACGTTTGCGATGGTCATTTTCAGCTGTTGTCCCCGAATACATTACCCATTGACCCATTCGTTCCCTCAAGAGCATATAAACTCGTCGAAGATTGCACAACATCCAGAACAACTTCAATAGCTCTAACGAACTTCAGTGGTTTCTCCCAGTCGTCAAACGAACCGGAACAGGCGGAAAGTGCAAAATCACAAATCGACGAAACGTTAGATCCGGAAATGTTTGTGAAACTTATCGTTAGATGCAAAAGGAATACGAGAGTGTTGAATCGAATCTCTCGCGGAGCGCGAATTTTAGCGGGGAAAAAATTGACTCAATGCATAGACGACTGTTTGTCCAACCCTAAATCCGATAGAAAATGGCAGAAATTGCTAACATTTGCATACACCGCATTGCAAGTCCCGACCAAAGCCAAAAATGTGTTGTTAACGACATTAGTAAAAAAAAAAACATAAGTGCGGATGTTCTCAATTTACCAGCAGCGACAAAAAACCGAGTTCCGGTCTCCATATCACGACGTATAGAATATAAAATTTCGGATGGCGACGCCAAGGGTGCGGTTAAGGTATTGTCTTCTTTAGAAACATTAGCACCACAGAACAAGGATACGTTAGATAAACTTATACGCAAGCATCCACCTCGTACAATTGAATTTGCCGCACTGAACCCCCCCCGAACCCAATGTTGAGCCATTAGTTGTGTCAAAAAAATTGGCAGCTTTTCCAACGGCTCCGGATCCGGCACAGATGGAATTTTATCAAAACATTTGAAGGACATGACATCAACATACACCGGTGAATCTGGCCTAATGCTATTGAGGTCAATAACACGACTGACCAACTTCATGCTGGCTGGTAAGATGCCTTCAAAGATATGCGAAATATTTTACGGTGCATCATTATACGCATTGCTGAAAGAAGATGGTGGTGTTCGTGCTATCGCGGTGGGTAGCACATTTCGTCGTATAACGGCTAAACTAGTTTGCGCTTCGGTTCGAATGGAAATGAGAACCAAATGTCCTGCGATTTATCCGTTTTTATGGCAATGTTATTCTGCGCCTACACTGTTACTTTTCGGTGAAGACACGATTTGGTCACAAAACGGTGCCCAGTAGGGTAGTTTTTTTGGGAAGTAAGGTCGGGAATTCAGTTAATTATGGGTCCACAGTGTACTCGATAAAGATGCATTCTGGCGAGTCAAACGTGTGTCCTACCCCCCCCCCCCCATTTAGGGGGTATTTAGGGGGAAGTATAGGATAGGATAGGATAATGTGGGTAAGGAAAGCGAACCTTCCTAAGCACCTAAGCCTCCAATGGGCCTGTTGTGCATGCCCACTGTTGTAGAGAGAATTTCTTTTCGTTGTTGTGAGACTATTCGAATGTAGATGTCGCACTTTGTGAGTGCAATTGTTTGATTATGTCAAATGAGATTCAAATTTCATTTAGTTTGTGCAACTGTTACAGAGTCAATAGAGCTAACTAGATGTTACTAATAGCAGAGACTAATCATCCATGATTAGGAAAAACCATATGAGCTTGTTCCCCCAGGGGATCGAACCCGGGACCCATAGGCAGTGAGTCCAACGCTCTACTATCTGAGCTACCTGGACGTGTAGGGGGGTAGAAGACACATTTGACTCGGCAGAATGAATATTTATCGTGTTATTAACGATTTAAATGTGCTGGCAGCACTGAAAAAACTGGACGTCATTTATGGATGGCCCCTTAATGTACCATATTTGGCTTTTTCGGCCATATAAAAATCAAAATAATGGTGTAAAAATTCTGCTTAAAAAAATGAAAGACATCAATGTGAGAAAGCTTCTCACTTGTTATCGACTTGGGACCAGCCAGAGTTATGGCAAAAAAATTATTGAATTTATTTGGAAGCTATAACAAAGCGGCTGGTGTTAAAATTCTGCCTACCCCAAATGAAAGGTGTCTGTATTAGTCCTAATTTCCTAGTTCAAAGGATAAAAAATCAGTATGGAACCTATAAGAAGGCAGGCAGGTGTCAAACTTCTCTTTGTGCCGAATGAAGGTATTAGTGTAAAACAATGTTTGCGTAATCTTTAACTTGACACCTGCCTGCCACCCTGAGTTTTAGCTCTGGGAATCCTCGACTTGGGATTTGGTAACGAGGGCAGGCTGGTGTCAAAATTCTGCTTGAGCCAAACGAGAGGTGTTAATGTAAGGTGTAATCTCACTTATTCTCAACATGACACCAGCTTGTCTCCTTGAGTTCTACCTCAAGGAATGAAAAATCCGTATGGGAGCTCTAAGGAGGCAGGATGATGTCAAAAATCTTCTTGTCCCCAATAAATGGTATTAGTGCAAAACAAAGTTTGCGTAGTCGTGAACTTGACACCAGCCTGCCTCCTTAGTTGCTAATTCAAAGACTATATTTTCTCTATTGGAGCTATAAGAAGGCAGGCTTGTGGCGACATTCTGATTGGGACCAATGAAATGTATAACTGTAAAATGGAACTTCAACAAATGCGAACCAGTGAGTGAGTGAGTTTGCATAATTCCAGAACTTCTTTTGAATAAACTCAATTTAGTCAATGTAGGTTACATGATATGGACGCTACACTACAGATATGTGCGAACATGAGCGAAATAAACATTTTTGAGGGCATTTACGTCCCAAAAGTCCTTGCAGATCCTCCTCACAAATCCAAGCATAGAATACAACTTTACGATAATATTTTGAACGTGACTAAATGTTAATTTCTTATCCATTAAAATGCCCAACAAACGAACAACTTCAACGCGTTTAAGCGAACTATTGTCGAATTCGATCGTTGACATCTTGCGAGTGAAATATATTAGTTGACATTTGTCAGTGTTTAGATAGAGATAAGCTTCTCTAGATCACGCTCTAGAGCACCCGCACCGCGGACAGAATGGACATATTTTCAAGTCATCTGCATATAAAACGAGGGAAAAACTTTAGTGGCGTCGTTACAATATAGATAACAGAGGGCCAAGGTGGTTACTCTGGGGAACTCCCGATGACACATGGAACATGCGCGATGTCCATCCAGACATTTTGACATATTATCTCTTGCCCATTAGGAATGAGGTAATCCATCTTAGAAGACTAGAATGAAATCCAATAAAAGACAATTTATGAATGAGTATCGAATGCTTTACTCTGTCAAAGGCTTTTGCAAAATCAGTGTATATAACTCCATGACTCACAAACTCAATTAGGTTAGACCTTTACCTTTAATGAATCTGTGTTGATATTTAGAAATGACATTTCTACATTCTACTATCAAGATCTCAGTCGACTCAAGGAACGTGCCAAATATGGGTGCAATCGCTATTCCTCGATAGTTTTCTACGTTCCCACTTGCACCGTTTTTGAAAATCGGAGTAATATATGAAGTCTTCCAACGAGTGGGAAAAGTTACAGTTGAAATGGATCGAGCACGTCAAGGACAAGGCACAGAAGGCTCTAGTAGCCTTCTGGATATGCAGGAACTCATTTGGAAGAAACTGGGGCCTGCCGTCCAAGGCTATGCGGTGGATGTATGAAGCTGTCATAAGACCTATGATGAGTCACGACTGCGTTGTGTGGTGGCCGAGGCTCGACATTAGGAGTGCGAGGAAAGAGATGAACGAGATTCAAAGGCTGGTATGCATTTGTATTACCGGAGCTATGAAATCGACAGCCACGGCGGCTATGGAGACATTAATTAACCTGCCACCGGTCCACGTGGCATTGAAGGCGAAAGCTTTTGCTACGGCGGATAGACTGTCTCAGAACGATCTTTGGACTCCGAATTTCACTTCGGGCCATGGAAGAATCAAGAAGGCTATCACTAACGAGGTCTTTGAGATGCCTAGGGACCGAATGCAACCGGAGACGGACTTCGTAAGGCGTTTTGAGACTGTCATACCCGATAGGTCTGAATGGCTGGAAGGTTGGCCAAGCTGCCTATCAGATGAAGTAATTGTGAGTTTCACTGATGGCTCTAAAACTTCAGAAGGTACGGGGGCCGGAGTATTCTCCCCGGAACCGTTGGCGGAAAGGTGGTACCACCTAGGTGGGTATGCCGACGTCTTTCAGGCTTGCAGGCCAGAACCTCTCATACCCATCCCACACTCGGCATGCGTAAAACCAATAAAGAGTTGGGTGAGGTCGGAATTCGCTAACCATTGGAACACTTATGAAGGAGGAATGCACACAAAGCGTTTCTTCCCGGTGCCCGATGGGAAGTGGGCCAAAGAACTACTAAATATGGACAGGACACGCATCAAGAGGGTGGTGGGTGCGATCACCGGGCACTGCGGACTAAGCAAGCACATGGCAAAAATGGGAATCTCTAATGACCCCAGTTGTATCTGTGGCCTAAGTGAGGAGACGGGCGTTCACGTCATATGCGAATGCCCGAAATTCTCCTCACTAAGGTTCAGGACACTAGGAAGTCATGTAGTCCAACCCGAAAATGTCTCCAAAATGGGACCTGCCGCTCTAGACAGGTTCCTGGTAGGGACTGGAAGGTTTTCGAGCTTTACATGATGAACGGGTTACGAAACAAAGGATCATCAGATCTGTGTTTCAAGGACCAGTAATGGACCGGCCCAAACTGATAAATCTAA
>CM055406.1:57130146-57172073 GCA_029228625.1 Pseudolycoriella hygida
GGAACAATTCGCAAACTCTCTCGTTTATTTCAACAATTTGCAAAGCTTGTTGCTCAAAAAAAACACTCGTGAATTTCTTATCATAAAATTGTGTCCTCATATTATGCATAACTTTCGCAGGATCCAATGTAATGTACTACAATTATCTCTTCAATTAAGTATTCAATGACATAATAGATATAGGATAGACTTACGCATCCGTAAGATGGAACAAAAACGAAAATAATGTAATTCGTATGTAGTATGCATATTTCTTCATCTACGCAAATTCGTTCTGCCGAAAATACATAATCTACATAAATTGGGACGCTCTAATACTATCGCATTACATTTTTGCTTCAATTTGTGTTCATTTTTTGTTGAACACTGCCAGTATAGACTGGCAATATGGCTATTGGAATCACCATAATCGATGTAACGAGAAAATAAAATCAATCTTCGAACCAAAATTTAAGTATCAATATTGATACCGGTGTATGCATCATTTATTTTTAATAGACAAGCTGACACTTTTCTTGAATATGCAAAACTCACCTTCGACTTTTCCAGATAATTCTTTTATTTGGAAATAAGGAATTTGAAACGCTTTCATCTTTCTGTATAAAATGTTGTAGTGAAATTGTGAAGTTTAGAAGGAAGAACTAAATTCTAAAGAGTTTACTGGAGGCGAAGCATACGTCAATAAACATATACTTTAAACATATCAAAAGTTGATAGAAATTGATGAAATGAGTGATTTTCAGTCCACATGCATTTTAAAAGTTTTATAATGTCTTTAACTAACATAGCTGTCCTTAAAGTGCTGATAGTGACGCTTTTCCTTCCCGACGGAGACAGTAATATAATTTTCTCACAGAGCATTGTTACAATATGGGCATTATTACTGTTACTTCTGAGGCAAATAAAAATAAATTCAAATGAAGTCCAAAGTTAATGTGAACGTCTAAATTTGCTCTTTGATGCCATTGACAATAAACACGACAGCATCTCGCTGTATAAATTTTCTACATCATGTAACATCGTACAAAAGCAAATTTGTTGAAAATAATGTCACCCAACCTCTGTTTAGGAATAAAATTAACCCCAAGTTTCCCTCTTGATATACCAGCTACCCTCAATGATTCCATATGCCGTTAATTTATATTCACACCAAAAACAGCAAAATGTGAATGTGACGCAGATCTCCATTCTTATTTTTCTGTCTGATTCTTATTTATAAGGATGATTGTGCAACCTAGAAATTTCTTTGCCTACTGGCATACAACAATTGAAGTGGACGGTAATGAGAAAGCTGCGGGCGTGAGCCTCACACATCCATCCCAAATTCGCTTTACGCGAAAGCGGTGAAGGACTGGATGAAATTGGAGCATAGGAATCGCTAGACAGCGTATGAAGGAGGAATGCATACCAAGCATTTCTTCCCCCTTCCGAACGAGAAGTGGACTAGCGAGCTGCTGGCGACGAGCCGGGATCGCATCAGGAGGGTGGTTGGTGTGACGACTAAACAAGCACCTGACAAAGATCAGAATTTCAGGTGAACCAGAAATGTTCTTGTGGCTTGGAAGAGGAAACGAGCATTCAGTGAATGCCTGAAACTTTTATTTATTTATTCTAATGACTTTGAAAATAAATTTAGGTTTCTTAGACACAAAAAATTACAAAGAGATCTTCTCAATTAAAAAATAAAGTTTTGAACGTTTTTAGATGTCCACGGCAAGATTGGTTAGCCAACTGATCGCGTCGTGGCTAGCGTCGTTTATTTCTTCGATGTTTCCTCTGAATCGATGAATTCGACAATGCTGTACCAAGTGTTCCATCGTTTGTATTTCTCCACATTCGCACAACGCTGAGTCTGATAAACCCCATTTGTTCAGCATATAAGCGCAGCATCCATGACCTGTTCGAATGCGGTTGAGTTTGAGCCATATTTTGCGTGGAAGATTGGAGCGTTTAATTTCGGCTGTTGGATCAAGTATCAGTTCTTGATTTTTTACTTGTTATTCACACCACCATTTTTCCCATCTGCTTTTGAAGTCTTCCATATTCGTATGGTTTCGATAGAAAATCCAGAACGGCTTGCGTTATTTTAGCCGTTGGTTGATTGGAGCTGAGCAAATGTCGTCGTAAATGGGCAGTTCAGGATTGTTGCGGATTTTGTTGCATTCTTTTATTGCTGATTGTTCATGTACGATTGATGCAGGTGCGATATTGCTCAGAGCATAGATCCATGGTATCGGTGTATAGTGTACGGTTCCGCTGATAATGCGGAATGCCACGTTGATTTGTGTGTCGATTAAGTTGACGTGGGCGCTTCTCATCCATACCGGCGAGCAATAATCCGCGATTGATGATATCAGCGCTTTTGTCGTTATTCGGAGCGTTTTCGCCGAGCAATCCCAAGTGGTGCCTGTCGGCTTTTGCAAGATGTTGACACGTGTTTTCAGTCTGCTACGAACGCTCTCGATGTTGCGCTTGAATGTCAGTGAGCGGTCCAGGTAGATGCCTAAATATTTTGGGAACTTTTCTTGGTCTACATCATCTCCGTTGAAGCGAAGTTTAAGTTGGCGATTCGCCTGTCGCGTCGGTTGTTTAAATGAAAGACGCATGACACCGTTTTGCCAACGTTCGGTTTTAGTCGCCAATTCTTGAAGTATTCCGACAGCTTCTCCAGATCTTCGTTGAGGGTTTTCTCGATTGCTTCGAAGGAATTCGATTGATAGGCAATGGCAATATCGTCGGCGTACATGAATTTCCTCGATTTCGTCGGTGGGATGTCACTCGTGTAGATGTTGTACAAAAAACTTGATAGAACTGAGCCTTGAGGAACTCCATTGTTTAAAATGCGAGTGTGACTTGTTTTGCCTGAAATTATATCAGCTAAGACACAGGACGCTAGGCGACTACGTCGTACACCCTTCGAAAGTGGCCTAACTAACGCCTACCATGTTAGACAGGTTCCTGGTCAGCCCGCAGAGGTTTTCGTGTTTTTGAATGATAAACGGAAGAAGGGACAAAGGGTGTTTCAGATCACGAAATGGATCGTCACAAACTAATGAAATCCGAAAAAGTCTAGGTGTATTTTGATTTGTAAATTTAATTTTGTTTTAAATTTAATGTTCTTTAAAACCATCCAGAGAAGAATTTAGCTTTAGTAAATCCAATAAATCACAGAAAATCACACGAAAAAGTTCGTTCTGCAGCCTATCCTATTTCGTTGCACATTCATTTCAAGTAACACAAACTACATATATTTCAACCAGCTTTTAGTTACTATCGCTTACTTTCACCTACCCAACCTATTCCCCCTATTCTCTGGGAGCGCGTCGAGAAACTCAAAATGACATTATTCCAAATAGATATTTTTAGACTCGTACGACGTCCGTTGCGTTTTTTTTTTGCTATGTTGCAGAGAAAATTGAGGGAAACATTGTTGTCTGTGGACTTATGTGTCCGAGGCCTCTACTTACGGCCCTAAGGTTGGTTTTGACAAAAAAAAAATTTATTTGCTGTGTTGTAGAGAAAATTGAGGGAAACATTTTCATTTATGGAAGTATTTGTGCGAGGCCTCTCCTTAGTGCCCCAAATCATCGGTCATAAGGTCGGCCTCAGAAAAAAATGGGTTTTTGCTATGTTGTAGAAAAAATTTAGGTGAACATTTGGGGGTCGATTTTGTGCTTTCGGAAGGGTTTTTTGTTCCGAGCGAGTTTTTTGATATTGCCCTCTCGTCAATTTCTAATACAATTCAATGTGGACGTAATTTCATGCACTTAACGGTTAAGGCAGTATTTACTTAAATGCATTCGAGTCTTTTCGTAACATCAACTCTGTTTGCCACATCTATTCCTATACGTACGAGTCCCTTGCATATGTTAACAATTCTAATCTCTACTCTCTAGTAAAATCTATAGGTTAAAGGAATAAATCATGAGAGTGTCGTGAAAGACTTGCGTCACGATGTATGTAAAACTGGGTGCCTTTGACGGCAACAAAATGCTAATGATGTCTAATGAATAAATCTGCACACGTCATGTGACCAATATTAATGGTTGATAGATTTATATCATATGTTAGCAATTAAGCTCTCAGTAGGTAGACCTCTTCAAATAAGTAAATCATTATCTTCCTGAAAAAGAAGTGCTTCATTGTTTTCGGTTAGACAATATGTAACATTCACTTCTGATGAACATGAACCAAGCAAATTTTTCGTAAAACAATTTAAGGAAAAAGAATTACGATTGCTGCAAGCGTGCAAAAAATCGGCATCCAAATTTCATTTTCGTTTGTAGCGAAACACACTCCGACTAAAACGAACAAGAAATTCATTGTTTGAATTCAAATAAATAGGCTGCACGAATCATATCCTCATGAATGTGACAAAATTACATCATGAATATAAATATTTTTTTATTCCACATTGATTGTTAAAAGGTTCACTGATTTGGAATAAATTTGACGCAGTTTTCAACTTATGTTTTTTCTGTTTGAATTAAAGGTATGTGTCGCGGAAGTTGTGTGAAAGTTAAATTAGCTGTCAAGCATCATTTCGTTAGATCGAGGGTGATGTGTCATAGATACCCTGAGGGGATATTTTTCGAATCAATGAAAGCACAGTACTCAAGCGTTCTAAAACTTTTCACTCCTGTTTCGGTGAAGTTATTTCAAAATGAATTAGAAGGGTAACTTCAATTTTCAGTGGAATATTATCGGAATATCGTATTAGATTTCAATACCAACACAAACAATTGTAGGTAAAATTTCGAACTTTCTCGAGCTTAATCTAACTAGCGAAAACATAAAACTAGTTTCCCAACTGTATTTTCAAGATCTTGCTGTGGCTATGACAAATAAAATCAACGCGATTGACAATAAGCAACATTATCTCTTCAGAAGGTTGTTTATGATAGACTCAATTGGATATTATCGTAGACCCTGGAGGGACAATGCACAGACGAGATCCCTTCAAAAGCCAGACGCTCGGTGAGACATGTTATTAGCCAGCCTTTCCATAGTCTTGAAAACAGTCTTGAAATCAGTCATTCATTGCGATTTGAAAATATAGCTGTTCTGAAAATTCTAAAAATTTCCGAAACATCCAGCAATTATAGTTCGTCCCTGCGCTAATTTCATCTTTCCTTTAGCGTTTGAATGTCCTGGATCTTGGATCTAAAGTACGCACGCAGCCTAAAGAAATAAGGCTTACTATCGGGTCAGGTCAACCTGAAAATTTCAGGTCAGGTCAAAACTGACCTGAAACCTGATATGACCTGTGGTCAGTTATGGTAAAACGCATTTTGCGAGCCTTTCCCATATCCAAGCCCCCTCTTACCACAAGAAACATTGTTTCATTTACGAATCTCGATTCTTACCAAAAAAAAAACATCACAGCAGTGATGAGCGTCGAAACAATAGATGTAGCGTACTGGCGACTAGTCTTAAGAGGCTCGCAAGTGGCGTTTTGAATCAATGTTAATGGAATTGTACCGATGATGATACATACCAATTAATGCTCCCCTAGCACATACTGTTTAGTGAACGCCGTAAACGCTTTTTTGCGGTTTTTGTATGAACCTCTTCTTTTGTTTACAGTGCAGGAGTGTAACATTTGCGGAAAGAGAGCCCCAAATTTGGGATGCCAATTTCGAGTGATCCGTTCAAAATCGAAGAAATAAGGTTAAAAGTGCAAGATATTTTTTATTTTCTTGTTTTCTACCAAAACTTGATTTCTTGATAACGAATTCATTTAAAAACAACACAAATATCTTTTTACTCACGAGAAATGAAGTGAAAATTTCATTCTATTCCTGCGAAAACTGACATTATATCAAGAGAAACCGAATTTTGGCACTCCTTCTACTATTGTTACTCCTGGGATACTTTACAAAGATCGATGACAAAATTCAAATTTACTCAAAAGTAAAACTTTTAGTCTTGAATTAAAGTAATTGACCAAAAACTTCGCACACCAATTAGTGCTGAAAACTGACAGCGATCACAGAATTGAAGCTTGTTTTTCATGTTTGTTAAAAAAGTCATCTTAGCTTCAATTCAAACGCCTTCTATCAAGAACACTTAGCTAAAATATGACTTGTGGTAAGCTATAAGCGATTACCCTAAGCTAAATAATGAAAATAAGGGGAAAAAACGGGGTCGAGGGGCGGCAGCGAAGTCTAAGGGTCAGAGGCCCTAGCGGTGTCAAAGCCCCATCCACGGAAGGCAGTCTGCAGGGCGTTAGTAGCTCGCCGGAGGCGCGGAGGCTTAGGGGGCAGAGCCCCCTACATACCAAAAATAAGATTGCGACCTCCTTAGGAATTGAAAACTTTGATGTTTTTCCTGATTTATTTCATTCCTAATTTTCGTTTTTCCTAATTTTACTGATTCCTGATTTTTGCTTGCCTAATTCAGGTGGACATTCAAGGTGGACATTTTATTCCTTCATATTTTCGTTTTTCCTAATTTTGGATTGTCCTAAATTTGGTGTTTCATGATGTATGTTTTTCCTGATTTTGGTTTTTCCTTATTTTGGTTCCTGATTTCTTGATTCCTAATTTTGGTTTTTCCTAATTTAATTCATTCCTAATTTTCGTTTTTCCTGATTTTTGTTTTTCCTTATTTTAGGCTCCTGATTTTCGATTCCTGATTTTCATTTCCTAATTTCTTGATTCCTGATTTTTGCTTTCCTAATTCAGGCGAACATTCTAATTTTAGAACAAAATTCAACTTCAGGTCATCAGGTCGTATCAGGTCATTTCAGGTTATGACCTGAAAATTCAGATCAAGTCAGGTCAAACTCAATTTTACCATCAGGTCGACCTGACCTGACCCGTCGTAAGCCTTATTCAGAAAGTTGCAACAAAACGAGGATTGCATTGTCGGCCAGGAAGCCTAGACTCGAAAGGTGATGTTAGTGAATTTTGACGCATTTACATAGTATATATGGTATATGACATAATAAGTATATAAGTATAATGAATACTTGTAAATGCGACACAACGGCACAAAGTAAGCAACATTCGTGATGGGGATCAAATTTGTATGAAGTTTGACATTGTTTTACATAGAACACAGCGCCAATTTTATCAGTAATATTTTACAGGGTAGCTATGACAGCACCGGACTGCCTTCTTTGACATGGTTCAACGGCACATAGCATGCAACCTTGTTTCAAGTTCACATACGTCATTTTTTGGCACCAGGCTGCATTCCCGGACTTGACTGGATTGACTGGAAATGTCACACCCACATAAGGATCGGAGTGGGTCGACCCACAATTTTATTGAGTCGACCCATACCTGACCCACAGTTGCAGAAGTTACAGAAATCGTTTTTCTGTGCGTTCTTACACCCACAAGAAGTCACACAGTACAAATTTATGAAAGTTCCAAGAGAAAAGTGGAAAAACTTTGCACATTTTCTGGCTGCTTACAGATCAGCTAAACAAGTCCTGTCTTTCAACGTGTTCACCCCACAAACACCTATTTCTCCACGATTTTCACATGGAGTCCATGCCATATTTTTATTACGTTTCACAGTCAATGTAACAGTATCGTATCCAGATAATAAATTCCCATAGTATTGAATTATGTAACGGAATAAGTGACTTTATTTTAATTTACTCCGTTTTTCAAAATTTATTGGTTTTTATAATGTGGAGGACAATATCAATGTAATGTAAATGCGCGTTTGAATATTTTTTTTATTTGTCAACTTCACCCAACAAACATGCATGTCATACATAAAATATTTTTTGTGCTTCGAAATCACAATACAAGGGATTCAATCTATGGACTTCAAATAGAATTTGATTCAAATCAAAAATTCTTCTCTCTCTCCCTCATTTTCCCCAGTTTCCTTTACATTCCTTGCAACAGCTTTACAACTCTAACAAAACATTCACTTTAGCTTAGAGGTGTGCAGGTCGACCTTTTTTCCATACCCGACCCGACCCAAACCCGATCAAAAATGAAAAGTCAAACACAAACCCGATAAAACAATAAAAAGTCAATACAGAGCCTAAAATAAGTGCCATACTCAAATGCCTATTTTTTGTCTGTGTTTACAATGAATTTTAGAGAAAATTAGTCACATATTAGTACGCACGTTATCGTTGACCGATTTTGCCCACTTTCAATTCCAACTTTCCTTTTTTGATTACCTTCCTGTAGAACAAAATTGAAAATGTACGTCCTATAAATTCAACTGGTTGAAGACATCGTCGTAGACGGATATGACTCGTTAGTTCGTACGAGTCAAAAAATCCTCAAGCAAGCATACCTCATCGACGATTAGAAACGAATTTAATTTGCCTCAAATTTTCCAAAAATTTTCCAATGAGTAAGAGTTATTTGCTAGAAACTCGAATATGTGCTACATTTTTTCGGGTTCTGTCGTGTTTGGTTAGTTGAAGTCATCAAACACGGCCCGACCCTACAAAAAAATTCAAAAACCCGACCCGACCCGTCAAATCGATTCGGGTTCGGGTCAGGTTTTTTCGAGTTTCGGGCAGCCCGCAACACTCTACTTTGGCTTTACGAACTAAAACGGCGCCAACACTTTGTACACCTCTGTCCACAAAACACTATTTATGGTTTCGCCATCCACTGTGTGGTTCACATACTATACATGAAAAGGATCTTCCGTCTATAACCGATTTGTATGCTTATTGTGGGCATTGCGACTATAGTAGGACTCTCCAATATTCTTTTTTTTATCATTGTTTGTATGTTTTTCCCATATATGCTTTTATATCACTGAAATAGAATATTGTTTGTGAAATGTTTTATTCATCAGCCTATCCAGCAATGAAATATTTATCGTGTACGATGACAAACGTTTGGTATTTTATATGAGACTCACATTGTTTTATGTGTGTACAATGTTATTGAAGTTGAATGGCAAAAAAACTTTTATCTACTAATTAGCTAGCATTTTTTTTTTTTTTATAAGGGTGAGGAAATCTTCATAGACACCCGGTCTTTCTGAACCAAGGTATGGTTGGATTCCATTCTTCAATGACCTACCAACTAAAACCTCCTTCCTTAGTCTTCGTGCTCTCTTCTCCCCGGGACCGCCTCACAGCATTACTTCGGGGAGGAGCTGTGCTTTCGCACCTACTCTCTTAGATCAACTGCCAGTCTTCTTTGATCGTCTCTCCATGCAATTTGCAGCTTCGTCATTATTTTCGCAACTACATTATCCGCCACTATCCACACCTCCTCATCGCGGCACATCTCCGATATTATGTTTTCGGCACTTACATCTGGCCTACTCACAGTCAACAGCTCTCCTCGTTCTTGTTCGAAGCGGGGGCAGACGAATAACACGTGCTCCGCAGTCTCTTCCTGCCTATCGCATGTAGTGCAGAAAGGTGACTCCGTGAATCCAAACCTGTGCAGGTACTTCCTGAAGCATCCGTGACCAGACAGAAACTGTGTCAGGTGGAAATTAACCTCTCCATGTTTTCTCTGTACCCATGTCGTTATTTTTGGTATGAGTCTATGGGTCCACCTTCCCTTGTCCGAGGAGTCCCACTCTTGCTGCCACTGTCTCAGTGATTCGGCTCTTAATTTCGTCCTAACTGTTTTGGTAGTTTGACCCTCCATTCTCTTCTTTCTATGACATTCACTGTCTTCTGTCAGCGTTATGCATATGGGCATCGTCCCGGCTATAACACATACCGCTTCTAAGGATATTGTTCGATATGCGCTTGCTACTCTTATGCTTGCCAGCCTCTGGGCTCTATTAAGCCTTCTCCGATTCCTCTTCGTATCTAGCGCCTGTATCCACGCTGGTGCCCCGTAGCGCAATATCGATAGGGTGACACTTGCAAGGAGCCTCCTTTTGCTGCTGCGCGGTCCAAAGCCGTTTGGCATTATTCTGGCCAATGCTGCGGTGGCTTTCATTGCCTTTTCGCACGTGTAGTCCACATGGCTATTAAAATTTCTGCGGTCGTCCAGCACAACTCCAAGGTATTTTAATTGGCGAGTGGATGTGATTTCTTCCCCGTCAATGTTCAAAATGATTCGTTCGGTTTTTCTGCAGTTACTTACTAGCATGATCTCAGTTTTTTGGTGGGCCAGCCTCAGCCCCGCCGTTGTCATCCAGTCTTCGACAGTTTCTAGCGTCTCCATCGTAACCACCTCCACCTCCATCTTCGACGTTCCGGATACCGTGAGGATCAAGTCGTCGGCAAAAGCAATCGTCTTAGCACATCTTGGCAGTTTCAGCCTCAGCGCTGTGTCATACATAACATTCCACAGCGTTGGTCCTAATATGGATCCCTGTGGTACTCCAGCTGTGATTCGACAGTCTTTTTTCCCTTCATTAGTATCGTACGTTAGTACTCGTCGCTCGAAATAGCTTTTCAGTATCCTACAGAGGTAATCGGGGACTCTCATGACATGTAGCGCCTTGGCTATCTCTATCCAGCTTGCGCTATTAAAGGCATTTCTAACGTCTATCGTCGTTATAGCACAGAAGCGGTTACCCCGTATTTTTTGCTTCCGCGCCTTGTCGGTGGTCTCTATGACTTTTTTAATGGCCTCAATCGCCGATCTCCCTTTTCGAAATCCGAATTGTTCGTCCGACAGTCCGTGCTCGCCCTCCGTGTGTTTTCTTAGTCTATTCAGGATCGCGGTTTCCAGCATTTTTCCCAACCCATCCAACAAGCATATAGGTCTATATGATGATGGCTTGTCTGGCGGTTTCCCTGGTTTTGGTATTAAGACCAGCTTCTGTTTCTTCCATATTTGAGGAAAATATCCGTCGTCGAGGCACTTCTGCATTGTCAATCTGAGCATGTTAGGCTTTGCGCATGCTGCTGTCTTCAGAGCTATATTGGGGATTCCATCTGGTCCTGGCGCTTTGTTATTTTTTGGCTTTTGTGCAGCCATCTGGATCTCTTCTACAGTGATCGACCGTTCAAGTCTGTCTTCCGCTTCATCGTCATAAGGAGTTTGCGGCCATGTGATCTGTTCGTGCTGTGGGAAGAGCTCTCTCACTATGACACCTAGCCTATCCGGGCACTTTTCTTTTGGCCCCAATGTACCTTTCATCATCGTCATTACTGTTCTGAACACTTTGCCCCACGGGTTCGTGTCTGCCTCTTGGCACAGTTTCTTCCAACAATCCCTCTTACTCGCCCGGATTGCTCGCTTCAGTGCTAGTTTTGCATTACGATGTTCTTCGGACCTCTCTATTCTAACATTCTCGTTTCTGGCCCTTTGCATCCTCCTTCTTGTCTTAAAACAAGTTGTTCGCAAAAGTCTTATTTCGTCGTTCCACCAAAATGCCGGTTTTCGCCCATTCCTCGGTTCCATCCTTCTTGGCATCGCCGCGTCACATGCATTCACCATTTCTTTCGTCAATTCTTCTGCAGATTTCTCTTCGTGATCGTCTTTTGATTGGAGATATTCCTTAAAAACTTCTTGATCGAAATTTCCGGTTCTCCATCTTCGCTCTCCTCTATGAGTCATCTGTCTTGTTGCCTCTGTACACTTTTTCACGGTGTACCTCAATGCCTGGTGATCGCTGTGTGTGTAACTTTCGTCGACTCTCCAGTTCAGACTTGGAACTAGTACTGGACTGCAGAATGTCACGTCAATAATCGACTCTCGCCCATTCTTGCGGAATGTAGTTGCATTTCCCACGTTTGCCAGAACCACATTTAATCTAGCTAGCGCTTCTTGCAGACTGAAGCCTCTATCATTTGTGAATCTACTACCCCACTCAACTGCCCATGCGTTAAAATCACCTCCAATATGAACTGGGTTGAGTCCCGTCAGTTCTCCTGTGAGTAAATCTAACATTCGTTCAAACTGCAGAATCGTCCATCTTGGTGGTGCATAGCAGCTGGCAATATACACTCCATCAATTTTCGCTATCACGAATCCTTCGTGAGCGTCTGATACAACTTCTTGTATGGGGTACTTGCCCGTTGTCAATATTGCGGCCATCTCGGCTCTGTCAGCAGCCCATTTACCGTTGTTTCTATATACACGGTACGGTTCTGAAATAATCGCTACGTCACATTTTTGTTCCGCTGAGGCTTGCCACAGAAGTTGTTGTGCCATGTCACAATGATTTAGATTTATTTGTATCACTTCCATTCTTGTCCTGTTTTAGATTTAAGCGCCTGTTTAAAGACTGGACATCTCGCTCCACCAGTCACGTGGTCATTTTCTGACGTACACAGCAGACATTTCGGCGGGTTCGTGCAATCTTTGGCTAGGTGGTTCTCTCCCCCACATCTCCTGCACAGGTTGGATCTATCCTCTCCCCTACAATTCGTTGCCTGGTGTCCAAAATTCATGCACTTGAAGCACCTTTCTAACTGATGGGTTACCCTTATCGGGCATACGGTCCAGCCCACCTTTACCTTTCCGATTTTCAAAATCTTTATCGCTGCGTCTACCGGGAGTTTTATTTCCGCCGTTTGGAGTTCGTCTCTCGCTTTCCTCATACGGATCGTCATTGACTCTATCTCGTCATTTATATTACCTTGCTCTTTCAGAGCTTTTCGAAGGTCTTCGCTTGTCGTGATCTCGTCCATATATCTACATTCTAGCTAGCATGAAATTATAATAATAGCTACTAGTTAAATCACTTGCAATTAAAAAAACAAATATACGACCTATGTGATTGCAGCCGATTGCCATTTAACAGTTTTTCTGATAGTGTCATGTTTTAAAATTTTGTAAAGGGCACTACTAAAAAAATAATAGATATTTATTGTGCTTCGCTGTTAATGGATGAGTTTCACGGAGAGAAGTGTAGGGCAAACGAAAACATTTCATTAATTTGATTATTTGATTGGTGATGATTTTCACGAAGACATGACTCTTTAGCTTTTCCAAACGGTCTGACTGTCAGTTTGTTTGTTACAGCCAAGCATTCCTGAGAAGTCTACTAGAGTCGCTGTATACCGTGAAATCCTTTACTTAACAAACACCGCTGCAAAGTGAACCGTCAAAGTACCCAGGTGCTACATCACGTGACGGTAGAGACGGAGTAGAAAAAAACAAGCATTCGCTTCAATGGCTCGACGTTAAGAAGAACTTCAATTGCTGGGGTGGGTGCAGTCAACATATGACGAGCCAAATGACAGCATTCTGGTTAAGTTTTATAGATGGAATTATATTTTTGGAATTTTTGCTTTTGGCGCGAGTTTTTGAAAGGCAACAGGATGGGCCACACAGGCAACAGGATGGGCCACACGAGCTCCACAGTAGCATAAGTAGAAAATGACGGAACAAGCAACTTTGGAAATTTGCCCAATTTGCAAAAAGGGGGTTTGAAAGGAAAGGTTGGGTTGAACCCACGCAGACGCGTCGATCCCAGAATCTGTACCTAACGCACAGACTCCCCGCCCGCAGACCCAGGCGAGCGACCAGAATCTAGACCATATGAGAGATCTATTAGTTCTCGTTCAAACAGTGAGGATGCGCACCACCATTTTGAAAAGAATACCTAAGGCCGCTGGAATACAAACGGCAATCGAATTTACTAACTTGATTAACGCATGTCTTCAACCAAAAGCCAAATTTATTTCATGGACGCAGCTTTTTACATTTGCGTACATAGTCTTCAAATCACCAGATTGCAACAATTGTGAAACGTAATCTGGATTCATGGGCGACGTTAAAGCGCCTTCCTTTTGGACACGGACAAAGTCAAAAACACCAAAGGACGAGGAGACGATTAGAATAAAACTGGTGCAAGCAAAGCTAAGCGATGGTAACATCAGCGGTGCTATTCGAGTCTTGTCATCCAACGATACGATTGCTGCAGTAAACCTAGAGACTTTCAACAAACTACTAGAGAAGCATCCGGAGTCAACTGTTAATATTGACGTCGAGCACGATTCCACAGTGGAAATTAAATCAGTTACGGTGACGGAAGTTAAAAAGTCTATATCAGACTTTGCAGCACGAAGCTCTGGGGGCATAGATGGCCTTAAACCTCAACATCTGAAAAATTTTATTGGCAAGGAAACAGGCGAGCATGGAGATAAATTTTTAGATTCACTGTGCAGCTTTTCCGACATTTGTCTAAATGGCAAAATCCCGACTTTTGTGACTCATTTTGACCCGAATCTCCAGAACTATGAGAGGTAGAAAGTTGCTTCCAAAGTTGAAGAGAATAAAATTTTAGAGAACATGTGTTTCAGGGTTTTAGGGGAAAATGACTTAGTCCTTGGATATAAGCTTTTCTAGATTTGAATGGTCTGAGACGTACTTCGGTAGGGCCTTTGACATTACCTTGGGTAATTTCTATGGATCTTTGAAATTCTTACAGTTATAAAAGAACAGAAAACGTTGGATTGTTTGCTTATTTATATATTTAGATACGTTCGAGTCTCTTTGCCACATGTATTCTGTTTGCCACATCTATTCTGATACGTACGGGTCTTTGGTGATGTTTTCAGATAGATTTTGCCCCTGATTCAATAAGAATACTGAATCATGTATCTCGATTTTCGGTAGAAAGAGATCTCCATTTCTTCATGATTCGTGTGACCGTTAAAATGAGGACGCCATGACCTATGAACTGAGCTACAACTACAGCATGTGCCACTTCCTGTTGATATCTCTTCCGACCTCTTTTTTGGTTAATTATTAGTAGATTATTCATCTCTTTCCAAAATGTTTATTTTAACGATTTGGACGTTATGTACAAAGCCGTTTAATTTTGTAGATTTTTAAAACTTCGTAAGTTTTCGGACCTTGAGTCTTTCGACTGTCATTTTTAAATGAAGCAAAATTAAATTGTTAAGTACTTTCCTGAACTCATAGAAATGTGACACTTTTTTGTGTGCCATTTATTTCTAAATAACAAAAATTTGCTACCGAAATCTATTTTCCAATAATGTAATGACTTCCGGTAAAACGCGTGTCCACAAAACTAAAATTCGATCTCTAAATTTTCAGATGAATACAAAACATACAATGATTTAATAGATGAACCAAATCACACTATTATTAAATAGCAGATGCACCATTAAAGCCAAGCTTGATGAATTTAATGTACATTTTTACATGTTTATAGTAGTATAATGATGACCCCATTTCGTAAACATAGATGGCTGTGACACAGGTCCATTTACGAACGAAAATAAAATCAAAACATTTCGAAAAGACTTTTCAGGATCAAGAATTTCTCTATTTTTACCAACCTTTCAAATATGAGAAAACAGAAATGAGCTTTTCGTTCGAGATGTAACAAATTTTGATGTAATTTTGTTGTTGAATCTCTTAAAAAATGGAATGTACAGAACTGTACATCTGTATATTAACGTTAGAATACACAGAACAATCTCATGTTTATCGCAATTATATCAATCCCAATCATGAAAAATTTTCACCTTCATAATTGGAGCAAATATAACGTGATTGCATTAACCATGGTTATTTCAAACATTAATCAATCCTTTGCTCGTTATGACAAGAGTTAAAACGAACTGGGCGCGGAACACGACAAATTTTTCAATAAAATGACAAGGGTGAACAGTCAGCAAAAACAACTCCTTTTAAAATTTGTCCATTTATTTTCAATAGCATCATCAGTGTTTTTGTTCTGACTAAACTTTTCAACATAACAAAATTTTATCAACGTTATCATATGATACAAAAAATAAACAAAACAAACCATCAGACTCTCTACAACAACACAAACCTAAGCTTTTATCTCATATTTGTACATTTACTCACAACCATAAAAAATTTCTTCATATTCACTCACATGTTATGTTTAATTCAATATGAAAGGGAAATTTTACATAATTTAGCCCAATATAATTGGGGTAAACATGAGATTTTTCTGTGTGTACCTACACTACACACAAAAAAAAAAAAAAAGAATTTGGCATGGCTTGACTCTCCTGAACATTTTTACGACCGTTTTACATCTCCGAAGTACTTCATGTTCGTCTGTAATGTATAATGTACATTCAGCAGGTATAATGTACTTGTCTGATGTACTTGTTACACTCTGCAACTAACAGCGAATAGATCGGTTGATTGATTCTACAATTTACTAATGGGTTGTACAATGTACATCTGGTTAAACCATTGTTTCAAGCGACAAAGTACAAGTGTAACGTTTGTCTTTTTTTCGTGTTACATAGCTTTAACCGCCCTGCTCCCATTTGCGAGGAATTTTGATTTGCCTTGTAAAGCGCAATTGCGTGCAGAAGATCCGATAGAGATCATGGATAAGCCGAATTCCTCACCTAAGGTTGATGCCGAGTCCCATCCTCATCCTTGCTGCTTTTCTGCTCTTGCGAGAAAGGGACAACAATAGACTATGTTCACAGTCTCATCTCATCAGATGACGAAGCGCTCACTGCAATTGAAGATGCCGTGCGATTCAATAATGCCAACTTACAGATTCAACAAATCCTTTAAAATATCCATCCCCAGCCGCGAAGAGTGGCAATTATCGACTCCACTGCATACGGATAACTCCGTCAATTGATACACTGGCGGCTCGCTCAACAACGGGTCCGCCGGTGCAGGCCTCCACTGTATTCAAGACGGTTCAGAAGTGCTGGTGCCACTAGGTAAATTCTCAACCGTCTGTCAATCAGAAATCGCTGGAATCATCGGCTGCTGTCACGAGTTAGAAAAGGATGTAGACTCACAGCTGCCTACGTACATCCTAACGGATAGCCAAGCAGTTTTGAAATCGCCTAGAAGATGCGTCTTCACCTCATCTCTCATGCTCCATTGTCATGACAAACTTCAGTCAATCACTAATAAACGCCAAATCTCGCTGGTATGGATCCCGAGCCACAATGGCCATAAGGGTAATGAAAAAGCCGATTTATTAGCCAAGAGAGCATCTGCAACGCCGTTCTGCGGTCCAGAGCCTGCTTTACCAGTGTCACTCTCGACTCTGCAGACCATCATTGATATGTGGAAAGGCGAATTGTTTGCGAATCACTGGTGACTGTTGAACTCGGCTCGACAAGCCAAAAACTGCTTATCGATAAATGGGAAGCATACGAAATATTTCTTGTCTCAAACCAGAAGAAATATTAAGAGGCTAACCGATATACTAACAGGCCATTGCTCACTGAACAAACATTTATTCACCTTGCAGCTGGTGGACAATCCTTACTGTAGTAAATGCGGGGAGATCGAAACAGCTGAACACTTTCTCTGCCACTGTCCAGCCTTGGCGAAATCAAGAGCAAAATATCTAGGTGCCTATCGACTGGGCTACGGCTCTATTTGGAGCATTCATCCCAAGCACATCCTCAATTTTTTGAACAGCTGCTCATTAGAGTGGTCCAAAAAATGTAAGGTATGGGGCCCCAGCGCTTAAACGATTTTAAATGTGTCCCTGACAAAAAGTGTCTATGGAGCCGACTTGATCTGCTCAAGAGCAAAATAGTAAAAAAATCGCGAAAATCAGAAGAAATGCTGCAGCTCCACTCTGCACTAAATTATCGTGGATTAATTTTTTTCTGAAAGCCACAGATGTAACGTGTCCAACGGCACTTTACATGACATATTTGAGATAAAAATTGAATATTTTGTGGCCATTTTAGTGAGGTACGTCTAAAAATGCTTACGCGTACAGACGTACCTCACTAAAATAGCCGCAAAATATTCAATTTTTATCTCAAATATGTCATGTAAATTGCCGTTGGACACGTTACACATGTGGCTTTCAGAAAAAAATTAATCCACGATAATTTAGTGCAGAGTGTGCAGAGTGGAGCTGCAGAATTTCTTCTGATTTTCGCGATTTTTTTACTATTTTGCTCTTGAGCACCACCTAAATCACTTCAGATCAAGTCGGCTCCATAGACACATTTTGTCAGGGACACATTTAGAATCGTTTAAGCGCTGGGGCCCCATACCTTACATTTTTTGGGACCACCCTACTGCTCATCGATCACTTAATACTTAAAAATACAGCCTCACTGGGGTCTTAACTGTGGGTGCGCACAACAGGCCCAATTGAGGCCTAGGTGCTAGATTCTCGCAATGAATCTGCCCACTTATCCTATCCTATCCTATGTTGACAGTCCCCACGTTTCAGCGCCATAGGTAGCCCATCGAGTGTTGGGCCAAGTCATAAGAATCCATCTTTAGAACTCTTCAACGCCGCTGTATCAAATCTGCCCTCGGAGAGACTTATCCTATCGAAACAGGAACGTGTTCCTCGCTTCTGTTAGTATTTCCGAAACACATACTATCCGAAAGAGTATGCTTTCTCGACAATTGAGTAAAATGAGGTCGGTGGAGTTGCGTCACACTTACACTGTGTTGCTTTTCGCTAAAAGTATTATTTTCTTATTTCTATAACAGCAAATACGGGACATTTTAAATGAGGGTTGTGTGTGTTACCTACTTTAGTTTTCACATATCTTTCAAAAATCACCCTAAGTGGGCGTTTTAGTAGGTGGGTTAAATTTTTTGTGATATGAACTACCGGAACTAAAAGACAATGTGCTGGATAAGAAAGCTATATTGTGTGTAACGTCAATGAAGGTGTTTTGTTACATTTTAAGGCATGCAATGGACACAAAATGCATTCATTTATTAAAAAAAAATTTCAAGAGAGAAGAAAATACAAGATATGATACGATAAGGATTGTAGTAACAATAATAAAGAAATTATTCAAAGTCATATTGGCATTGTAATTTTTTCGTTTCGATTATATGTTATGAACGTATTTTTAAACGAAACAAACCATGGTTTATACCGGAAAAATAAAGGTTATTCAAACGACCGATTTTTTTTTCGTTTTTATTTCGTTGACAGCTCTTAACAATGCATTTCTGGCAATATACGTAGATGATTTTTCATAATAATAATTTTCTAAAGATTGAATTACGCTGCTGTCACTCCCTGGCACGCTTTGGGGCCTTAATAGTTTTTTATTCATTCTCACAAATATTATGGGTCACAACAGGCTGTACCAATGAGCACGCCCACTTAATAACATATTTAATTCTATATAATTTGTTTTTGCGCTTGTTTATTAATAAAATCTATAAAGACGTTGAGTCAGTTAAATGTTACATAGACGGGACCGTTAATCAGTATTAATCGGAATGGGCTGTGACGAGCGAAATTACACATTAATTTTAGATTTCATACGATTAGCTTAAAACATGTTTTTTAACATACGAAATACTTTTCGTACATACATTTTAAAATATGTTTTCATGCTCGCCATAGCTCGTAACGCATGGCGAAAACACTATGTTGCTGAACTAAGACTGAAAAAGCTCTACAAATGGATAGGAAATTAAAAGGAATGATTTAACATCAGAAACCTACGGCAAAACTGGTCAAACTGTGAATATAGAGATAAACATCTCAAATAAAGAGAAAACAGTAAAATCTGTGAAAGAAATTCGTTAAAACTTATGAAAGCGAAGAAATTCAATCTCAGAATTATCTTCAAGGTATTATTTCTGACTGGGTAATTTTCTTCCAAAACTGCAATTTCTAGTGGACCATCCAATTGGAGGGGAATGAGTATTTGTGAAAAATTAGACAAATTGGGAAGGGTGCATAAATTTTCATTGAAAGTTATAAAGATTTGAAACAAAAGCGAAAAAAATGTTTTAGAAATTAATTATGGCATTATAGTTTAAATCACGTTCATTGAAGCACGGTGGGGCAAAGACGATCTGAATTTGACGGGTATAAAAGAGCCGTCTGTCTCACCTTAAGAATCAATTCGCGAAGAGTTCAGGCAATTAAAATAAAAGTGGTTCTAGATATCGAAGCCAGGTGGCTCATTCGATTTTTTGGTCCTTTCTGAGAATTATGAAGCGGAAGACAGCTGACTTTTATCATGTTATTCAGATTCTGGAAGTAACTTTGAAGGGTCATGTAAGAAAATCGTAAAAATTTTATGTTGAGAATAACTCCAGTAAATAAAAACGAACAAACCCAATACTAATAGGGTCTGTGGGCGGGGTCAAAACCAATAACACTTGAAGTACGAAAAGATCGGGAGTCGACGTGGTAGGAAGGGATGTTCATTTTTAGCTCAAAACATAACCAAAGACCCGTACGTATCAGAATAGATGTAACAAACAGAATAGATGTGGCAAAGTGACTCGAACGTACCTAAATATAGAAATAGGCAAACAATCCAACGTTTTCTGTTCTTTTATAACTGTAAGAATTTCAAAGATCCATAGAAATTACCCAAGGTAATGTCAAAGGCCCTACCGAAGTACGCCTCAGACCATTCAAATCTAGAAAAGGTTATATCCAAGGACTAAGTCCCTAAAACCCTGAAACACTTGTTATCTAAAATTTTATTCTCTCATAGTTCTTGAGATTCGGGTCATTCTGCCCAATTATGGAAGTGGCCATATACCAGGATTGGGCCATATTTCCCCAAAACCCTGAAACACGTGTTCGCTTAAATTTAGTTCTCCATAACTTCGCCTGTCAAATCTCCATATTGCGTAGTTAAGGAAATATAGACGAAAAATTGTTTTAGTATCTCAATTTCGTCCATTCCATTGGTCCCAGATCCCTGTACCGATTCCCACAAAAAAATTTTCCCAGCTTTGTGACATCAAATGCTTTCATTTGACACCAAAATAAGCTATACTTGCTGAGATATTCGCGAAAATGAAAAAGCTTCACCGACCCTCGAAAAACCATGTTTTTGGTCACTTCCTCGACCATATCTCCGGGACCACTTGATCGATTTCGCTCATCTTCGAACTTGAATCATGGGAGGCATGTACTTTTCAAGGAAAAAAAAGTTTAGGCTGATCGGTTGAGCCGTTTGGAAAAAAAAGTGGAGACGGACAGACGGACATTTTTTTATTGCTGATTTGTCATCTCTAGACGATAATACTCGATCTACCCCATGTTACAATAAAATTGTTTGTAGTAAACGTATAGGACCTTTGTACTTCGTACGGGTCCGGAAGGACAACAGCGCTGCAATATCTGAAGATATTTGCAATATAATCGAAGGTTTGTATTCTCTAATATCTACAGTAACCGGTACATCCTTGGATATCGCCGGATCTGACTCAAGGGAACTACATTAGTTGTTAGGGAACTACAAAGTTGTTTTTGAAAAGTTTTCAACTCTAAATAAAATAAATAATTTTGGTAAATTTCTAAGCAATATAAAGCTAAAGACGAAATACATTAGTGAGGTCATGAAAAAAACTTGAAAAATTACTACTTCTTTGATGTTGTGCCTGTGTTTTTAGACCGATTATTGCAACATAAAGTAAAATATCTGTCGTTAGAGAGCGAGGCGTCGACGGGGAACAATGTTACGTGCATTAAAATATGAAGAAAATCAAAAAAATTCACTAAAAATTCGATATTTTGACAAATGCACACTGAAAGCGCACTAAAATTCTTATTTTATGATTTTTATGGTTTTTCTTATCATACTTCAAATGTTGTTGGTCTTGACCCCGTCCACAGACCCTATTAGTTTTGTGTTTGTTCGTTTTTATTTACTGGAGTTATTATCAATATACAATTTTTACGATTTTCTTACATGATCCTTCAAAGTTACTTTCAGAACCTGAATGACATGATAAAAGTCTGTCTTTCGTTTCATAATTCTCAGAAAGGTCCAAGGAATCGAATAAGCCACCTGGCTTCGATATCTGGAAGCACTTTTATTTCACTTTCATATAAGCTGCTTGAACTCTTCGCGAGTTGACTCTGAAGTTAAGACTAGAGTGGAGCGGGTCGACCATTTTTCGAAACCCGACCCGGACCGAACCACACCCGATAAAATTTTTCGAAACCCGAATTGTTTCATAACCCGACCCGGACCGAACTCGACCCGATTAAAATTTTCGAAACCCGAAACCCGAACTGTTTCAAAACCCGACCCGGACCGAACCCGACTCGCTAAAATTTTTGGAAACCCGAAACCCGAACTGTTTCCAAACCCGGCCCGGACCGAACCCGACCCAATTAACATTTTCGAAACCCGAAGCCCATGAACCCGAAAAAAACAATTCGGGTTCGGGTTCAAGTCGGGTTTTTCGAAGTTTCGGGCAACCCGCTCATCTCTAGTTAAGACCAAACTTTTAACGGTTTAAAAGTGAATGTCAAACCAATGGAACAAGTGAATTTAAAACGCTTTTTTCACGTTTTCCCCTAAAATTTGGGAAATAAATCGATAATTTTTTTAACGGTAATTACCGGTAAAGTAATTACAGTCTACCGGTAAATTGGAATTATTTACCGGTTACAGCAACGGTAAACAGATTCAAATTTCCAGCATAGAAAAATGCGAAAAAAGACATCAAGTGCATTTACCATTCTCTTTTCTTCTGTAACTGAATTTTTCTTCCTGAGACAGAAATACTACATTTGCTATTTCTATCAGATTTATGAAAATATAGCGTGGACAGGCACTTAATCTCGGTTGCTGCGATAAATAAGGCTTTCCAGTCTTCTAGACAATGGAATCTCATAGTTATTAGGAAAATCGCTGTATTTGCCTATTTTGTACGTTTTATACTTCGTACGGCATCTTTGATTATGTAAGACGGATGTAATGTGGACAGCGTAAAAATCTCCCATTATGCGTCATATTTTTTTTCTTCAAACTATGGGTGGATTCTCGTTAATTCGTAAACGAGAATCCACCCGTGTTAATACTTCAAACTATCAGAAGCTAACTGTTCTTGGTAGCAACGCAGGCGAAATTTTTTAGGTAACGCGACGTAAGAATTTTGATAACAATTATATGGCAAATTAGAGCTACGCTAGAATAACATATCATGTAAATTCTATCCTGAAATAAAATATGAAACGAAATGAAATGAAATGTCGTCACCCGCAAGTAAAAATTTAAAGTGCCATCTATAAAGTATGTACTTCCTTAGGATGGGAGGGTGGGTTCGATCGACGAAAGCGTACGTTCCATACATTTCAACATTTTTTCCCATACAGTTTTGCGTACGAGGGGGGAGGGGTCTGAAACTATGTTTTTTTAGTCCCTGGCAAAATGTCATGTATAGAGAGCAAAAAACAAAAACTTCAAAAACAAGGAGTCTGAACGAGCTTTTTGTTCAACTTAGTTTTTCTATCCAAAGATTCGTGCGGTATAACTAAACAGTTAATGCCCGTGTAACTCCTTATTTGTGGTTAATTCCGATTAAGTCAAGTTACTTCTACCGGTAAATTTTGTTCAATTTACTGCCTTTACCGTTTATGCCGTTTATGTCGGTACCTAAAATACATTTAAAATGAATTTTCTGTTGATTTTTTGTTATTACGTCTTTCAAATAATTTTTCTTTTTTCATCACAACCAGTTTGTCAGCATTTCACAACCACCCTGTAACATGCAACATTTTCGAAAGTGTTCTATCAATTACACCTGCTAAACACAGTGCCATATTAAAGCCCAATAGCGAATGGGTAATCAAATAGTATAATAAATCTTCAAATTAAAAAGGGAAATTACTCTGTACTACTATAATCAGTGGTCGTTCCGACAGCAATTGAACGAATAAAAAATTATTTTAGATAAATATGAAAAATTTATTATTTTTCTTCGAGCCTATTTTCCTAAAAAATATTTAGCATTCGGAATTGACTTTAATTGCGCTAATTATGTTGTAATTTTAGACGTTTCTGTGATATTTTTATCTCATTTTTATGTAAATAAATCATGATTAATGTCGGTTGAATTTGTTCAATTTCTGGAAATAATTTGTATAAATGGGAAAAGACGTGGCGTTGAATGCTCTACAGTCAATAAACAAGGTTTGTTGTGAATTTCGCGTGTAATTAAATGTGTGAAGCAAAGAGTTTTAATTTGATGAATTTGAATGATGTGGATTTTCAAGAATTTCGGTAATTTGTGATTACAACATTTCTTCAAGGCCAGTTTCAATCGATTGCTGATACGAAAAATTTGCTCCGTATAATTTCGCACCAAAATCCCAAGTCAACTTAAGCTTAATATTTCAGAGAGGTAGGATTTAAAATAAAAAAAACGTGAAAGATTTCCAAAATGAAAAGCGAAAACATATATGCAAGAGCGTCCGCATCAGAATAGATGTGGCAAACAGAATAGATGTTGCAGAAAGACTCGAATGTATCTTAGTAAATATTGCCTTAATTTCCACAATAAACTGGGCTGGAAATTGCTGGAATTGCTTAAAAAATCTCTCCAAATCCCTAGAAAAAACCAAAAAGAACACACGTTTGACTCGCCAGAATGCACATTTGTAGAGTTATTAACGATTTAAATGTGCTGGGAGCACTGAAAAAACCGGACGTCATTTATGGATGGCCCCAGTAGAGCAGATTCCAGATTATGCTAGGATTCATAAAGTCCTATCGAAAGACTCGAGATTATTACCGGCCTCACTTAGGAGACCGGACAATAGCTTCACGAGCTGCGGGAAAGAGACCGCCACTTATCTACTAGAGACACACTTTCCTGCCTGTAGTGATACAAAGGTCAGAGACAACGTACCTGATCCTCCACCTCCGTCAAATCGGCAGGGGAGAACGGGATATTCCCTGCGATGTTGAAAGAGAGTCGAGAGATCTTATTGGAACCACTTTGTGGAGTTCTTAAAAGTTCGCTAGTGTTTGGTCATGTCCCAAAGGCTTGGGAAAAAATCAATGTGACGTTTATACCAAAGTCGGGAAAGCCCTCACATTGCGAAGATTTCCGACCCATAAGTCTCACCTCCTTTATATTAAAGATTCTCGAGAAGTTCGCAGAGTTCTACATAAGAGACGAAATCATGCATATCAGGTGGGTAAATCGACGGACTCGGCTCTGCACGCCCTTGTGGCCGGGGTAGAGAAGTCATTCGAATTCGGTGAGATTGCTCTTGGATGTTTTATGGACATTGAAGGAGCATTCGACAATACCGGCTTCGATGTCATTCAGCAAGCGCTAGAAGAAAGGGACGTAGCACCGGTAGTAACGATATGGATTGGCAACATGCTCAGAAGCGTATGCGGCCACAAGTCCAGCTTCTGGGTATCGAAAGGCTGTCCGCACGGGGGGATACTCTTGCTATGGTGCATGGTCGTGGACTCCTTGATCAAGAGGTTGAATGAGACAGGCGTTCATGCGCAGGGTGATTCGGACGACCTGACTATTCTAGTTAAAGGCAAGTTCGAAAGTACCCTGGGAAGTCGCTTGAGGAGTTCGCTGAGGTTAGTAGAGGAATGGTGCCTGGAGAGGGGCTTGAAGGTCAACCCCAACAAAACGGACATTGCGGTTTTTAGTAAAAGGAACACAGGGCACAATTTAGTGGGGAACTTCAGGCTCTTCGAAAAGGTTGTTGATCCTAGCCCAAAAGTAAAGTATCTGGGGGTTATTCTCGACCAAAAGCTCAACTGGATCGAGCATGTTAAATACAAAGCACAGAAAGCGGTGGCCGCTTTCTGGATCTGTCGAAAGGCGTTTGTAAGGGACTGGGAAATACCGTCTAGAGCCATATTGTGGATCTATGAGACGGTCACAGCAGCCATGGAAGCGCTCATTGCGCTATCGCTCATCCAGACGATCGTTAAAGCAAGAGCCTTTGCCTCGGCAGACAGGCTGAAGCAAAATGGTCTCTGGATGAGGAATTTTGAATCTGGCCATGAAAGGATACTGAAAATGATCTACGACAGGATCTTTGATATGCCCAGAGATCGCATGATTCCACAAGTCGACTTCGTGAGGCGATACCAGATCGTTATACCGTACAGAGCGGATTGGCTTGGAAACTGACCGACCTGCCTACTGACTGATAGACTGGTGAGCTTTACGGATGGGTCGAAAACTGAGGAAGGAGCGGGAGCCGGGATCTATTCGCACGAACCGGCGAACTGCGACAGTCTCCATTTGGGAAAGTTAGCGAGCGTCCTCCAAGCAGAGACGTTTGCGACGTTGATAGGAGTGATGAATTTAATTCCAGAAGAAATGACGAGTGGCAGAGCGACCATCTGCTCAGACAGTGAGTCGATGATAAAGGCGCTCGCTTCGCCTGTGACAAGGTCAAAACTGGTTAAAGAGCTGAAAGGGACCCTAAACCGATTGGGACTGAGAAATCAGATCACGATCGCCTGGGTCCCTGGGCACACTGGAGTAGACGGTAATGAGAGAGCAGACGAACTAGACAGACAGGGTTCAGCATCTGTGATCGAGGGCCCAGAGCCCCACATCCCGATACCAAGGAGCTTCTCAGAATGGACCGTAGTGTCATTAGGAGACTAGGGGGAGCCATTACAGGTCACTGTGGATTGAACAAGCACTTGGCCAATATGATTATTTTGGCTGATCCAAGATGTGACTGCAGCTTGGAGGAGAAAACGGGCGTCCACGTAATATGCGATTGCCCGAAGTTCCACCTGCTAAGGAGCATGACATTAGGTGGTTATGTGATTCGACCCTCCGATATCTTAGACCTAGGTCCTATCGCTCTAGATAGGTTCTTGGTGAGAACCGGAAGGTTTTAAATGATTTACATGATGAACGGGAAGAAAACAAAGGATCAATAGATCTGTGTTTTAGGAGCCAGAAATGGCCCATCCCACCCTGATAAATCTAAAAAAATAAGGTTAAAATGAATAGTAAAAGGACGGAAATGCGACGGAAGTACCAATTCGTTCACTCGATCATGGAACGAGTGACGAGACACTGAATCCAAACGTTCATTGTTGAGCCATCGTAAAAATCTGTTGAAAATTCTTGACATGTTCGTCGTGAGTAGCCACAATCCATAGTTGGCATGATGATATTAGATCCGACTGGCCTCTGACCCATACTTTCATGGACAAAAAATTTCGTTCTCGGCAACACCTCACAAAAAATTCCATCATTCATGAAAAACCAAGGACTATCGTGTAGGGTCGCATAGCGTGAGGTGGGCCCGCATCACTCAACTAATTTTCACTAATTCTTTTTCGTGATTTTTCGACATCCGTACCTATCATTCCAAACCTTGAACAGCGTTGTTATTTCGCAGCTTTTTCTTTAAAAATTCCATAGGAGTGAGATTAAGTTGTAAAATTTATTATTGTATTCAACTTATAGGTCGTTTACATCTCCTCAAATGTTACATACTTATCAAGGAGAAGAAATACATTGGTCTCATGAAATGGGTGAAAAATTTGTGACGATCGGTAATAGGTTTAGTGGGCCCGAGTAGAGCTAATTGCTGGCATATAAATCGCTGTTTGCTTTCAACGACCTAGAGCCTCACAGTGAGCCTTAAAAATGTCGGTGGACCTCATAATCGACCTGGTACCCTAAGGTCGAATAGCATCAGCGAAATAACCATGTTTGAGGTGAAAATTTTTATTAATGGAAGCATAGAAAAATGAGCGACAGGAGAATATTTTGCCATTATGTTCAGCGCATGTAGAAATAATATTTTTCATCCGTGCGGGTTGAATTACCTTATTTTCTCCACTCAAATGCGGTGAGAATATGACGTTTTATTTACGTTTCGTCTGATGACAATTCGTCAGGGAAGGAAATTGAATTCCAACTCGAACGAATTACGTTCATCATTTTCTCTCCTCGGATAACAAATAACCTTTTCATGCTTGCGGTGAGAAAACTCGGGTTTTGTCCCCGCGAAAGCGGTGAGAAAGTTACATATTCTTTCCTGGTGAGAAAGTAGTTATTTTCTCACCGCTCCGCTCCCACATTACACTGAATGAACATTTTGTCGTGGAAACACTCGTTTTCTCACTCGCAAGCACAACAGATATTGTGTTACACTTGAGGAGAAAATTGAATTCCAACTCTAGACAATTACGGCCCTCGCTCCGCTCTGGCCGCAAACTTTCGCTCTTGTTGTTCCCAGTATTATTCGAAATGTAAAAGTCCCATTTTTAGAGTAGTTTCATTTCCCGAACTTAAATTAGTCGATTTTTCGTGTACGATCACTTCCCTATCTGGTCCGTGACTCTCATGCAGCTCATAACTTGCAAATTCGTGACTTGCTAAGAGTGGTATATATGGGACTCTTAATTTGTTGCTTCGTTGTGTTTCTATCGATATGCGTTGCATCAAATAATCGAATCTTCGGGGCTCACCAGTGTTTCTTTTCATTAAATTATCCAACTTTTTCAAGAATGGCTCAGTTTCGAGGCCAACAGATCCAAGAGATTCAAAGGTGTGCGATGTAAAAATGTGCTGATCCTTGAGGTCTATGTAGAGGTTGTGTTTTTGGCGCTCAACCGAATCCGCTCCTGCACCACCTTTTGAGTAATAATAATCCGCCGTTACAACCCGTCCGGGTCAGAGGCTGGATAATTTTTTATTTATTGGTCCCTCATTTTTTATGAGCTTTGCTCAGGAGGATTCTTCTTACAGATCCTTTCGTTACCGAAGTTTTTACTGTGTCAGTGGTAAATTGCACACAAATCTAATTCCATTTATGATGAACAGGTGCGGAAACTAGTAGGGCTTAGAATGCCGGTTCGTCCCATCATTGTGTTTTACCTGCAGGCATTCCGAACCACGCCTAACAGTAGCTAATAGGATTTCTTCTGGTGCTAATTATATCTCCGCCTAAAGTTAGACTCAGATATTTGAATACAGAATTCATCGAATGTGGGTGGCGTCATATTTGTCATTCTTCTGTGTACGATTCGTTGCGGCGCCCAATCCACAACTACCCAAATTATGAACCCTCGGTGTGAGGAACTCTCATGCTAAACATTGAAGAAAAATCCTATACAGAATTTTTCCCCACAAGAATTGAAGCCGGATATTCTTGGTGGAAAGCCAGTACGTTAACACTGAGCTAACCAGTTCCTACCATCTTTATTGCTCGTAAAATTCAAATACGTTTTGACCACTATGTCTTCCACCGTTGAGCCCCTATTAGTGACTTGCCATGGCTCCTCGGATAGCTAGTCGTAGGTGCATATGAGAATCAACACCCTGACCAAAATTTCCCGGTATCCACGATCTTAGCAGAACGAATTCCTGGCATTTAAGATACTGTCAATTGAAATACGTGTCGTTCACTAACTACTGAAGAATTAATTAATGGTGTGTCCAGACCTGGGATTCCGCTTATTTGATCAAAAATCATGTGAAGTTCCACATATTGATGGCGCACTTTGTTTCAGTTTTACTGAGAATCTCCAATAATTTCAGCAATTTAAGGCTCGGAACAGGTCGGGTTTGACCTGACCTGAACCTGATAAGAGCTATCAGGTTTGCTCAGGTTCAGGTTCAACCTGTACTGACCTGAACCTGAAGCGATAATTTCAGGTTCAACCTGAACCTGACGTGTTTTGACCTGAATTGACTGAAATGTTTTATCTCATAAATCGATAGTTTTTAATAAAAAAAAGAAAAATGATGCACAAAATAAATTGGAATCCTTTTATTAAATTGAGTACCATGACTTTAACGAGATTAAAGCTTTTATGGTCGTTTTGAGCAAGGAACATCTGGTCGGTGTAACTAACTTGCTTCCCTTAGCGAAATCTCTTTCCACACTCGGTTGAACCGACAATACATCACTTGCCATTAGGCTTAAACACGGGAATTGTTGAGCTGCTATGAGTTCCTTAGGATTAAAGGGAAACCGCACAGCAAAAGAAAATGAGAAATTCGTTGCAAACATATTTTTCTTTTGCTGTGTGTTTCCCTTTAACCCTAAGGAACTCATAGCAGCGAAGAGTGGAGAAATTCACACGTATTAGCTATGGTGAACCTTCAGAGTACTACGACTCACGAAAACTGTCAAATTTTCAAAAAACTGCTTTGGACAAGCAATAGCCGGACTTTTTCAACATTTTCTTTTGACCCAAAATGCTATAAATGATCGAATACGCCGATGAAAATAGGTACAGAGTTGCATTTCATGACCCAACCTAATGTTTATATCGTTATTTTGATCCTAAGCCCCCTAAACTTAAATAAGTTTGAATATTCGTTTTGTTTATTGAATTAAAACTCAATGTAGATCAGGTGTTTCTTATTATTGAATTTTCAGGGGTATTTCTCAAAAAGAAAAACTGCCTAAGATAGCGAAATACTAACAAAGACGCCCTGATCTGTTTGAAAAACACCCGATACTACTTCACCCTCGTGTTCTTTATCCAAATGCAGTGTCATGGGCCTGCATTGGTTTTACCTGACAAGAGGTATTTGCAACTTACGATGTCCACCACTTTTTGTTGCTTAAGCTAAGGCCGATGTGTGGCCGTAACCGAAATCCCATAAATTTTTACGGTAGACCGTAATGGTCGCGTCGCAAAATTTCGTTTCGGTTTATGTGTACTGCTCGCCGAAACTTACCTTCCACAACGACCGTAATTGCGGAAATTGCGAAAACCAGCCGAATATGTACGGTCGACTTAAATTGTTAATATTTTTACTGTTTTCATGTGTTACATCAATGCAATTTTTGTTGTATTGCATATTTTAAATAGCTAAGTTTGTGTTTGTTGGAGTTGTAAAATATGAAAACATTTTTTGAATAATTGCGGTGAGGTAGGAGCGGTGAAAGTGTGCACTGGTTGCCGAACTAAACGCGAACGGAATTCTGCGTTTTGGATCATATTAATTTGTGTTCGGTTAACCGTAATGTGGGCGACCGAAATTTTGTGTTACGGCAGATGTGTGTACTTGGCTTTAGGAGGTATTTTGCCGTCCATTATTGAGTTTAGTTGTCTTTGTTGTTATGTATTTAAGAAACGTAACGCACTCAATGTTGCCAAATGGACGATTTTGACAGTTCATATAGCGCTGAAACGTTTCTTATAATATAAAGTAAATGTATTCTCTATAAGGTTTTTTGAAATCTTTTGACTTCACTTGCAGCTTCTTAAAATAAGTGGCCCGTTAGTTAAAATATTTTTTTTATTTTGCAGTTTAACAATTTATTGTCAGGGAAAGGTCCTCGAGCAATAAAGCCTCCCTTGCTGATTTAAAATATCAGTTCATTTTATATCAGGTTATATCAGGTTATTCAGGTTACAGGTTATTTCAGGTTGAACCTGAATTGGAATAATCAGGTTCGGGTCATATTCAGGTTCAGGTCAACCTGAATTCAAACAGGTCAACCTGAACCTGTTCCGATAATTACAGCAATTATAGTTCTTTCATGCACTAGAATGATCCTTCCTCAAGTGCATGAAACTACAGGATCTTGAATCCGAAGTACGCAGCCTTCAAAAAGTTGCAACAAGTGAAAGACTGCATTTTCGGCTAGGAACCCGGGGATCAAAAAATGATGTAAGGCAAGTACTCCTTGGAAAAATAATTTTCAATTTGACACCAAATACGCAATTTTATCATGGTTCGACGGCACAGAGTAGGCAACCTGGTGCCAAAAATTTAAGCACGTCACAATGACGGCATTCACAATGTTTCAATTTGGCCCGGTGCCAAGATCAAAATTGAGGCGTTGTGAAGCATTCGTCAATGCCGTCATAGTGATATTCTTAAATTTTTGGCACCAGGCTGCGTTCTTTTCCATTTTTCAAGGTCACATAGAGGGCAGCCTGGTGCTAAATCATAAAGTTTTGCGTCGTTATGTACTGTATACTAGATTCATACTTTTCTAATATAATTTTTTGGCACCAGCCTGCCTTCCCCGACTTGGCTACTGCAACAACACCTTAACGACGGAATTAAAACTAATTCACATGTAGTTTATTTTACTAAAAGCCACAATCACCTCACCTATTTTTAGTTTTTTCTGATCTCACCAGACTGATCTGAGTTGAAAATGTTGATACCATGCTGATTTTTCAACACGTTGTTCAGTTCAGTTCAGGTAAATTCAGACTGAGGTCGCTTGAAACAGTGATAATTGAAATTCAGATCGAGGAAATTATAGGTATGTACATACATTTGACCGCTTTCGAACCCTGCGTAGAACGACTAAATTTAATACACAAAATTCATGTTTTTTTGATAGTAATTTTCACTGACTCCACGCATTTGTGTTGTAAAACAATGAAAATGTGTATAATTGCAAAAAAGTTTCTAACACTTTTCAAGGAGGAGGGTGTAATTTCTCAAAATTCTTAAAAAAAAGCCCGAAGTGCACGTCTAAGAGTCAAATGGCAGTGACGGTTATTGGACTAACAAGACCGCTTTAGCACCATTTCTCTGTTTTCTACATTGTTCAAGATTATTATGGTAGAAATGTTAAGCATTATTTATCCAATTACCAATCGGTTTGTTATCACAGCATGAATCGGTTCGTATCTTATTTTCTCTAATACCATAATTTAACAATTTCATTTTATCGTTTTTACGAACAAAATATTTTGAAACACTGCATATAGAAAATAATAATATTTTCTCCTCTTTAATTCTAGAACATAACTCCGAGGCAAGAAAATCATTTAACTCTGCACATACTGTATTCCATATTTCCTAAGTCGTGCATGCAAATGAAGCATCCTCCATTCTGATAATTATTCTCTAATTTAAGTAGTTGCTACGATAGAGTAAAAAAATTAAAAAATTATTATTTTAAAGCTCCGTTGTTTCCACCGTGTCATTACGAGCGTTCGCAAAAAAAAAAAACTGATGTAATGACTGGTATGAAGTTCAAGTAATAGTCTCTGGGCCCTCAAGGTATTCCAAACGTCGTTGATTGGTTCTGTCTGAATATGAATATTTGTGTGCAAAGATCGATTTTCAGTTTTTATTGCATTTATGGCAAATTATGTCTGATACCTTCGAGTCGCTGCGTATATGTTTTTTCTTCTTTGAAATAGTTTTTTTTGACGATAATTTTGCATAATATGCAGCAAACCAATAATCTTAATAAATATTTTGATTTTACGATAAAAAATATAATTTTCATGATTAAATTCGATGGACGTTAAAATTCGCTTCTCCTCTTTATGTTTTCAAAATGCCACCAAAAAAAAAAATGAATCTGATCGCAAACCATTGATTCATCGTGTTCGCATTTGTCTCTAAGACCACGAGTCAGAATTGTTGGGGTTCCTAACATAATCAAAGCAGGTTTTAAGACATTATTTTAAAAATATTAATGAATAAGTGTTAAGGTGTTAAGGAAACGAGGGCTAATTTTTAAAGTTAAATAACAGACAAAAGAGGCGATGCTTAAAATAAGACTTTTTAAACAGGGGAGGAATTTTCAGAAGACGACGCGCATTTTTTAAGAGAGTGGCATATAATAAATGAAATTAGGTCGTACACTGCGGTTTCATTTTTTAGAGCATAATACAATCTTCTATAGAATCGAGAGAAAAGGCGATGTAAATTGATCGAAATGGAGTGTAAACATTTGTTATGTCTATCTCAGGGTTAGTTTCCATCGCATTAGTAGCTCTTTTTGTATCTGAGGAATAGAATGGCAACACTTGGAGGCACTGGGCTTTGGAGGACCCCAAGAGATGTCAGGAGCACTTTTCCTCGCGTTCAGAGGGTGCTTCCTCTTCACCACGGTATCTAAACTGATGATTTGTTGTACTGGTTAAGCTGGTTAAATGTTTGGCTTGGTCAATCATAAGTCTATTTTAAAGTCTTCCCGTCCAAGCCATCATATCAACGATGTTTGTCTATTTGTCATTTTCGTCCAAGGCTTGCATTCGAGCTAATATCACGAGCTTATTCACGCTTTCAGTGCGATACCGACTTATGTCAAAGCATATGAAATTTCGTGGCAAAATTTCTAAAATGCCAACCGATGAGAAAAATAATGTGGTTGTCAGCTAATGAAAATTATCATCAAACGTATGCTTTGGCATAAGCCACGTTGCACTACGCGCGTGAATTCACTAGTAGTGTAGCGCAGAGTAGGCGCCGACTTGTTAATAGGAATTAAGGTTTATTTGAATGAAATAATAGTAGATTATGCACCTCTTGATAAAATTGTTATTTTGAAGTGTGAGGCGTTGTGGCCTTAGCCGAAGGAATGGGTCATGCTGCCACACGTCAAATCTATCGAGAACAGACATATCGAGATAAGTAAATTTGTCCTTGGAAAGTGGTAGCCGAAAATCGCGACAAATGTTGAAAAGAAGTTGTGGAGTCAGCCAAAACCCGATTGGGTTAACAAATACTGCTAAGAAGACAAGAAGAAGAAATTTGTTCTAGAGGGATAAGTTCGAGATTATCGTTCCAGATAATAAAAAGTATTTCATTATATTGATTGGAGTGAGGTAAACTTTGAATGGGGACGCTTCCGAAAGCCTTCCGAAAGTACAAAATTGACCCCCAAACAGACAAAAATGTTCATCTCAACTTTTTCTACAACATAGGAAAAAACCATTTTTTTTGTCTAGGGCCGACCTCAGGACCGACCTAGGGTCTTCAGGAGAGGCCTCGAACAAATACTTACACAGACGAAAATATTTCCTTTCAGTTTCTCTACAACATAGTGAAATACAATTTTTTGGTCTAAGGCAGACTTCAGGACCGACCTAGGGCCATAAGGATATACTTTCACATACTTTCATATATAAAAAGTTTCCCTCAATTTGCTCTGTAACACAGCAAAAAAATTTTTTTGGCTAGGGCTCACCTTAGAACAGACCTGAGGCCCACTTCAGCCCTAAGCATAGGCACCGGGCCCAAATTTGTTTTTGAATATAATTCGGTATTCGATTACCTCTCATTTAGAAAAAGAATCAACAAAATTAATTAGGATTTATCCAATTGATGTAAGCAAACACGTTGCGCCCTAGTAGAAACTCAGTTTTAGGGTCCTGACTGAGTCCAAGGGTTTCTAATTAAAAAATTTTCTGCCATAAAACGGGATACAGTCCTAGACCCTTCGATCAAACAAAATTTGAAAATCGGAAGAGATTTACTCGAGTTAAGTACAAAAAACATTTAGAGCGCTAGCAGAGACACATTTTTAGTGCCCTAGCTGCAAATAGTAGAGCTTTCACAGACCTGTCGATTAAAAAAACAATTATGAAAATCGGAAAAGATTTACTCGAGTCATGTACATGTACGTAGGGCCATAGCATAGACTTGTTCTTAGTGCCCTAGCTAAGTTCAAGGACTCAAATTTAAAAGGTTTCTTCCATAAATTCCAAAGACCACTTAAACGGCCCTAGCTCCGTGGCCCTTGGGTCGACAGTACCCAGATTCAATCCCGTAAAAGATATTACGATTACCTTTCAAGGAAAAAAATTTGTTGAAAATCGGTTGAATTTTACTCATCGCGGTGACACTTATGATCACTTATCGCGGTGACAGACGGACGGGCAGACAACGTTTTTATTGTTGATTCGTCATCTAAGCACCAGGATCGATGCTACCCACCTACTCCCAGGTCGAAATTGGGGCGGTTACAAACGTCGTGGTGAACGCATAAGACCACTTTTCGATTCTTCGTACTGGCTAAAGTCACTAATAAAAAATTAATAAAAATTTCAAGATATTATTATGGCTTTAAGCAAATATCTATAATATAAAACACAACATCACTGCACCTCACTACACTACATGTCACCACATCTCACTACATCTAACTACACTTCACTACACCTTACTCCACCTTATTACATCTCAGTACATTTCACTACACTATACTTCACTACATCTTACTACACTACACTACATATCATTACGCTAGACTACATCTCACTACACCTTAGTACATTTCACTACACTACACTACATCTCACTGCACCTTAGTACATCTCACTACACCTTACTACATCCCTGTACATTTCGTTACACTACACTTCACTACACCTCACTATATCTCACTACACTACAATACATCTCACTACATTACACTACATCTCACTACACCTTATTACATCTCAGTACATTTCACTACACTAAACCTTACTACATCTCACTACATCTCACTACACTTCACTACATCTCACTACATCTCACTACACCTTAGTACATCTCACTACACTTCACAACGAACTTTTTCTATAACGAACAATTGAATTCCTTCAGAGTTCGTTGCAGTGAAATTTTATTGAATTACATTACTATAATTCATAATTGAATACTACATCTCTTGAGTTGCTATACATCCCGGGCGAAGCCCGGTTAATTACGCTAGTTACGAGAGATATTTCTAAAGTCTTCGATTCGATTAGATAATTGGCTGTGCCATACAAGTATCCATAAATTCCGATAACAAGCCAGAGTATCGAACTAATGTTGTGCAAAAATTCATCGATTCCACTAGCGTGCGCAGTTCAAAGGAGAAATGGGCCCAAAATCCTTGTAGCATTGTTAGTTCGAACAGAATCATAGCAATCAAGCCTTGAACTCCAACCCAAGCTCAACTCCCTTAACATTTACATCAATCTCGATGTCACTACGATAAATTCAGTGCAGTCAAAAATAAGAGATCGTAGTCTTTGAAGAGTCAGACTCCTTAGGGGATCTGGCACCTTCTGAATTTAAAACAATATAGACTGAAGAGATTCTTATTGAAAGTAAGTTTTTTTAAGGTCAGAGTTCCTAGCCGCCAAGTCATCTCTCCAGCCCTGTATTTTATATCTATTTATTTATTATAAATCTGTTGCATTTCGTAATTGTTTTCATTGTTTTATCTTTTTCTACTGTAATTTGTTCTGTGCTAAAAAAACATTTGAATCTCGAAAGGTTTTATAGACTCCTCTCCTGTCAGTTCACACTCTTCCTTCATTGAACATTGAAACCATGTTATCTTAAAAATAAGTGTCTCTAACATTAATTTGAAGAAAAAATATCCACTGGCTACCACCACAATTCATCATCATCATCATCATCACACTTTATAGACCGTTTGTACCTTTCGGTGTGAGGTCTTTACTACTGATCATGGACCACCCTTCTCCATACTCCCCTATCCTGTGCCAAGGAGATGGTTTGTTCGCCTAGAGAAAGTCCCCTAACTTCTAAATCGGATTTAATTGAGTCTATAAACCTTCTCCTTGGCCTACCCCTGGGACGCACACCCGGGACTTGAGCATCCAAAATCCTCTTTGGTAGCCTGCTATTACCCATCCTCTGAACGTGCCCGTACCACCGCAGACGACTAATCCTTGCCGCCTCTTCCACTGATGTAACCCCTAAGTTTTCCCTGATGTCGTCGTTCCTAATATGATTGTCCCACTGTTCCCTCCGATTTCCTCTTGCTATGCTCCTAAGAACCCTCATATCAGAAACCTCCAGGTCATGCACAAGGTATCCGCAGTCCACCCAACTTTCACTACCGTATAAAATCGTTGGTCTGAAGATTGACCTGTGAATAGCTAGCTTTGTGCCACTACTTAACGCCTTTTTGTTGAACACATACGACCTCAACTGACTGGCCACTGCATTTCCCCTTCTTCTCCTTTCTTCAAATTCCCTAACTAACTTGCCATTCTCCGAAAAAATGGCTCCTAAATATTTAAACTCAGAGACCTGTTCCAACTGCTCCCCATTTAAACTGCAAACTACATCCTTCCGGGATTTGCCAATATGCATAACTTTCGTTTTACTGACACTTATTTTCATGCCGTATTCCTCACATGCAGCATTCAGGCAGTCTAAATTCTCCTGCAAATCCTTGGCATTATCTGCTAATAGAGTTAAGTCATCCGCATAGGCCAGGATTTTCATGATTACTTCCCCCACCTCCACATTCCCTTGCAAATTCGCTTGCCTGATAATCTTGTCCATAAAAATTATGAACAGAAGAGGGGAGAGACAACAACCCTGACGAACTCCCTCATTAACTTCGAAAGCCTCACTAATTTCACCCTCTATCCTTACCGCAGCCTTGCTCCCTGAGTAGATGCTTTTGATAGCGCCCAATAAACTTCCATTAACCCCGTATTCGCCAAGTACCTCGAACAGCTTTTGCCTCGGTACCCGATCGAATGCCTTTACTAGGTCGATGATGCACAAGTATAAATCACTATTTCTCTCAGAGAGCTTTTCTATAACCTGCCTGAGACAAAAGATCTGATCCTGACAACCTCTCAGAGGTCTGAAACCACTCTGAACCTCGTCAAGAACATCTTCCACTATAACCCTAACCCTGTCTACTAGCACACTTGTATACACCTTTCCGACCACGCTCAAGAGTGAAATCCCCCTGTAGTTGGTAAGGACTTTGCGGTTACCCTTCTTGAAGATCGGAGCAATAACACCGAAGCTCCAGTCAGCGGGTACTACTGAGGACTTCAATGCTAAATTGAAAATCCTACAACGCCATTGAACCCCACCCGGCCCGCTATTCTTAATAAATTCTGTCCTAATTTCGTCTATACCTGCGGATTTTCCTGCCTTCAGCCTGCTGACCTTTCGTGACACTTCCTCTAATGTAATTTCCTCCTCACCCTCCACGCTACGGCCCTCTTCCCTGTCAAGGCTTGTTCCGGGATTGACAGAGGCGAATAGATCCTGAAAGTAATCCTGCCAGGTTTTCAGGACCTCACCCTTATCTGTAACTAATTCGCCATCTTTACCCACAATGCTACCGCAGCCCTCCTTTTCACCACCACGCCTAATATCCTTGATTGCCGACCAAAATTTTTTACCCCTTCCTTGACCAGCCTCTTCCAATTCCTCCCCAAACTTTTTCCACGACCGATCCTTCGCTTCCTTGACTAGAGTCTTAACCGTCTGCCTGCAAGCCCTGTAAGCCTCATGCTTTTCGTCCGTCTTATCCTGTAACCAAATCACATACAGCTTCCTTTTCTCTAATACCACCTTTTTGATATCTGCGTTCCACCAGCCTGTCTTTTTGTTCCTACCCCCACTAGAGACACTACCTAGACATTCCTCAGCTACGCCCAAGACAAATTCCTTAAAGTTTGCCCACTCAACCTCAATGTCTACTCAGTCCGGAGGAAGCCTTTCGAAAGCTTCGCTGAATTTTGACATAAAGCGAGACTTAACTTCCTCGTCCCTGAATTTTCCCACACGAAATTTCCGAACCACCACTTTTTTCCTTTTAGCCTGACAGAGTTTACTAACAGAGCGATGGGTACCCAAAAGGTAGTGGTCTGAGCCAAATGTGAAACCCCTGAAAACACGTGTGTTCCTGACTTCCTGCCTCCTGTCCTGCTCTATAACCATGTAATCAATTATTGACTTGTGCCCCAAACTATTATTAACGTACGTGTACCGATGGATCCACCTATGCCTAAAGAAAGAGTTGGTTACTGCCAGTCCATTGAAATCGCAGAAATCCAACAACCGCTTTCCGTTTGAGTTTAAAACATCCTCCCCGAATTTGCCCACTACCCTTTCATAGCCGCCACTGGTCTTACTGTTTCCTATTCTCGCGTTGAAATCCCCCAACAGAATCACACACTCACTACCTTTTTTGCTGACAACATCCCCTAACTGCTCGTAAAAGGTGTCAAGATCGCCAGCACTGCTACCCTCGCACGGGCTATAAACACTAACCAGCCGATAAATACCTCCTGTCAGCTTAATGGAGACCCACATGATCCTTTCACTTACATACCGCACGTTCAAAACAAACTTTTCTAATTCCCTTTTGATAGCCATTCCAACTCCCCAGTTCGCCCTACCAGACTGAACACCAGACGAAAACACTTTATAACCGCCCACCAGTTCTTCGCGCTGCCCTTTCGTCCTAATGTCGCTCAACGCTAATATATCTACACCATAATCCATTGCCAAGTCCACCAACTCACCCTTGCGACCCCTAAACCCCCATTAACGTTTAGACTTCCAATAAACAAACCATCAACCTTTTTACATTGCCTGATCGTCAACGATGGGGTACCGTTCGAGTCCCGCATTGGTCGTACCCCGTGACCAACACTCGTCCGAGGCTGCCTATGACCGTTTTTACCAATAATGAATACAGTGGGACGGCCTGGTAAGCCGAACCGCACTGGAAGTTCAAGCCTCAATGGGGACATCACACACATGCCTGAGATGCTAAGCGCAAGCTCATTTATTTTTGCCAAAAAAGAATTGCTATATGAATAGCGAAGAAGTTAACCGTAACCGTAGACAAACACCTACTTGAAATCCTATACCAAAACCACAAACACAAAACGCCGATTGTTTTGCATGAAGAAAACAAAACAAACACCCGAAAAACGCTGTAACTTTGAGGTTATGTGAGCACTACGTTGCTTGAAAAGAAAATGCAGATTTTAATTGATATCTAAAAAAGTTACAAAAACACACACTAATTTAACTTAACTTACTTACGAGAAACTGTGATTTAAAACGCGAAGAGGGCAAAAAATAAACGAAACTTACTCAGAGCAAAACAAACACGTCCATATCTGCCGCCATCTTGACTTGAACATAAAATGCTGAATGTAATAAATTAATGGCATAATTAACAACCAATTTATTCTTTGGCAGCCGTATTTATAAGATTACGTTTTTTTTTTTTTGAGTTTACCAACAAGCCTCGGGATGAATAATCAAACACAAACAATATTTAACTTTTCCGAAAAATGTATTTGAAAAAGGGCAATTAAAAGAGTATTAAGCCATGCCGACGTAATGATAATAACATGTAACTTGATGTACGGTATAACATTCTGAATGTTGACCTTTAATTGCAGGAAGTATGATACGGTGCTTAAAGAACTGTTTTTATTGTTTCGCTGCATCGTAATTCGAACCTAAGCTAAAAGTCACCTTTTTTTCAACTTCCTGTGGTAGAGAACCAAAGGATTTTGAGGAAAGCATTTTCGTTGAGAAAGACACAAGGCACGTGCCACAAATATTTACTTTATAGTATGTTCCAAAAATTTCGCTCGCTTCACTCGCAATTGATGTTCATTAATTGAAAACACACGAAACAGAAAATTATGTGGAAGATGGAAACTATTTGTTTGTACCTTAGACTAAGGGCATATTATTTGTGAGAATGAATTTCCGAAAAATTTTATTTTTGAATTGGGCAGGGTATCTGAAAGAGTTACACGTAGAAAAAAGAATTTAGTTTTTCTGTTGAGAAGGAGAATCTAGCCCCAAATTTAGCATGACCAAATTCCTGACAAGTGGTGGGGAATTTCTAAACTAGTGAACTTCATACAAAATAAGAATTCGCCTGCGGTCATGGCAAAAAAATATTAATTCTGTATTTCTGCGCAGGTTTTGCGGTGTCAAAGGACCTGCGATAAGTACAAAACTCATATTTATTTTGTCTTGCCTGTAAGAATCATGCCCGCAGCGGTAGGGTTCTCGATCTCGAAAACGGGACAGACGATCTTCATGAAATTTTCACTGAACGTCAAGTCTCGGCCCCAAATGACCAATGTTACAACTTCTACTTTCTATCTCTACTTTCATGTTCAACTACTAGCGGGTTATTCACCCCAGCCCGCAAGCGCTAATAATTGAACATATTTTCCAACTTCTACACGTACTACTAAGTGTTAAACAATGCTCTTTATTCATACATTTTGACTCTATTTATAGGCCGATAAATAGGCAACGGGTAAGTTGATTTCATTCAATTTAAATCATTTCAAATGGCTGCTTGATTCTTTATAATTTCATCAGTTATTTCACTTGGGTCTGTTTTAGGTCAGAACAATTCCTGACAACCAATTTCATAGGTAGCTTTTCCGGGAAAAGTCGTGACGTCTGGAAAAGTGGTCAATTTTGTGCATTTTTCAGGTTATGCTCGGAGTTTGGAATTTTAGCTGCGAAGTGACAATAGCTAGATAGTTGGTTGGTTGGAAGTGTTCCGAAGGTAGTCGAATGTGGCCCGAAGTGTTCGGAAGATACCCGAAGGTGACACGTAGTGTTCCGAAGGTAGCCGAAGGTGACACGAAGTGTTCCGAAGTTGACCGGATGTGACACTAAGTGTTCCGAAGTTGACCCCGAAGGTGACACGAAGTGTTCCAAAGGTAGCCGAAGGTGACGCGAAGGGGACAACTCAGTGATAAAAATTTTTTTGAAGAAGTTTTTTCGGAAAAAATATTTTTTGAAGAAAATTTTTTTCAAATCAAATTTTTTTTCCAGAAAAATTTTTTCCGAAGAAAAATTTTTTGGACGAAAATTTTTTCGAAAGAT
>CM055406.1:57172573-57184870 GCA_029228625.1 Pseudolycoriella hygida
AAAGTTACAAAAACACACACTAATTTAACTTAACTTATTTACGAGAAACTGTGATTTAAAACGCGAAGAGGGCAAAAAATAAACGAAACTTACTCAGAGCAAAACAAACACGTCCATATCTGCCGCCATCTTGACTTGAACTTGAACCACAATTCATACCGATCCAAAATGTGTTATGGAGATATCAACATGAAGCTTCATGAGAACTTGCTTTTTTAGTCGTATTCATGATTTTACGAAATGAAGATTACGAAGCGTTGCAAGAACATTGAAATGTCTTGAGTCACTTTTCTAGGTTAGACCAGTGTATGGGCCAGTGTAAGAATCGACTGAATGAGTTATAGAAGTAGTTACATCCAATTGCTAGCTAGCTAACATCTAACTTTCGTTCTTCATTAAATTAAAACAACTTTGGCAAATGCATCCGCTTCAGTTAGTTGCTAATGCCCCCAACTGATTCTATTAATCATCACATCATCATCAAAAACATAGAAAGGACCCGTCCGAAGTAACAGTGTAAAAAAATTCTCCGAACGCACAAAATTGACCTCCAAATAGAGAAAAATGTTCTCCTCAATTTTGTCTACAACATAGAAAAAAACTATTTTTTGGGCTAGGGCCGACCTAGGGCCTTAAGTAGAGGTCTCGGATACATACTTCCATAGACAAAAATGTTTCCCTGAATTTGCTCTGCAACATAGCAAAAAACATTTTTTTATGTTAGGGCCGACCTTAGGACCGACATGAGGCCCACTTGAGCACAGCACAAGCACAGGCAAAAACTCTTCTATAAATTGTCGGCCGTGCCGAGATATTTCAAACAAAAAAGTTTTTGAAAATCGGAGGAGATTTACTCGAGTTATGTACAAAAAACAAGTATGGCCCTAACAAAGACTATATTTTAGTGCCCTAGCTAAGTCCAAAGACTCAAATCGAAGAATGTTTCTTCCACAAATTGTCGGTCATGCCCAGATCTTTCAAACAAAAAAAAATTTTGAAAATCGGTAAAGATTTACCCGATTTATGTAGAAAAAACACGTTGGGCCCTAGCAGAGACTCGTTTTTAGTGACCTACTAAGTCCAAGGACTCAAAATAAAAAAAGTTTCTTCCATAAATTGTCGGCCATGCCCAGATCTTTCAAACAAATTTATGAAAATCAGAAAAGATTTACTTAAACGGCCCTAGCTCGGCGGCCCTTGGGCCGACAGTGCCCAGATTCAATTCCATAAAATATTTTTCGACTACCTTTAAGGAAAAAAAAAGTTTTTGAAAATCGGTCAAGATTTACTCAAGTTATCGTGTTGATGGACAGACAGACAGACAGACAGACAGACAGACCGACAAACAGACAGACAAGCAGACGGACATTGTTTTTTTGGCTGATTTGTCATCTGGAGGCAATAAAAATAGTTTCCCCCTTACTCCCGGGATCGAATTCGCAATGTAACAAACGTGGTAGTACATCAGACCTACGTACTTCGTACGGGTCTAAAACCCAATGTATTGCAAGTATTCCACTGGGCACTGCGATGAGCGATGAGCTGATGTGAACACTGCTTAAGCGAACATGCATATTTCCTAATCTGAAGACCCCTGGATCGTTGTAAATTCGATATTAACTTGTGTTGTCTGTTACATGTAACCAAGACCGCCGCCTGCAGACGAACTGAAGTTTGTTGCAGGCGCGGGGTGAGGAAGCAGATCCCCCCAACCCGACACAGCTTCCAAAGCTTGTTGCTAAAAAAACACTCGCGAGTTCGGCTCTTTTTACAAAATTGTGTCCTCATGTAATGAATAACTTTCGCAGGGTCCAATGTACTATTATTGTCGAAAAATTTCTGTGATTATTCCTTCGAAAAGAATACACAAAAAAGATATTGCAACTAAGAAGAAAGCATTCTAAGTACCTGTTTGTGAATTGTTTTACCGGGTACTTGGTTCTTGTACATTGTGGCCGTGCGAAAGAGTAAGGAAATTGGATGTATGAGCTTCCCCCAACTGACTTTTTCAAACGAAAGTTGAATGGGTCATCGAATGAGAACTCTTAGGAAAATTCTTGACTCATTTACTCAAAAAATGTGCCGATGACTAAATTCGGGTTTTTTGAAAAAGTAATAAAGTTAATTTGTTTGACCCACCGGCTAAACATGCTGAGTATTGTCGGCAATTTGCAAATGAAGCTGAAGAAGAACAGAAGACAATGCAAGACATTCAACTTAGACTTGAATGTGGATACGATTTTTTGCTACAGTAATTTTATCCAATTTCGTTTCCTTCAAAACGCTCTAGCAGTTCAATTTGGCTGTAATTTTTTCTAGAGTTTTTATTGTGTTAAATGGGAGGAGTTTTACAGTCGAAAAATACAAATGGCGCACCGTGTTTGTATAAAGCTGATGGTCAAGATGCACGCGATTTTTCTCACATGGTCGGCGGCCACTGCATTTGTGTATGCACAACATTTATATGATCAAACGTAATAAAAAAGAAAAAAAAAAAGCAAAACAAAACAAAAAAAAAAAGAACGAAAAAAGAACAACAACAAAAAATGTTGAACAATTTATTAAAACGCGATTCAAGAAGTGGCTGATGATTTGGCTACATTATTGTACAGCAAAATGATGAAATCGTACATATTCGTGCGGATTTTGTAAGTTGGATATATATTATACATTGACATTCAACGTAGCATAATTAGGTATGGCTATAAGCACATCAATAATCTTAAAATGGCTGTTGATTGGTGTTTTGCAACAAAATGGTTGTATAATAAAATTGTTTATGATACACATACTTTTTTTTAGAATTAATTCCGGTAACCGCATTTCTATTAATAAAAATTATACAGATAATCCAGACATACAACCGCATAAGGGTTTTTTTACTTTCAGCAAATTTGCATTCGTATTGAATCCGTATAATTTGTTTCTTAGAATGGAAATATAATCACCACTGTAGATTACGTACCTGTTTTTATCGCATTCAGTCGTAGGGAGTATGTTATGCCCCGTGAACTAAAGTCAGTCATCACACACAGTACGTTGCAACGGTATGGTGGCTTGCACAAACTATGGGTGTAAGTGTATGCAACAAAAGATTCATGATAAAGAAAACTGTCTACGATATTAAAACTTCATAACGGGGATCATAGGACGGTGAAGTTTGTTAATTACACCGATCTGAAGCGAACTTAACTCTCGATCCCGGCGGTCGGACGAAATATCTCTGGACAAAAATAGCTCGGACAAAATAACCCCGGCAGAGTAACCCCGAACTAAAAAACCGGGACTAATTAACCACAGACCAAATAAAGCCATAATTACACACGTTAGTAAACAGGGAAACAGTAGCTCACGCTATGGCAGAGATGGAAAAATTACACTATGCAAACACAAATTTAATTCTGAGAAGCTTGCGCCGCAGGCCGTGAACTTAATTGCGCAACGAAAAAAGAGAAGATGTAGAGCCTCTAGCGGGGTTAGGAGCAGAGCCCTATGTACGTCAGACAGCCTGCAGGGCGTAATTTAGCTCACCGCAGGCGCGGGGGTGAGGAGGCAAAGCGAGAGCCCCCAACATGAAAAACGTGTTTCATGTGCAGTTATTCCCTCTCGCTTTGTTTTATGGGGGGTTATTAAGTTCGCTTATCATTGGGGATATTTAGTACCGGTGACATTTTATCCGGGGGTGTTTTGTCATCCTCAGACACACTAGCGCCACAAAATGAATCAATATTTAAACAACTCCAAGCAAAGCATCCGCCACCGTCCAGAGAATTTTCTTTACCCGATCCACCAGACAATACCATCGACCCACTGGTGGTGTCTGAAGTTGATGTTTTCCACTCAATCAAGAGCTTTCCAAATGGTTCGGGTTCAGGCGTAGACGGATTACTCTCCCAACACATTAAGGATCTTAAGCTCCCCTTCAACAGGTGAGGCCGGCCTACGGTTAATCAAAGCGATTACAACCCTCTCAAATTACATGTTATCTGGTAAAGTTCAATCAGGATTCATTAAAATCATGTACGGGGCGGCGTTATGTGCATTGGACAAAAAAGGAGGTGGCGTGCGTCCCATCGCAATTGGTAACAAACTCCGTCGCATTACATCCAAACTGACAAGCGCAAGCGTTCGTTCAAGAATGTCCACGAAATTCAAACCTCGCCCAGTCGGTTTTGCCGTCAAAGGTGGTTGTGAGGCGGCAGCACACGCAACTGAGACATTCATCAAGAAGAATTCACACAGGAAGGTTGTAGTCGTAAAAGTTGATTTTCGCAATGAGGTGGATAGCGACATATTTCTGAACGAAATGAGGTCGAACTGTCCAGCAATATATCCCTACCTCTGGCAGTGTTACTCGGCTCCATCGTTGCTGTTTTATGGTGACGTTGATTTCGGAATTCGTTGTATTCTACTTAGACGACGGCACCATTGCGGGTGAATACGATTCTGTTCTTCGAGACTTCAAAACGGTAATACACGAATGTTCAAAAATCGGTCTGCAAATTAATCCAACGAAGTGTGAATTGTTCTTCTGCTCGAAAGTGGACCGTGAGGTAGTACACCGATTCAACGAGTTATCACCGGGAATTTGCGTTGTCAACGATTTTACTCTACTTGGTACTCCGATCACTGACAGTGCCTTTGACCGAATATTCAACGAAAAGTTAAGTGAGTTGAAGCTGTTGTTTGAATGTCTACGCGAACTGGATAACTATCACATAGCCTTTTACGTTCTTAAGAACTGCTTTGCGTTACCAAAATTAGTATTCCTACTGCGGACATCGCCAAAGTGGAATCACCTGGAAATTTTGAATGAAATAGACGGAGAAATAAAGCTAACATTGGAAACGCTAACGAACTCACATTTAGATGACGAGACATGGTCCCCGGCATCTTTGCAAATCAATGCCGGCGGCATAGGAGTGCGTAAGGTTCCCTATATGCATTTTTATCTTCGGTCTCTGCTGGTTCTCCCATGGTTAGAGTAGAAATAGCTGGATTTGAAGATAGTCTAAAGGCATGGAACTGCTTATATTCGGAATCGACTGTACCAGAAACGCCGTCAATCCTAAAACAATGTGACAATGTTGTTGTTCAACAATCTCTAAACTCACTTCATTTTATCCGTGACGAAGACAGAGCGAGCTTTTTGGCGAGTCAGAGGCCAGAGTCGGGAGCCTGGTTACATGCTCTGCCATCGAAACCAATTGTGGTTCACAAGTCAACAAGAAGGGTCATCATGGACTGAAATGTAAAAAAAGCGCCGTTCGACACGCACGTCACACCGAAATAAATTCAATCATCAAACGCGCTCTGCTGTCTGCTGAAATACCGGCAAGATTGGAACCTACCGGCTTGGTCAGAGCCGATGGCAAGAGAGTAGACGGAATGTCATTGATTCCGTGGTCCAAAGGGAGCAACATACGATTCAGCTCGAGACAAGCCGGTAAAGCCGCTGATGACGAAGCGCTGACCATTCGCCGTCGAGACCATGGGACCATAGAGCCAAGCAGCTTTAGATTTCTTCAAAGAACTAGGCAAAAGAATCGCATGGGCAACAGTTGAACCACGATCTAAGTCCTTTCTCAAACAAAGATTAAGCATAGCCATACAGAGGAGCAATGCCGCCGCAGTGATGTGAACCTTCAAAGACGCAGACAGGATGGGAGAAATATTTTATCTACTGTAATATGTCTTGTAAAATGCACTTTTAATTTTGTACGAATGCTGGAAATAAATTTTTATTTTTGTCCGGATTTTCTTAGGGTTATTTCGAGCGAGGGTATTTTGTACACAGAAGTTTTGTCCTAGAGCCCTCGTTCCCACCAAACAACTGTCTACGAATCCTGTGAATCGACTGATGAATCCTTGATTGGTGCAGATTATTTATGTTCTTTGTTTTGAGGCCGACAATTTAAAGATGGAAAAGAAGGATAAAGGAAGTTCTTTCGCGTTTTTCAGAAGGATTGATATAGGATAGCAGAGGCAACAACCAAGGGAGTATAAAGAAGGTAGTCCCTAACATCTTCATAATTTACGTTGAATTCTCTCAATCATCTCTGATTAACATGGTTGGGTTAACGTCGCTAAACACTAGCGTCGCTCCTAGCGCCGCTAACAGCGACGCTAAAATTCAAAACTGCTCGCTAGTAGCGATTAGCGCTCGCTAAAATCCGATTAGCGAATATTTTTCGCTAATCGCTAACGGATTCGCTAAAATATGGAGCTGTTCATCACAAGTCATCAGTCTATTTTCGACCGAATGCCAGTTTTTCAAAAATTTTTGGTGTTTTTTCTATTCCAGATTTTGGATTATTAGCGAAAAATTAGCGACCGCTAGTAGCGGCCGCTACTAGCGCGCTAGTTTTTTTTTTTAGATTAGCGAATCAGTTAGCGACGCTAGTATTTTTTGAAACTAGCGTTAGCGTTAGCGTCGCTAAAAAAAATGACTAGTGAGCACAACTAGTGAGTTGTAGAGTAATATATGAAGGACATTTAATATTACACATATAAAAAACGAAATTAGTATTTGCCCCAAGGGGAATCTTTTTTCACTATTCGCTCTGAAGGGAATTAGAGAGAACCTATTGCTTTTACAAAATTTGATGGAAAGAGAGCCCCAGGTGAAGGAAGAGTTTGCCCCCTGGGGCCAGTAGCACCTACCCTTAAAAAACGAAAAGACTTTTTGCACATTGTGTGAGAATAGTCACTCTATTATTATTATCATATTATTCGCACATTGAGGTTATTGCAAGTTATTCACACTTAGGCAAATCATTAATGAAAATCACCAAGGAGTAAAGAAAAATACGATTCATGGATAACTGCCGTTATTCCGAAAGACTCGATCCTTCTTCGAAGGATCTGAGTATTCACTTTGTCGAAAAATTTTGAAAAGTGCATAAAATACGCTGGATATTCTCATCTGACCAATCTACAATGTAGTCGTCAAAACTACAGTTGAGATAGTTGAGATGAATCCATATTGTCATATAACGTTATTAAGGTTATAGAGGACAATGTAGGAATAACTTTGTCCACGGAAATGGAGTGCACCGCAGCATGAAGTCATAGGCCATTGATTATATAGATCTCTGAATAGTGAATAGTGCGAAATTAAACAAACGTAAGAGTAAACGCAATACATTCCGTTACATCGTTCAGGTCTAAAATTATAAAATTTATTATGTACGATAATACGTACTTGGATGCAATGTCGGCATTCATCTCAAATTATAGGGCTATGATTGCGGGTAAATACAATTCAAGTCGTTTTGTTTCGGCCAAATCGTTTCGCATTAATTCAAATGACATCTACGCGAAACAAAACGATATTGTTGTTACAAACAATTTAACTTTTTGTTTGTTTTATTTGTGTATAGACAATTTCCCGGACGTTTCTCGCTGTCGTGCATTACTAAAGGTAAATAACTGCTACAATTAAGTTTTCAAGTCCACTGATGAAAAGGTAGGTGTTAATCACTTTGTTCCATTTGTCTATTTAGAATAGTTTGGCTGATTGTATACCTATTTGAGTGGAGTGGAAAGAAATTCCTTTAGATTTATCGAAGTTGTCGAAATGAAGACACACACACAAGAAACCACGCAACATGCAATAGAAACGTGAGAAATAAAGCACTCGATATGTCGACGATATGTTCAACTGTACGAATTGAGTTTTTTCGAAAGAGATTCGTCTCCTGCAGTTTAATTGGAAACTCCACACAATAGAATGAATTCGCCTCACGTATTCATTTTCTGTACCAAATTATGAAATCCCTTTCCCTTTATTTCAAGTTCCTCACATACTCTTTGTTGTTGCAGTCATTCGTGTTGAATAGAGTTACTCCCTCTGTGCATTTAGGCGGGGGAGCAGTAATTCCGGATAAAAACAAATCGTATAAGATGCAAAATTAAGAAACTTTACGTAATTTCTTACTGAAATTACAATCATAGTATCACAAATTGAGCGCCTACAGTATACGAACATAAACTCGAGAGCTACGTCAAGCCAATACCGACTTTTTCGGCAAGAACGTCCAAGCCGTAAAAAAGAGCACTCAGAACTAGCCGCCGGTGAAAAAATCGGATGACGGTGGCTAGATTCACATAAAAAATTTGTCCAGACCGAATTAGGAGACGTGAACAACTGACTGACTTTACGAACGAAGGTGTGAATCTAAACGATTAGACGTGACGTGAGCCTAAAGCAACTACACAATAGGCAGAATATTTCAATTTACGTTTAGTTTTTCAAATGGTGAAGTACAATTACTCATATTTTTAATTTTAAATAACTTTCTTAACAAAAAAAATTAGTTAGCGGCATTTTTCCGGCTAACTCCATCAAACCGACCAAAATGACGATGGTGGCGGCGATAGCTTCAGCCTCCAGCTTGGAGAAATTGGCGGCTCTCGACTCTGTACACCAATGACCGAGAGAGGAAATTCCCATTTTGGTTTAGAAGAAAGCTATTACCACAGTATGCGAACAGTCTCTTTTTTCACTACTTTCGTATCTACGTTTAATTTACAGTTTTTTTATTTTAAAATGTTGTGAAGTTAGGCCTATCAACGGTCGTCAGGCGTCGTGTCAATTCCATAATTATGTTTGTACTCATCAGAAAATATTATTCGCCACATTTAAAATCAATGATGATCTTAAACGATGGAGCGCGTAATTTATGACACTTGAATTTCATCAAGTTGAAAATGATTGACCACTCTCCATTCAACGTGGCCTGCCAACTGTTGAATCCCGAAGAAAGAGTATTTTCACTCTATCAAGTAAAGAAAATCGAAGTGTTCCGAATATGTTAATTAAATGAAAATGGGAAAGTGACCCTAGACTTAAGTATAAAAATACAATGATTTTTCAGCGAATTAAATCAGAATAAATACAAACGTTAAACGGTGCCAGGACATTTCTCCGCCGCAAATAACGCCCGGGGCGTTAATAACACCCAGGGCGTTATTAACGCCCGCACTCCGGGCGCTAATAACGCCAGGGGTGTTATTAACGCCCGCACTCCGGGCGTTAATTACGCCCAGCGGAATAATTGGATAAACGCTACAAAATGGCACTTTACTTATAGAGCATGTAACTAGAAGAAGTTGACTAAGGGGAAAATTTTCCTTATACAGAACGTCAATAGAAGGAGTTGAATAGAGGAAAATTTTAAGATGCGGTGAAGGTTTATTTTCCCACTTCTTGTGTAATAAGTTTTTTAAAAATGTTGGGAGTTACAGCCTTATCCTTTTAAAGGTGTACAACGTGAAATATATAGATGACATTTGTACAATGATTTCTAAAAGCTTTGAAAAAAACATGATGCAGTTTCAAAGGCCGGAAATTTCCACTAGAAAATGGTGACTGTTGGTGACTTTCCAAAAAGTGGAAAATAAACCTTGGCCGCACTTTACTTATACAGAATGTCACTAGAAGGAGTTGAGTAAGAGGAACATTTTCCTTATACAGAATGTAACTAGAAGGAGTTGACTAGAGGAAAATCTTCCTTATACAGAATGTCATTAGAAGGAGTTGAGTAAGAGGAACATTTTCCTTATACAGAATGTCACCTGAAAGAGTTGACTAAGGGGAAAGTACAGAACGTCACTGGAAGGGATTGATTAGGAGAATCATACAGAATTCCACTAGATGGAAGAATTTTTTTCTGTGCTCTTTTATTTTTAAAAAAGTTGTCAATAAGAAATCAAAAAATTACATGAAAACTTTATGAAAGTCATTGAGCACTACGATTTTGAAATTTAAAAATTTGAGTAAAAGGGATGAATAAAAACAATACAAAACGACATGTGTACATTGAAATGTCTTAAGCTTCTGAGTTGAAATAATTTCCAATTTATTCTTGAAGCTCAAAAGTGACCGTGTACCGAATTATATAGCTGGGCGTTATTAACGCCTCGGGCGTTATTAGCGTCCGGAGTGCAAGCGTAACACCCATTGCGCCGGAGTATTTTTTCAAATAAAATCAAAGTTTTTAATAAAAAAAAAAAAATTCAAATTTGACGACCTGAGGTACATTTCACATAATTGATTTTTTTCGTAAATAATGTTCAGACAAAATAAACTTTAGAGTGTTCCTGACATTTTCCCTGAAGAAACCTATAAAGCATCTGGTGAAACCTTCGCGTAATGATCGCTTCGAAAACCCTCTACATGACGGAATTTCTCTACTCGAAAAATCGACTACTGGCATGACAAACCTGCAAAAATTAAAAAAATGTTCTTCTACAAAATTTACGAGGGGCAATAACAGTCACTAGAAATTATGTCGAAGTTGAATAAAAAACAAAAATTTCAAACCGATCCACCCTAATTTTCAGCCACAATTGTGGAAAATCAGCATCCGCATCAAATCGGCTGATTAATTTTTATTCATCACATCCAAAGTATATGAAAGACAACGTCGCAAAATCGTTCGAAAGATCTTGATAATCGGCTACAGAGATTTCAACCGGTCAAATAAAGAACGGATTTACAGAATTCTGCAAAAAAATAGTTTTCCCGTGAAAATCTTTAGAAAATTATATGGCCAAGTTATCAACCAACACATGAACCGAAGTAATGCACACCTATCATCAACCACTAACCAACAACTGCAAAGAACGAAACGGAAAGAAATTGAAGACAAACATATGTCGGTGAGACCATTTAGAAGTTATCAAAACGAACCGACCAGTACAAAAATGATTGTACGGAAGTTAATCTTACTAAGCCCAGCATACAACGTACCGCGTTAGCTTGTCATTCCAAAAAACTAATCATGAATTCCAGTTCAAAGTCTTCAAACGTGAAAACAAAAAGACAAAGCTACGAAGGATAAGGATAAGTGGATAGGGTAACAATGTTACCCCAGCACCTAGGCAATGGGCCTGTTGTGCCTCGAAAAAAAAGGTCAACCATATAATCATGAAAGAAGGCGAAATTTGCAATTTCAAATCCGACACATCGACTGTTCAGCCATCATATGGAAATCTCATGAAGACACTTCAAGCACACAACGAGTTCATTTGTTAAACGGTTCCAATAACGCTTCAAGCGTATCAAACTTGAACGGTACGACATGACTTATCACAACAACGTGTTTTTATAATGAAAAATAAATAAAAGATTTTGTGATTTACATTTGAAATTCATCAGTTCCACAGAAGAAGGGGTTTGGTAATTCCCAATTTTTATTAAACAATTTAATTCAAAAGAGCAATTTGCTCAAAATTAAAGCTGTAAAGATTTTCCGTCATAGAAGTTATTTTTTAAACTGACAAATGATTGATATGATTTTAGCCCTGATGACGGGAACTATCCCGAAATATTGGCAATAAATACTATATCGGAACAAGCATACTAGTGTTTCTATATACCAGCTTCACAACATTTAAAAATAGTTTGGTACAGAAACAGCGACACAACACACAAAACCTAATAGTTTTTTTGTACAAAACACTCAATATAAAGGCTGCATCTTGTTGAAGGAATCTAATTCCTCCACGCCACTGTCCCATATAGACCACATAGTCCATACTTTGAAAGGCTGCCAAACCTCGACTTGTTAAAAACGCGACGAGAACGTGGCTGTTGATGTTGTATATATGTTTAAGCGTTGTTTTTTATCATCATCAAAATGGCTCCAAGCAGTTCCGTCCCATCAATTTGGACTCCTACTGGACAACGACTCAGCGAGCTTCAGCACTCTCCGATATGGAAACAAAATTTGTGAGCCGCACCATTGTGTTTGTGGCGACATGGTTGATCCCAAAGGACACCACGGCCTGACATGTAATATCCTCGGTACGGTGAGATCAACAAGATTTTTCGATGGCATTTAGTTCGACGGGCTTTCAAAACGATACCGAGCATTATGGTATATCTCGAAGAGATGGTAAACGTCCGAACGGTGTGACTAGCTACCAGAGCCTATTATTTGAGAGTTTTTTTTGTACTTTTTTGGAAAATTTTGGGAAATTTCGATATCAGTCCCTCACAACGCTCATGACCGGTTGAAAACAATGCCATTCTGTTACATTATCCAATACGAGAAACATTTGTTCTATCCCTTTCTTGTTGAGCGCTAGGAGGGCCTTTACGATGGTAGCCCTAGTGCATATCTCAGCCATCACATTTCGCAGAAAATAGAAATTAGTGCCAAAATGAAGATTAAAATTTAAAAATAAAAATTTTGCTGAGCAGACAATCGAAAATTTCGAATTTTCAACTTGTCTGGAAAGAAATGTCCTTCATCATAAAGTTTACTATTAAATTATTATTTGGAAATT
>CM055406.1:57185370-57197598 GCA_029228625.1 Pseudolycoriella hygida
GTGCCAAAATGAAGATTAAAATTTAAAAATAAAAATTTTGCTGAGCAGACAATCGAAAATTTCGAATTTTCAACTTGTCTGGAAAGAAATGTCCTTCATCATAAAGTTTACTATTAAATTATTATTTGGAAATTTTTTAAATTTTTTTGGGGAAATTTTGGGAGTTTTTGGAAATTTCTGGGAAATTTTGTGAAAGTTTAGTGAATTTTGGGAATTTATTCCCAAACAATAGGCTCCGCTGGCTACCCTTGGAGTCGTGGAAAGCCTTTACTTTGGGATGTCACTGTGATTAATTCGTCTTACTTAAACGCTACTTCACGTGCTAGTGGCTCAGCAGAAGATGGCGCCGAACGGTTCAAACCAGGGACTATTTTGGGGAAAATTTTCCTTATTTTCCCAAATTTCCCAATTTTTTCCCAAATTTCCCAATTTTTCCCAAATTTCCCAATTTTTCCCATTTTTACAAAAGCATAACGTGCATGTGCTTATGCACGTTATCACAGACGAGGGACGTTAAACAAAAACGTATATATTGGGATTCGATATTCCTGTTGCCAGCGATTAAAAGAAGAAAAACGAAAGATAAGCAATGCTCCTTTTATCACAATTTGGTGCATCGGGCATCAAGCAAATTTGGGCTAGAAAGATACCTGTGAATCATGAAAGAGGTCATCAAGAACGTTAGTAGTGTAAGTTCCTACTTTCACCATTCCTGTGAAGAAACAAGACAACTCGCAGCAATAGCTGCAGAGAGGAACTGGACCGTTGCATTATCCCGGGAATTTTGAAATTTGGTTGACAGAATTTACGCACAATTCATTCTACGCTTTTCGCGCAACTGGAACGCCATGATTTGGTATTTTAAGACAACAAAGGAAACTGGATTTGAAAATAGTTGTCTCAGCGAAGATCAAGTTCGTTTGGTTTCATTCGCGTGTAATCTTTTGACTGTCGTAAAAATATTTCAAAAGACGTTTCGGTCTAATTCCATTTACCATCGAAAAAAAAATTAATCGAGGATCTCACTTTGTTGAAGACAACTCACCTGGAAAATGGCTGGGAGCAAATGTTCATGAAGGAAATAGTTTCGTCTTCTGACGGCAAGCGCTCTTTGCGGGAGCACCAATTTCTTACAAATTCTCGACTTCGCAGTGGTGAGTTTACGTTTACAGTAAATAGTCGAATTCATATTATCAATTGCCTCATCCAAAGTTTAAATGCTTACTTTGATGAAGACGTTCACACAGAAACTGGTCTTGCTCCGCTTTTAAAGCTGATACTAACATCGACTACGATTTGTTGACTCAATGTCACAATAATTGTTCCGGAAATGGAAAGTCTTTTGCAATCAATATCACGAAGCAGCAAATTTACTCAATGTGAAGCAAAGTCGTTGGAACGAAATTCGTCCAAGGATCTACACGTGTTGAAGTTGGCCTTGGCAAAAGCCTTTGCTATAAAACCACACTCTGCCGACGTTGAAAACATCATTAGTACGACTTTTACATCTGATCAAAATCTAATTTATATTCACTTGTACTTTCAGACATCTACAATAAATTCAAGGACTCGGACAGACAACTGTTATCGCCAAAAACACTTTTCAATAACATTTTTATTCATAGAAACATTTATGACCTTCTAGAGTATATCGCTACTTTGGCTACACACACAGTATTGGTTCAATCACATAGAAAAAGTGTTCAAAACGTTCTACATTTCCATATAAAACTCAACATCTTCCCGCTTTCTTTGGTAACCACCCCCCCCCCCCTTTCGTAAGGTACACCTTCACTTGTGAACAGCTCCTTTTCGCATATCCAGCTGCAGATCATGTCTCAGGGCAGTTATACAGACTTCTTCAGCTGAAAATAGTCACGAAAAAGTGTCAAAAATTGACCTTTCTTACAAAAGTTGTTCCAGACCGGTGCAACAGCCTTAAACCGGGGAAGTCTTTGCATGGTCTTATAGTAGGGGAAGTATACTAGAACACCCCATACTCAGTTTTTCGGTTCATTGCTGCTTCAAGCAGTAAAGCGTTCCTGAATTTTTCACCTAAAATGACTAATAACTCAGGAGTGGGGGAAGGCTCTAAGGAATCCAATAATGAAAAACCTTTGTATCATTGGGACTTACCATCCCATAAAAGTTCATTTGATTTCATTTCGTTTTACACGCCAAAAAACCATTTTTATCACCCCCTGACATGCACTTACTTAGAGCACCATAACTCCCCCGAAATGTCAAATTTTCCAGAAATGAGAAATTACTTTTCTTACTATAGAACAAGGAATCGAATGACACATTCATCGGGTAAAAGTAGGGCATGTTGTCCCGAAAGTGTACGAAATCGTTCGAGGTTTTCGCAAAATCACTCTTAAAAGGCAAGGCCTTATACATATGATGCCAATGAAACATACCTACATATGCTGACGGACAAAAGGAAAATCTATCAGAACAAGAACGCTACGTCCTCGTTCTACTTCTCTTCAATCTCTACATTAGCGATATGCCTGAGACCCATTCACAGAGAGTCGCATGCGCCGATAGTACAGTACAGCACAAGGACCCGAAAGTTATTGGAAGAATGTTACCACGAATGGTAACCCCCAACCCATGAAAACCCATCAAATCAAAAGAGAGGCAACAGAAGCTCTGGAAATCAGGTTTTATGGAGAAAAAGTAAATCTTCCGGCCACCCCTGGGCTACAGAATGAACAGAAATTTAATAAAGAAAGAAAATCATCCAGAAAGAGGGACTCAAACGCAAATACGGCCGCACTCGAACTCGGCAAACATCGACGAAACTGTGTTCATCATTTTTGTAAATTTTCTTTGGTCTTTTCTGTCGATCACGAACTTTTTTATGGATGCAACTTTGTCCTTATTTCACCAGAATTGATCATTCGCGGTTTCACCAACGATCCGGTTCTGTTTTTTGTCGCTGTGTTTATGCATATCAACAGTTTTATTTATGTTGCCTTTATAAAATTATTAAATTCGATATTTTTCATTTAAACATATAATGACAGCAATTTGAAGTGTTTCTTTTGAATGCGATTTTGCATTTTTTTTTTATATTTTCTTTCGTAATTTGCAGGTGTTTTTGATGATCCAGACGTGACCCATGTTGAAGGCGAAGCAGATCCGATCAGAGATTTCGATATAATCGTAGAAGACATTGAAGGACGAAGAGGTTTTTTTTATGAAAAATGCAGAAACACTTAAACGTTCGTAATATTCCTGACAATGACAAGGAAACCCAAAACCCAAATATGTATGTGGGATAACTTTTTTTTCTTCTATCATTCATCATTAAATCTATTTTTTTTCAATAATAACAATCCAGTCGTCACCTTTGCCCTTTATTGTATAATTGAATTCACAGTTTCGAATAACACAAAATAAAAAAAAAATGGAAATATGATCATGTGGCTTATGAATTTAATAAAATTGAATTATTCAAAAACATCAATTCATTGATGGATGAGAAGATAAATGGTCTCACCTCTTCGTCGCAATCCAATAATGTTAAACTCTAAACTCTATTAACACCTGTATTGTGATGTAAAATTTGAATGAAAATTTTTGTACATATCATCGTGCCAAACAATATCTGGGCATGGTCGTATGATTACCAACTAATCCTCAACATGACCACCCATTGTGTCCTAGTTCTGCATTTTTAAAATCAACATCAAAATATTTTCGTGTAAAACCATTAATTCATAAAAGGTTAAACCGACTCATTCGACAAAAATAATTTCTTTTTGTCATTGATACCATGAAAAACATGAATAGTGAATTAGATATGTATTTGGGAGTATAGAATTAAATGAATGCCGTACAACTAAAAAACATGACGTGAAACATCGAAAATGTTAATAAAATTTATTAATAATTATTTTGATTGATTTTTAACAAAATGATACGGATCGTATGGAAATTTTAACAAGAATTTTATTCAAAATTGATGTTTTCCATGTTATACTCTTGTTATAATTATTCTTATCGATGGGCATCACGTATTCATTTCTATTCCATTCATATTGATCTACGAATGGTGAACGTGTGTAACGTACATTTATCGAGGTTTTTTCGAATTTTGAACAATCTTACAAGTTTCAAAGATCATAGTTTTCGATAACATTTGTTTTATGTAAATTCAAATCGTTGAAAGTGTGAACAATGGCATGTTTAACTCAGAAAACATTTTCGACAAATAACAAGAGGTTCGATGAATGTGGACCAAGGATTAAAAATTCTAATAGAGAGGACGAGACAAGTAGAAATGTTCAACATTTCCAATACTCTACGGGGAACAATTATTCAAATTATCACTCCAAAGTAGTATATTATTATACAAGGGATGTAATTTGATATTTCGTATACTGGTTAGTGAAAGTATCTGAAAGTTTCAGAAAGTGGTACTTTTATTCATCGTGATAAGAGATAATATGCATATCATGTCCCCGAGTGTAATAATGTTTCTTTATCTCACACGCCATTCAATACTTTTTCGATGAAAAAACATAACCAAAGACCCGTACGTATCAGAATAGATGTGGCAAACCGAACAGATTTTGCAAATAGGTGCAAACTTATCAGAATTGCAAATTGTTGCAATGTTTTTAAGACTATCAGAATTCCAACGATCTACAGAAATTACCTACAGAAAACCCTCCCGAAGTACGGCAATTGTAGAAGTGGATATATTCCGGGATGAGGAAATTTTTCCTTAAAACCCTGAAACATGTGTTCCCTAAAATTTTGTTCTTAACAACTTTTCTTTTGGAAGCAGCTTTTCAACTGCAATAGGTCTAGAGATATGAGTCTTACATATTTTTTCGACGTTACTTTTAGGCCTTGGACTGCTCGAGGATTCTGATCCAATTGCGTCTGTTCCTTGCCGCCTATTGCTAATTTTTTATTCCGAGCGTCTGAAGATCTTGTTCGACACTATCGATTCATCTAATTTTTGGACGACCAACTCTTTTATTTATTATTTATCATCATATACAAGTTTTAAGTTTGTTACTAAATGTAAAGCTTTATTGTGCATTGCACCGCGAAGAAGCTTATCAATTTACAATACAATTAGAGTTTAATTCATTTAGTTAAATTACAGGAAGAGAATCACAAGCTTGTGCATCTTTCTTATTTCTCTTTTATCTCTTTTTTCACGTATTCGCTTGCATTTTGCGCATGTAAAACTAGGTTTTTCGGTGAAACGAGTTGAAACGAAACGTTGCGCAATCTTAGGATTCTTCTCCTGTAAGGTAAAAGTGAAAGTTAAGGTTATTTTTTCTTTTTAGATTTTAATTGTTTTTTTTTTTAATTTTTTATGATTTATAATTTTTTATAATTTTTATTCACGAGAGGAATCAGAGAATAGGTAACAGCCTCTACAAACAGCCTTCCTAAAATCTTTTCTATATTCTTTCCTCAAAACAAAGAGTTTCTTGAACCAAGTCAAGAAAAAAAAATAAATAAAATCCTAATCTGGGTATTGCTGAGCTTTTTAAGCTTGTCTTCAAATCTGTGGGATGTAGCAGAAACTACCATTAACGGCAGTGTGTTGTAATAGAAGCTTCCTACTGACGATATCGCTCCGTATGCTCTCACCGTTCGTACTTTAGTTGGCTGAACTCTGTTCTTTTTTCTAATGTGATATTGATGGGTGGGTAGCTCAAGCACTAAGCCGTTGTGAGTTTTTTAGTTGAGTGCTTGGTGAATAAATTTACATACGCTATTCTTATATAAACTGGATACGTTGAGAACGTTCTTGCGGTGTTCATTATATGGTTCGGTTGTAGGAGTTCTCATTGGAAGTTTGCAAGCATGTTTCAGGCATCTGTTTTGGAGGACTTGAAGTTGCTTCAAATTCTTTTTATTAGCGACACCCCATGCTCCTGCCAGATAGCTGAGATGTGAATGCCCAAGAGCATGGTATATCATCATGAGAACATTTTGGGGAACGAACCTCTTCAATTTGCAAAGGGAACCGCTTAGAGAAGCTAGTTTCTTGCACACATGTGAGATGTGATGCGCCCAGGTAAGCTTGCCATCAAAGACAAGTCCAAAATACTTGAATGTTTCGCCTCCTCCAGTGTTCAATCCTTTTTTCCTAAAGTGTATGACCTTTGTTTTATCCAAATTTAGGGCTAGCATGTTCGCTGTAAGATATTTCCCGATGAGATCAAGATCGTGGAGTAGCTCCTGTTCATTTGTGCGATACGACATATTGGAGAAAAATACTTCTGTGTCATCTGCAAATAAACTGACAGCACCTTTTAGAGGTAGTTGGTGTATGTCATTAATAAATACAAGGAATAGCAAGGGACCCAACACATTTCCTTGAGGCACGCCTTGTTTAATTGACATCAGTTTGCTAGATTTATTATTTATCTTGACAGTTTGCTTTCTCCTACTGAGGTAATCTCTTATTAAGTCTAATGCAATTCCCCTTATTCCAGCGCCATCTAGCTTACTCAATAGGATCTCTTGATTTACGCAGTCAAAGGCCTTCTTGAGATCTAGAAATAATAAGGCACTAGCCACTTTTCTCTGGCAAGGAAACACAAAAGCTTATTAAATTTCACATCGCTCTCGATGCTCCTAGCATTAATTTGCAGAATTGATAACCCATTAAAGGAAGAATAATTTTTTAAGAAAAATTCATCGCAGGATCCGATTTCGTCATATGATTGGTTGAAGACACTCTTAATATTATTTGAGTTCATTTTAGATAATATAATTTGAGAGAAAATTATTAAAATATAAATTTGATACTAAGAAAGAAACATGAAAAGAAGATCGCAAAGCCGAAGACTGGGGGTAGCACCCTATGGTCTCAGCTCACCGCCGCCATCCCTGATACCTGCCAATTTTAGATCGCCAGTTTGTTTGTCCTTCTTATTATTTTAATCTTCGAGAGGTCAGTGTCTTGAAATATTCTATAGATTTTGGAGTTATCATTTTCCCTAAGGAAAATTTTGCCATTTTTCGTCCATAAGTATTTGAAGTTATTTGTTCTCTGAAATAATTTTGTTCGTACATAGGTTTTCTTTAAATTAGTAACTAGATATTCAAAAATAACTCGGAATAATTTAGAGGGGGCTCTGTTTTTATCCATGCGCGTTAAATGCCCCGCTCACCTCAACCTTCGGACTTTCACCTACGCCACTGTATCCGGCTCGCCAAAATCACTTTGTTGTATCGTCATCGCCACCTTCCACCCTCGCGCATCGCTCCAAATATAGTGCGAAGTACCTTGCGCTCGAATGTTAGGAGCAACTGTTTATCACTTTTATTCATCGTCCAAGATTCGCATCCGCAGATCATAACTGGAAGAATAAGCGTTTTGTAAATATGGTAATTCCTTTTCTTTGATCGCAACTGTTTGATTAGACCAAAGTAGCATCTGCTTGCCGCCATGATATGAGTCATCCTTCCCAATTCTAGAAGTAACTGAATTCCAAGGATTGGGATATTTTTCAGGAAAACCCTGAGACACGTCAACACTAAAATTTAATTCTCTACAACTTTTCTTCTGTAAGCAACTTTCTAATTGCCCAAGTTTTAGAAATAAGAGTCGTCCCTCTTGATTCTAGAAGTGCCTGAATCCCAATGATTCGGGAAAACCCAAAGACACCCGTTCCCTAAAGTTTTATTCTCTACAACTTTGCTAATGGAAGTAGCTTTGTAACTCACATGGTTCCAGAGATATGGGTCATCCTTCCTAATTCTAGAAGTGGTCATATTCAAGGATTGGGCGATTTTTCCCTAAAACCCTGAAACTCGTGATCCCTAAAATTTTATTCTCTGCAACTTTGCCTTTGACATTAAACCTCTATATTTCATTGTTGAGTAAATATAGACGAAAAACCATCGGTACGAATTGGGGTTTGCCATCCACAGCGATTCTGTGGATATAGGCGGTAGTCAGGCCGATGGTGATGGCTGCATTGTGTGGTGGAATAGGCTCGACATAGAGGTGGCGCGGAAAGAACTGGCGCAGATCCAGAGATTGGCGCCACAGGGGCTATGAAAACGACGTCTACTGAAGCCATGGGAGTGCTACTGACGGTGCCACCCGTAGATGTGGTGGCCACAGCCGACAGGTTGATCCAATTTTCGCGATGTCTCGGATGAAGCCCAGGTATGGTTTTGTGAGAAACTTTGACGTTCTGTTTCCGAACATAAACGAATGGCTATGAAACTGGTCCGAAGGCTTGCGCGGGAGCAGAAGGGTAAGGTTCAATTACGGATCGAAGACCGTGGAGGGTGTGGGAGCTGGAGTTTATGTCCCAGAAAGCGGAGAGGGATTTTCACTTGGGAAGGTTTACCAGTGTTCTCCAGGCTGAAACCTTTGCGACCCTGATGGAAGCCCGCCAAGTACTACCTGGATGTGCGGATGGAAAAGATGTCTTCATCTGCTCGGATATCAAAGCGGTTTTCAAGGCGCTAACGTCGCCCATCACGACCTCTAAACTAATGGACGAGTACAAGGAATACCTGAACTGGATGGGACTGAGGAATCAGATCACTCTGGTATGGCTGCCCGGGCATTCGGGCGTGAAGGGTAATGAAAAGGCCGATGAGCTGGCCAGGCTGGGCTTAAACAGTTAAGGACTGGGTTGGGTAAGGACCGAACATACACATACAAAGCGCTGGGAGGCGTATGAAGGAGGAGCTCACACGAAGGAATTCCTCCCTAGGCCAGCTCGGAAGTGGACCAAGGAATTGCTCTTTATGTGCAGGGATCATATGAGACGGGTGATAGGAGCGATTAGCGGGCACTGCGGGCTGGTCATACACCTGAAGAGAATGAAAATCTCAGGTGACGCCGAGTGTTCCTGTGGACTGGATGAGGAAACGGGTTTGCAGGTAATATGTTATTGCCTAAAGTTTCATCATCTGAGACGCATGATACTGGGCAGCTATGTTTTGGAACCTTCGGAGGTAGTCCAGATAGGACCCAGCGTGTTCCTGGTGGGAACGCGAAGGTTCTCATGATTTAAATGATGAAAAAGGGAAAATCTTTGATAAATCTACAAAATCTGCTTCCGTAAATGGCCAAGAGACTTATTTTCGTCCATTCCATTGGTCCTAGTGCCCAGACGACTGACCCGATTTCCACAAAAAATTTTTTTGCCAAAATGAACAATTTCCATGCTATATTTGCTGAGATATTTGCAAAAAAGTATCACCGACCCTCGAAAAACCATGTTTTTGGTCAATTTTTCGGCCATATCTGAGGAACCACTCAAATTTCAAACCACATCAAATTTCCTCACCGAATTCGGACCCAGGAATACCTCATTCAGCCTCAACTTTGAACATTTACATTATTTCCCACCTGTCAATTTCCCACTTTTGCGAACTGAAAGTAAACACAGCATTTTATTGCGAAATTTTTTGGAACTCCATTCGAGTCTAGATCAACGTTTACGAAGATCATTTTTCGAAAAAATGGTGTCTAGGCAGCCGCGGATGACTTTTGTTCGTCTATTTAAAAGCGTTGGTTAGAAAAAGACAGATATAATTGGTCTCTTTCTAGCCAACGCTTTTAAATGGAAGAACAAAAATCATCCGCGGCTGCCTAGACACCATTTTTTCGAAAAATGATCTTCGTAAACGTTGATCTAGACTCGAATATCTACCAGAAGGGCCATTCCACGAAAACTCCGTTCCCACGCTCGAAATGCTCAGTTGTTACGAAAAAATATTCATAGAAAATGGTGTATCAGACGTATTGATCCCTTAACTAGAGATTAGTAACTTTTCTATTGCTTTCATTTTGTAACTACTGAGAATTTCAAGCGTGGGAACGAAGCGGACCGTGGAATTGCCCAGAAAAACAACTCCACAAGCCTAAAAAAAGAACTCAATTTGATATGAGAAGGGCTATAGACATGCATCTGCCACTGCGAAAAATATCGTTAGGAACCACACTCACGACACTTGTACTTGTATTTCCACCTAAGAAATCATTGTAGATCTAAACATTATTAAATTTGAAACTGATTGATGTACACACTATGATCAATACACAAATTCTGAATTAAAGTTTGATGCTATAATTTGTTCGTAATCTGACTTTTTGTCCATCTGCACATAAAATAGTATGCATAACACGGAGCTGAAACGACTGCTTTAGACCACGGTGGTGAACGAGTCCTCAGGCTCAGTCCTGCGCTCTGTCCCCTTGTTCACCACATGATGGGTCTAAATCAGATGTATCAGCTCCTTTTTGTGTAATCTACTATTATTTCCGGTCTAGCTTGTGTTACTTTGAAGGGCGATAATCAAAGCCCATTTTTTTATACTGAGAGACATCTATTATATACGTTCCTAAATGTACGAAGTATTAAAGCCATTAAAGAAGCTTTCGTTTCCACTGAAAGTACTATGAACGATTTTTACCATCTAAGACACAAATAGCCTTCCAAAAACTCATTTTTAGATTAAAAGCATTCCAAGATACGCGTCTGATTATTTATTCTCCAAAGACAAAATAAAACTTTGCTGCATTTCATTTTTTTTCTATTAAAAAATCGCCTGCAAATATGCTTTGCAACCGTCAATCAATTTAGGTATGTGTTTTCGTTCGTTAACTGATATGTACATTAAGTTCAATTTAGTTAAACGAGTATAATTTCGTCTCTGAAATTTATTAAAAGTTGAATGTCATTATTTTGTCTCCCAGAGCTGATTGATTACATTAATCAAGGAAAGTTCTTACGGAACAATGTCATGGTAAATACTTCACAATATCGTTAAAGAAAAAATCTTGGTTGAGTTGCTGAGTAAAAATATGTACATTCAAACTAACTGAATCTTGGTAACTAGCCGCACACAGGGGGCAAGTAGCAAACAATGTCGGCTTGGCGTTCCCAGCGTTTATGGTGCCTTACGTAACGCAACCCATGACCCATTTGGGATCGTCTTGCTTGCCTCACAATACTCCCTTTTGCGTTACATGAATTATGAACAAATGAAAGTTCAGTTTTTGTGCATACTAAAAAGTAATGACTTCACTCAGTTCCTTTCAGAGTTTTTCTATGTGTAAATTCATTCGTTCCCAACGTTACATTTGTATATGAAATTGTTATAGTAAAATTGTCACGTTCGCAACGTTACAAATCTGCTACTTTCATACGGGGTTTCAAAACTAAAACAACTCTTTCGGTTTTCATAGGCAGCCTGGTGTAGAAATTCTGAAGTGGACGAACAAGTGAGGTTATTAGTTAGTAACACCATCGAAGTCGGCACCAGACTGCGTACTTTGGACCTGAAGCTGGGAATAAAGAAGGCAGTCTGGTGCTGAACATCTGTTTTTACCAAAGTGGAGGTAGGAGTGAGTTCTATACGTCACATAAGTTTCAATTCGGCACCAGGCTGCTGCTGACCCCTGCATTTAAAGGTCATAAATCAAGGACGCAGCCTGGTGCTGAGTTGAAACTCAGGTGACGGACGTATAGATCTAACTGCCGCGCCGCTGCCTACACTTCGATAAAAACAGGTTTTCAGCACCAGGCTGCCTTCTTTATTCGCAGGTACAGGGCTCACGTACGCAGCCAGGTGTCAAATTATAAACTAATACAATGTAATGTACTCGCTACTTACTTAATTTTGGCGTTTTCAAATTTTCGGCACCAAGTGTCCTGGCTGAAAGTGTAGAATTATCTTCTGCCGAAAAGTTTGATAAAAAAACTAAGCAACTACTAGCTCAACTACTAGATGAAAAAACGATGAAATTATATAGCTATTGTAGCTGCTACTGACGAAATAACGACGAAATAATTTTTCTGCACTTTCAGTTTTTGCGCTGCAAAAATTTGACTTTTGTTTCGTATTGCGTAGATTGTTTAGGGTAAATTTAAATTTTCCGTGTAAAAACTGAAAGTGGTAAAAAATTATTCCGTAATTTTGTTTTGAGAACAGCGCTGTAATTTTTCAGGAAATTAAAATTTTGAACACAAGGTTCTATTCAAACAAACTTCTGCGTATTATCAGTGATAGCGTCACCTCAAGCGATATCATTAATTTTGGAAGCAGACTCATGGACTGCGTCACACTCTACCTTTTAAGAGGTTTTTGTTGTGATATCAGTCGTTTTGGAAGTAGTTTTCAGTTGCTGAAAAAATTTCTATTTTTTAAAAAAAATTTCTCCAAAAAAAATGTTTTTTCTTAGAAAAAAATTTCTCCGAGAAAAAATTGTCT
>CM055406.1:57198098-57209043 GCA_029228625.1 Pseudolycoriella hygida
CAAAAATATTTTTTTTTGAAAAAAATTTTTCTCCAAAAAAAATTTTATAAAAATTTTCTCCGAAAAAAATTTTCTTTCCGCAAAAGATTGTTCTCCGACACCTTCGGCTACCATCGGAACACTTTGTATCACCTTCGGCTACTTTCGGAACACTTCGTGTCAGCTTCGGCTACCTTCGGAACACTTCGTGTCACCAATTGTTCTCAGTGATTTATACAACTTTCCTGAAGAAACCAACTATCTAGGTATTCTTATTCAGAATTTAACAAAAAATCCAAGATGTGTCACTTTGTCAGTTGGCAGCCATTTTCTTAGGATACAAAAAAATTCTCCTGACCAAACTCTATAACATTCTAGAAGAAACCATCTCTCTAAGTAGTGTCATTCCGGAGCTTAAATTCGAAAACCGTAAAAGCTTAAACGAAAATCCAAGATGGCGCTGCTATGACAGCTGGCAGCCATTTTCTTATGATTCTAAAAAATTCTCCTGATGAAACAAAATTTATACCTAACAAAAATCCAAGATGGCGTCACTTTAGCAGATTTCTGGAAATCCCAAAAAATTCTTCTGATCAAACTCTATAACTTTCCCGAAGAAACCAACTCTCTAAGTATTGTCATTCCGAACCTAAAATTCGAAAACCAAAAAAAACCTAATTTATTGCTTGGGAAAATTCAAAATGTCGCCAGTTTGACTGCTGGCAGCCATTTTCTTAAGATCCCAAAAAGTTCTCCTTACCAAACCCTATAACTTTCCCGAAGGAAATCGCTCGGGCGGTTCTCGAGGAAAAAAAAGGTGGATAGATACATACATAGAGACATAGATAGATCGTTGACACACAACACAGGAATAAAATTGAGATTACTTTCGCCTACACATCGTGTCTCGTCCCAAAGGTTTTTGTATGGAGTTTTTTTGGGTTTGTGGACGTTTTTTTGGGGTGTGGGGACTGCGTCACGCTCTCCGCTACCGCTCCGAGCATGATGATCGGACGCGGTCTGAACTTTTACTAATGCATTTATATAACAAATGTTCAAAGAACACATTAATGGTAGAATTAAATACATTTTTATTATTAAAATATTTCAAGCTCCTAAGTTCCCAGTGTTACAGTTTTCATAAGTTTGTGTCGGTTCGGTTAATAGGAAGGAATTTTGGTCAGAAGGTTGGCACTAACGCAGAGAACGTTAAATTTTGAATGATTTGAAATAAAGACCACCACCTGGACCACCAAAAGGAAATTCTTAACTGCATTTCTGTTTGCAATGTTCACAAAGAGCCGTTGAATTACGCCTTTGTTAGGACACTGCCTCTAAGCCTTAGTTCTGGTAACAAAACACAAGCTTTCTCAAACTGCCTTTTTCCCCAATATTTTTTTTAAATTTTAGACTAAAAAGTTTTAAATATCTAATCCGAAAAGTTTTCATTATCAAACTTTTTTTTTAATTTTGCAAAATATTGAATTGGAATAACCTTGCTAGCGATCTACTCTTTGACCCCGCAGTAAAATTATTTTCAGTTGTAAAAGATTTTCTTGATCAAAGATTTTTGTTCCATACACATTTTTTCCTTGATTATGGGATTCCTGAACGTAAGATTCGTCCGAGAACTAACGTGGCATGACAACATCATCTCCCTGGAAACGTCATTGTCAAGCTACAAAACGATATGAATAAAATTATCATTTCAAACATTTTAAATGGTATCATCCCATGATTATACACAACACATACACTAATTCAGTACATCTTCTCTCTTATTATTCACAAAAAATGAACTGCAGACGAAAAAAATTAGTAATGATTACCTATCATGAATTGCGTAAAGTAAAAATTATATTTTTGGTTTGCCAACTACATGGTATACGTTGCCAAAGGGGTTAATAACTTCGTAAATAAATAGCTTCGAATCAATAGATGAATGAATCTTAGGTATCTGATATAGACGTCGTGCCCATTAGGTTGTTAGCTATCAAAATTCGAAAGTCCATTCGATCCGAGAAATTGATTTGGCGTGACGATGATAATTAATGTACTTACCTAATAGACTAAATCGTTTTTTGACTAGAGACACATATAAATAGAACTTCGTCGATGTAAACGGTGATTTTATCGAAGCCGATAGGTATATTAACCTCATTTCGAACGTTGTGTAAGCTGGTGAAAAAAGATGGAAAAGAAACAAACGTTTAGCAACTGATCGCAGGATATGTAGAAATGATCGCGGTAAAAATTAAATCGATCGCTGAAAAGTAATGCTGGACAATGAAAAAGTGATTTTACCCACAATCAATTGTTTTTGACCGCAATCAAATCCTTTTTTAGAATTATCAGAGGAATCTGTTAACGTTTTATAGACGGACAGACCGTAGATGGCGCAGGAAGTGTACTCGATTGGCTATGATGAGGCAACTCCGTTTGTCCGCTAGCAACGCCAATATTCAATTCTGTAAAAGGTGAAGGTGTGAAACAGGGCCAAAGACTCTCAAAACTGATTTCGTTTGACGCCACTAAGTGATTAGATGTGCAAATACGAGACAGGTCTGGCGGGGCTGTAAGTAACGAGGAATGGAGGGAGAGTCACCATCGAAATCTCCACCCAAATCCAACCAGTAGTGCAAACAAAAAACAATTAAAATATGTTGAACGTTTGAGTAAATAAGACCAAGTAATTCCGTACACAAAAGAAAACCAGCTGTTGCACGGCACATCACATAAGGTTTAATCTCTTCGATTTTATTCCATTTAACGCGGTGATGAATTTATCTGCAACGGTAATGTACTAATGGCATAATAAAACCGTAAAACCTTGTCATCTGGAGATTTCTTTTTCGGGTGCAAACATTGAATGAATTGTCACCAATAAATTTAAATAAAAATTATGTGTATACAAGTGTTGTATGAAGAATATCATCGTTGAAATGCTTGAAATGATTTTAGCATGAGTGCTCGGCTACATATCGGAAAATGGTCAATGACCCCTTTTCTCTACTTATTCGACTTCATAGCCGATAATTCTGTGTACGTTTGCGATTCGATTTTATTATTTTTGTGGACTCTGTTGTATTCGCAACGGAAAATCCATAGAAATTCACTGTAAAAAACACGTTTTAATCATTGAGGTGTAGACGGTGTAGAGCAAACAAAATACAAAGTGCTAAAGGTTTGTGCGTGCAAAAAGAAGAGCAATTGAAGATTATACGAGTACTTTCGATGAGTTCGATGTTAGTTTTCGGCATTCGTTCTAAACACATTCAGATAAACACGGTTTCATTCTACGCTTCGTAAATCTAATTAAGTTTGGTGTATGCATAGCATATGCACGCGATGTCTGTACGAACTTAGTTGAAAACATATGCTGGTCAGTTTTCAAGTAAACTTAGTTTGATCTTAAGTTCTTAACTATCGAAATGTGTCCGGGAAAAAGTAAATCAGTGCAATCAAACCACGATGACCATGAAGAGTTAATAAAAGCTGGATATGTGTATGTGGAAGGTGCTCCGGTGCCGCAGCCGATAGAAAGGCCGCAATTTACACTAACCGAACTAAGAAACGCTATACCGCCACATTGTTTCGAACGGAGCATGCTAAAATCATTCGGATATTTAGCATTAGACATTGTGATAATAAGTTCGTTATTATGCTGTTCATATATTTTGTTCGAACAACTATCGCTACCACTTTACTGTCAACTTATTGGATACCCGATATATTGGTTCGTGCAAGGAAGTGTAATGTTCGGCATTTGGGTCTTGGCACATGAATGCGGTGAGACATATTTCGTGATATTAATATTTAAGAATTTCATCTTCATTTAGGAAGTGTTGATTGGTTCCTAACTTCAAAACCAGATATGACATCCGTCTGAGTTTCGGCATAAAACGACGACTTTGAGTTGAATTTCGATAAAGAAAATATCTTCGAGTATTTATTTACTCGTATAGGTATTGTCACAATTAACATAAAATACAATCTACTTGGCGTAATCACACATGTAATCACAGCTGAATGTCCAGATTTCTTAACCATTTAACTGTTTCGTCAGTTACTTCGTTTAATTCTTCAATCCCACCTTTGAACTTTCGGATGACACAATCGTTGACTATGTGATCGATCGTTTGCTTAGGCTCGCCACAATCACACATCGGATCGATCGCCGGGTTCCATTTGTTCAATATGTAATTGCACCGGCCATGATTCGTCCTTATTCGATTCAGTTCTCCGATCCAACTCATGACCGCTGGGCTTGATGTTAGGATCATTCACCAGATGTGAGTTAGTTACTTGCGTATCGTTCCATGCATCCCTCCAATAGCTCTCAGGCTGAAAGTCGTGTAAGGCGTTCTGTTTCAACCACAAAGGTTTCCGAGATCCTTTCCTGCCTCTGATGTCATTGTGGATGGGCAGTTCCTCGTCATTATCTATTCTTTCCATTTCGCGTGCCAGTGCCTTTTTTCTCCTCAAGGCCGGTGGTTCAATGTTTTCCAAGACTGAGAGCCACGGTGTTGGTGTCGACTTGATTGTGCCAGTGATCAACCTGAGACATGAATTCAGCGTCGTATCGACTTTTTTCACATGCGTACTGTGCGACCATATAGGGCAGCAATACTCGGCCGTTGAGTAAGCCAACGCCAAAGATGAAGTTCGAAGCGTTGCTCCTGAAGAGCCCCAATTCGATCCAATTAATCTCTGAACTATGTTGCAACGACTTTTCAGTTTTTCAGAGAGTTTGCACAAATGTGGTTTGAAGGTAAGTGATCGGTCCAAAATGACGCCAAGATACTTTGGTGTAAAATTATACTTGACAACTTTCCCGCAGAATTCCACTTCAATGGTACGATTAGATTGTCGGTTACATAGGTGGAACGTTGAAATTTCAGTTTTGCCTGGATTGGAAGGTCAATATAGAGCAGCGATGGCAAAGTTTTCCGAAAGTTCGTCGTATCCGTATTGCATTGCAAGTGCCAGGTCATCGGTGAAGATGAATTTCCTTGAAATTGTTCTCGGCATATCCGAAATGTATAGGATGAAGAACAAACTGCTAAGAACCGCTCCTTGTGGCAAACCGTTGTTCAGCCTCCTTGATGAACTTTTGTTTCCACCGATGAGTACTCGAAAAATTCGGTTGGATAGCATCGCATCTACCAAATCAACGGTTCTTTTGCATTTGACCACTTTAGCCAACTTAAGTAACATGGCCTCCCTCCAAACTGTGTCAAAGCCGAGCTTAAGTCGACCACCACCACAGCCGTTTTCTTTTCATCCTGAAAACCAGCTTCTATATGTGTAACTAAGGACAGTACTTGGTCGCAGCAGCTCCGTTTGGGTACGAATCCAGCTTGCTCTTTTGGAATGAGATCATGGATTTTCTCTCCAATTCTGTTATAGATTATTCTTTCCAGAATTTTGTAACCGATACACAGGAGTGATATTGGACGATAGCTGTCGGCCGAATCTTTCGGTTTACCAGGTTTGAGAGCTGCTTCGACAGCTGCTCTTTTCCACAATTTAGGAAGCCACGGTTTCTCATAGCAAAGAGTGTAAAATGTCGCAATCCATTTCCTTGCCTTTGATTCGAGATTGGTATAGACTTCTGGGAAGAAACCATCGACACCACATGCTTTTCCGGGCTTGGAACAAGAAATAGCTTGATTCATGTCTTCGACAGTAATCGCGTTAGCGAATGGCGACCCCTTCAGTTTTCGTCTAACTAATCTCAGTTTTTGTTTCATTTTCTTTGCAATGTCGTGTGCAACAGGAACTTTAGAAGCTGACGTCAATTTGGTCGCAATTAAATTTGGTTTCATTCGTAGATGAACTAACACCCAGTTTTTTGAGTAGATCCCATCCCATCTGATTTTCCTTTCTTGATTCAGCGTTCTTAGAATTGATGCACCGATTTCTAGGTCGCCAGTTTCGATGTACTGCTCTTATAGCGCCTCACATTCTGAAGACCTAGTGGGAATGTAGCTTTTACGGAAGCCGCGTCGAATGAATTACTTAGCTGCACCATAAATTACACCATTGAAACGCTCGAAATTTTTGATTTCCGGCTTTATCCAACGAATATTGGAGTCAACAGCTCTTCTAAAATTATCCCAGTCCTCTTTCCTGAAGTTCCATCTAGTTGCTGGCAGCGAGTGAATCATTGGAATCTGAATGCCAATTTGAAGGAACACCGGACGATGTTGGAAACTGAAACTGATGATAGACTGACCTAATACCAGGAATAGAATTTCCACATTCATCAGTTGTCAAGAAACATAGATCTGGATTATAAACTCCGTTCCAGGTTCTCGACTGAAAGGTTTGGTTGGCTTTGGCATCAAACTCGAGATGAAGACAGTTTTGCAATGCCCAGTCAACCAAGAACTCTCCGTCTTGATCGTTGCTAGCGTACCTCCATAGTTCATGGTGACTGTTAAAGTCACCCATGTATACAGACGGGTGCTCATATATAGGTAGAGGGAACCTCCATCTCACAGAAGGTGGCTTGTATACGTTTGTAATTGTGATACCCATAACTTTGACAGTCAACAATGAAATGTTGTCAACAAATGACTTGGCTACCACCGAAAAATCTTCTCTTGTGTACGTGGCGATACCATATTGTGGGTGATTGATGCTATCCACCAGTTTGTAGTTCTTGATGGTTCCAGTCGATATCAAACGACTTTCGTCGGCTTTGTGAGTTTCTTGTATCAGAAGGACGTGGGTTTTGTGTTCATATAACAACTTGCTTAAGAAATCCCACTTATCTGATGAGAGTCCCTCAACATTAATTTGACATAGGTTCAGAATGTCACCGATTGATCTGAATTCAGCCGGACAGAAATCGTTGATGTTGTCATTGTTCATACGATGACATACGTGGATGTCATTACTAGTAAGATGGATTGGAGAATTCTGTACGCTCAGAGTATTTTCATGATTATGACCTCACATGATTGACTCATGTGATTGAACAGCCTGCCTCCGCCTCATTTTAGAAGCAAAAAATCGCTAAAAAACATTTTGTTGTATGCGCTACAAAAGAGGGACTTTTTTCATATATTTAGAATGCACAAGTCATTGACTACCAAATAAATACAATATCTTTTTGACATTCGGAGAATTGACTACCTTATTCTCATTGAATGAGATATGAATCTAATCGCTTCTTACAATTTTTTAATATTTTTGACAATGAAAAAATATCTTTTGTTCAGATTCCATAATTATGAAGACTTTGTTTTATTCAGACTTATACTCTACAAACGTTTACGCACGAATTGTCAATGGAAATCACGTCATGTGAATCAAAGGGGTCATAGTATCGTTTCTAGAGTACAATGATAATTCAATCAATCAATAACCACAACAATATTTATTATCTGAAGAACACCATTTAATCCGGAATGTTTTCAAAATAATCAAAGTTATTATTTGCAATGCACTTGACTACAACATTAGCATTGGATGGCATCGAGCTTTGTTAAATAGTCATTTGGATGACTAGGGATGAAAGTATAAAAATTCGACCTTATGCGATAATTGCTGCTCGTGCCCGAAGGCGATGGCTGCAACAGCACAGGTTGAGTTTTTATACTTTCATACCTCGTAATTCACGTAATTTTTCATCACGAGATGTGTACGTACGCGTACAAAGTACACATCGAGTGTATATTGGGGTATTTTGAAAGATATTTTTCTGTAATAGTGAGAGTGTGTTTGTGCACATTCCGCGGAAAGCAACTTTTTGTCCCAAATGATGGGAAAATATTTTCCGTCACAACCAATACACTCTCACGTATACAGAAAAAAACATTTTCGACCCCTTTTCGAGAACCGAAAATGTCCTCGGTTCTTTCAGTTAACTGAAATCTGCATTATTTCATTTTCGGTTCCCATTTGGTAAGTCAAATAGTTATTTTCGTAACTCCAACAACGAAAATCCTAATTTTCACTTTCCAAATGGAAGCCGAAAGTGAAATAACGCAGGCTCTCTAAAGAGGGCCGTAAATATTTTTGGTTCTCAAAAGAGAGCCGAAGGTAACTGATGTATACAGCAAGGGAAGTGTATGAGTGTTTCAGTTGTTGTTAAAAATTTGGGTTTGGGAAGTGAAAAGTTACGATTTCCGTTGTTGTGATGAAAAATTACGCGAATCACAAGGGATGGAAGTATAAAAATTCAACCTGTGCGATTGCATTCCTTTCCTTATTTACAAGCCACGGGGCCGAAAATGAGAGCATTTTTTTGATTGCCTAAAGTCAATCGTCCAAAACAGGTGCACAAATAACTACGACGTCACAAGGACAAGAGCCGAAAGTGCTTTTCCGAGTTCCCTTCGTTCGGTCTACAAATCGCGAAATTACCTAAAATCAATCGCCCATAACTATTTTCGTTCTTAGAATGGTGAAAATTATTACTGATAACTTTTTAATGAACTAAACAAATCTTCTAGTCTCACTTGTTGCGGTAATCGCAGCGAAATCAGATAAAGGAAAAATGAACGGTATTTATACGTCAATGCAAGCGTGATGGGCCCAGAATTCAGATCCATTTTTGGGAAACCGATTTCATGAATTTACTCAAAATTTCCGGAAATTTCCTTTAATTTTTTTCGAGAAATTGTCAGTAATTTTCAGGAAATTCGGGACATTCTCAAGAAATTCAGGAAAACGCTTTCCCAAAATAGGCACTGTGAAAATCTGTTGAATATTGAGCTTTAAACAAGGGGTTTTGATGACCAGTAAACTGAATAAGGAATTTGGATCTTAACATGTAATTGCAGTGGAAGTCTCAGGCGGTTATTGCAAACTTTGGCCATCATATCTTTCCAGAATAAACACGGAAGCAGAAGTGGATTGGTTAGTACTCAGTAGCCTGATAGGGTCAGAAACGCAAGCCAGTACACGAGCGGCAGTGATTTTCAAGAATATTTCTGTAGAGGTGAACTGTGCGTTTTACATATACGGCGAAAAGTTAGAAGAAATTCAATGGAATTTGTGCACTGCTCAACGAACTATAATTCTAGTCCTAGGATCAAAAAATTAACTTTACCTAACTTCAGCATTACGTTTAAAATAAATTATCGTTTTAGAAATCAATCTACTATTTTAGAATGTAATCCGTCGCTACAGTAAGTCATGTTATTAATTACTTACTGTTTCAGGTCATGGCGCATTCTCTGAAAATCAATTCGTCAATGATACGGTTGGATTGATTGTTCATTCGTTGCTGTTGGTGCCGTATCATTCCTGGCAAATAACTCATCGGAAACATCACTCCAACACAGGTAGTTGTGAAAATGACGAGGCGTATGTACCATTCACACAAGACGAAGTAGAGCCTACGTGGTCGGAGACAGTGGAAGATAGTCCTCTGTTCCATCTTTATAAGATTATAAAAATATTGTTATTTGGATGGATGCCGTCATATTTAGGCCTGAATTTATGGGGACCAAGGAAATACGAAAATGGTCCGAAATGCCATTTCAATCCAAAAGCTGCATTTTTTCTACCGAAGGAGCGACCTAGCATTGTATTAAGTGACGTTGGTTTTTTGATAGCATTGGCTCTAATTGGCTATTTTATTTACTCATACACATTTTATATTGTGCTAAGACTGTACATCGCACCATATTTCGTGATGAACGCATTTCTAGTTTTAATCACATATCTCCATCACACAGACACATTTGTTCCACACTTTCGAGAAGGTGAATGGAGTTGGTTACGTGGATCGTTGTGCACCGTTGACCGATCATACGGTAAAATTTTGGACGTTGTTCTCCATCACATCACTGACACTCATGTTTGCCATCACATATTTTCGAAAATGCCGTTTTATCATTGTGTGGAAGCGACTGAAGCAATTAAACCGATTTTAGGAAAATATTATTTGAGAGACACAACGCCAGTTTTGTCAGCTTTATGGCGGGCTATAACACACTGTAAATACGTTCAAAATGACGGGCAAATTGTATTTTATAAAAAGAGTTTGAAAAAATAAATAATTTTTTTGACTTATTTGAAAGAATCGAAGAACCGTAGTTGGAAGAGTCATAAAAACACGAAATAGAAAATGTAACAGGAAGATTTTTAACTGCTGTGAAGTTAGCCCGTGAGAGAATCCGCCCGTGAGAGAATATGGTGGTCAGAGAGTCATTACGTGAAAAGTGAACGGCTCCTCGCCACTCTCTCACAATTGTATCATCTCAGCCAAATCTTTATATTGTGTCATTAAATCTTCACTACAAGCTCACCTTTAGGGTTACGGGTTTATCGGCGCTCTACGTGTGAAGGGTCCCCGGTTCGGTTCCAATTTTTTTTAAATAAAATGTTGTGGATTTTACTTTCAATTTTAATTTTTACTCTACTTCCGGAAGCATCTATGCGAGCTAACACATTTAACAAAGTTCCCTCCATTGACATATGTCTCAAAAAAAGTTATTCAGGGGTAGCGAGATCTGAGGCCTGGACCGAGTAGTGAGTATACAATTGTGAGAGAGTGGCGAGGAGCCGTTCACTTTTCACGGACTGACTCTCTGACTACCGTATTCTCTCACGGGCAGATTCTCTCACGGGCTAACTTCACAGCGGTGATTTTTACACGCAAAAGGGGTACAAGGTGTGATAAATGTTTACATCTCAAGGTTAGAAACCACGTGATTATGTGTTGAAATGATGATGATGTTGAAATGACTGTTACGTTAAATGGGAGAGAATTACATTTGTTTTGTTTTCACCCTTCCTGTCCGTCCGTCCGTCCGTCTGTGCACCCTGTCATCGATGATTTGTCATTGGAGAATAAAGACAATGACAAAGCCCACATTAACTTTCTTGGCTACACTCCATCGCTACTTTCAAAAACTCATTACAATGGTTTATTTACTCTCCCAGCCAACAGTCATCAACATGTCACTTTTTTTTTTTTTTTTTTTTTTTTTTTTTTTTTTTTTTT
>CM055406.1:57209063-57237396 GCA_029228625.1 Pseudolycoriella hygida
TTGATCGTCTCTCCATGCACTTTGTAGCTTCACCATTATCTTCGCAATTGCGGTGTCCGCTACTTTCCACACTTCGTCGTCGCGACACATTTCCGATATTATGTTGTCGGCGTTTACGTCTGGCCTGCTCGCGGCTATCAGCTCACATCGCTCCTGTTCAAAACGGGGACAGACAAACACAACGTGCTCTGCGGTTTCTTCCTCTTCAACGCATGTCACGCAGAAAGGTGATTCCGCGTGTCCAAACCTATGCAGGTACTTCCTGTAGCACCCATGACCCGACAGGAACTGCGTCAGGTGGAAGCTAACCTCTCCGTGTCCCTATTTACCCATGTGGTTACGTCCGAGATAAGCCTATGAGTCCACCTTCCATTTTCCGCGGAGTCCCACTCTCGCTGCCATTGACTCAGTGATTCGACTCTTACTTGTGCCCTCACTGTTTTGGTGTTTTGGCCCCCCCTTTCCTTCAGTCTGTGGCATTCACTCTCTTCCATCAGCATTATGCATATAGGCATCGTTCCGGCTATCACACATACCGCTTCCGAGGAAATCGTTCTGTATGCGCTTGCTACCCTTATGCTTGACAACCTCTGGGTTTTTATCAACCTCCTACGGTTCCTCTTTGTGTCTAACGCCCTTATCCACGCGGGTGCCCCGTAGCGCAGTATCGATAGGGTAACACTTGCTAGGAGCCTCCTTTTACTGCTGCGCGGTCCAAACCCATTCGGCATTATCATGGCCAGTGCTGCATTGGCTTTCATTGCCTTTTCGCACGTATAATCTACGTGGGCATTAAAGTTTCCACGATCGTCTAACATGACTCCAAGGTGTTTTAGCTGGCGAGTGGATGTGATCTCGTTCCCCTCGATGTTCATTACAATCCGCTCGCATGATCTCGCATGATCTCGGTTTTCTGATGGGCCAGCTTCAGTTTAGCCATTGTCATCCAACTTTCTACAGTTTCCAACGCCTCTTTCGTGACGACTTCCACCTCCAACTTTGACGTTCCGATAACTATGAAAATTAGGTCGTCGGCAAAAGCAATCGTCGTAACCCAGCTTGGCAGCTGCAGCCGCAGCGCTGCGTCGTACATCGTATTCCACAGCGTTGGTCCTAATATGGATCCTTGTGGAACACCAGCTGTGATGTCTACCATCTTTTTCCCTTCCCTGGTATCGTACATTAGCACCCGTCGTTCGAAATAGCTTTTCATTACCCTGCAGAGGAAATCAACATGTCACTTCTATCTGGTGCAGTGGTGCCAGCTTATGATTTCTCTGGTGAAATTCAATTTATTGGGTACGATCCAAAGCAAGTCGTTTGGTGTCCTTGAAAGACCGGAAATATAGTGATTTCGGCGGAGCATATACGGTGTTTTCGTGTTGAAAAATGTTCGTAGGTAACAACGCACCGCTTAAATTTTTGTGCGCCGGGGACGAAAACGAGGCGAATTTTAGAATTTTTCTATTCTATGTCAACCACCCAAAACAGGTGCGTAAATAACTAATGAATGTACTAATCACGCTTTAAATGGACGGATGTCAACGTACTCGCAAACATGCAAATCGTCTGTGAAATGGAAAATATTTAACAAACTCTGATAACCTTAAAAGTCTACTCGATTCAAAAGAATTAATAAATAATTAACTGAATAATCCGAAAGGTAATTTAATTGATAAATTATTTCGATTTCGAGCCAAATAATGCAAACTTATTTCTATGTTACATTGAAAAGACACTAGTCGAGTGTTTAAGTCTTGGGGGGACATTCATAAAGTAGGCACACTAAAATAAACAGTTTTTGAACCCGCTCTACCCCTCGCACGCATATACACTAGGATGTATGTATGGCAGCACGCTTTTTTCGAACCCGCCTCCCCTCTCAGTACTCTGTGCGTACTTTGTGAATGCCCCTAGTTGTAGCGAATTAAGTGTGTGCTCAAGAAGAGTAACAAATAATGCATTCGCAAATAATGCATTCGTTTTCACGCCACCTATAAGAAAGAGTGTGACAACGTTCATTGTTTCACTCCATCATGTGATTTCCTTCAACAAAAAAATTGGACAATTAGACATAACGGATTTTTCATAAGAAACCGTGCACGTCCATCCTATTGTCTGTTTTATACGCACCATCGAGGTGTCATCGAAGGCTGTCGTTTTCATACAACATCCGCTGTTAGAGGCAGGTGTAACTTTGGAGAGAAAATTGAATGCCCAAAGCGCATAGAAATGATGACAGGTATGTTGGAATTTCACGGATTCCAATCCGGACCTCCAATAAAACTCAATGTTCACACTTTGAACGTTTATTAGAGAGTGACTTAAACTATGCACAGAAACTTGTATTTATACTAAAAACTGTGTCTACTAGATTATTACATTTAAATATAGACTCCTAACATACTCGATTAGAACACATTTCTTGAGTGTAAGTTATCATCAAGTGATAAATCCAACAAGGTATCGCCAACTGTTATCATTTCTATGCCAAGGAGCGCTCCATTTTTCACATTTTTTCATAAGTTATGCGCTTCCTAATTACGCATTTTCATATTATATCAAGCCCCGGGGGTGAGCCCCGCACTTCTTTCGCCTTCTGGTTGGTTTCTAGCAGTTTCTTCGAAACGCAAATGGCATCCCTACGCCGTACATGACCAAGCCATCGTTTAGTTGTTTTCTAAATACCGGTTTAGCTTTTCAATTAACCGGCTAACAATAACAGTTTTCAAACCGGTTTTGCATTTCCTACTTTCGCAAAAACCTTTCCCCATTTATTCGCGGCGCGTCTAATGCAACCATAACTTTATAAATACGGACGGATTTTCGTTTATTTGTACGTTGTTTTTTGGTGTCGCCTAAGTATATTCATATGGAGTGAAGTTCGTGTCCCAAGTGTGAACAAACTGTTACAGCCTTCAACTTTTCTTCATTGATCCATACCATGAGGCTGATACCTTCACCATATATTTGATTCAATCCAGAAAATTGTGCATTACAGTACTATATGAAGTATTTAACGAGATGTGATGACGAGGGTTCCGAGTGTTAGTACCTACACATCTCGTTATATGCTTCACTATTTACGCGAGAATGTTTTGGTGCAGACTTGGTGCTTGATATAAGTAACTATTGTCCTCATATTGTTCATTACTTGACACCAACATACTTTCGCACATATAGTGAATGCTAATCTTATGGCTTTGCCAGGATTCATCAACATTCGTTTACACCAAATTGATTTTTTCCAATGCTTTCGGGCCATGTGACCATGATCATGATTGAATGATTGATTTATTTCTCAGGTATAAAAGCTGCAATTGATCACAATTATTAGCACTGAGGCCATCTTTGTTGGGCCCATCGTGCTGCTTCCGATTTGTGTGTGTGTGTGTGTGTTGTAGTGTGATGGGGTGAGTTTTGTGGTTCCTGGCTATTGTTCGTGTATGATTTGATGATTGTAGTGGTTATGTGGCGCTGACCTCCAACCAATTGTTCCCTGTGATAAAAGAGAGGACTTTTGGGAGTGGTACTTTACGGAATTCTTCTATTGTTAGGTAGAGGTCCCCCAGACGTTGCGCCCTGAGTCCCACTAAAGCGGGACAGTGACATAGGTAGTACATTGCTGTTTCCGGCGCGTCTCCGCACCTCCTGCAGTTCGGGTCATCACTGAGTCCCATCTTGTTTCGATGGTATCTCAGAATATTGTGACCCGTCAGCACTCCTACTATCCTTCTTAAGGATATCTTAAAGATATTTGGTAGTGTGCTCGTTGCAACCTGCCAAAAATTCCTTTGCCTGTCTGCACGTATTTAGGTTTTCACAAACACGCTGAGGCCTTTCTTTTGTTCTACGCCTTATCAGCGTCGATATCAGTCCCTCGTGTATTCCGATTACCGGTTCCGGGCCTATGAGCTCTTTCTCACTGCCTCTTCTCGCTAGTTCGTCTGCAATTTCGTTACCCGGGACATCTGAGTGGCCTGGGACCCAAACAAGCGATACTTCGTTGTTCTCTGCTAGAGATTCCAGAGCTACTCTAGCCCCGAGTACCGATCTCGCTGACAGCTTTCAATTTGAGAGCGCTCCGATGGCCGACTTACTGTCAGAGCATATTGCTATTCTCTTATTGATAAGTCGTTTCTCTGTCAGTCTCTTGCAACCCTGTTTGATGGCAAAGGTCTCATACTGAAACACTGTGGCAAGTTTTCCGAGGAGAATGTCTCTTATGTACCTATCGCATAACCTTTCAAGCGTCTTCAGGACGAAGGACTTTAAACTGATCGGTCTGTACGAATTGGCCTGGTCGTAGGTTATACGCCCGGGTTTAGGTATAAATATAGCCTTAATATCCTTCCATGAATTGGGAATATATCCCAAAGCGAGGATGGCCTGCAGAGGCTTCATTATTACATGAGCTGACTTCTGAAGAACTATCGGATAGATACCGTCGTTCCCTGGCGGCTTGTATGACTTGAACGAATTTATAGCCCATTGAAGTCTGCGATTGGTTACGATAGTTTCTGCCAGATTACAGTCCGTAGAATTTGGCGTTCTTGCGGACTGGGGTTCGGTCTGTGAGACCTGTATATTAATCGGAAAATGTGTTTCCATCAGGAGGTCCACTACTCATTTGTGTTATGGAGATTATTAGAAGAGATCAACATTTCGGCATATCGTGCTAATCATCAGGTAAGTCATTCAACTTACTATGTTGGTGGACATGAAGGACGATTTGTTATCATATCTATTTATCTCAGTTAGAGATATTTCCGGGACTAGTGTCTAGCGTGGCTAGACAATTGAATTGTACAGTGCATATAGTCAACAAATAAAAAACCACACCATTTTCGTAGAAAAACTTGATAAGATCTTGAATTAACTTTGGAGGCATGACTTTCAAGAGTTAGAGTATGAAATCGTTGAATATCGTTGAAATCGTCCAATAGAGGGCGACTGTGAACATTTCAGTTACAATTCACTAGTCCCGGAAATACCTCTAACTGAGATAAATAGATATCATAAATCATAACAAATTGTACTTCATGTCCATCAACATAGTAAGTTGAATGACTTACCTCATGATTAGCACGATATGCCGAAGTGTTGATGTCTTCTAATAATCTCCATAACACAACTGTTAATGTATGAGCGTCATGACAATGACAAAAAAATTCCTAACATTATCAAGTAACGAAATGGTTTTACGCTTAAGATGAGAAGCGGACTCTATTCTCCGCAAGTTTAATTCCTTTGTAGTAGTTTCAATAAGTAAATAATTCTTCGATTGAAGAGTAACCAGATGTCTTTTTCCTTGACTTCACATAAGACTACTACTACACTACTCATTTGACTGATTTGATTCAGTATATGTCCCGTTCCTGCGTTTTAACATTTCTGGCTAAACTGGGTCTTTCGCTAGGGCTTTGTTGAGTTTGTCAGTGGCTTTTAGATCTATGACTTCGTCACAGAATTTCAGCCATGCCGTCCTCTTTGCCTTTCTTATGGCGTTTTTAAAACTATGATCATACTGCGACATTGGTTCGTTCGGGGAAATCTTCTAATTTTTCTTAGTGTTACCTGATTAAAATCAACTTGATGTGGCAATAGAGTTAGAATGTTGAGTTTCACAAAGCTCACACGAAAGTGTGACAGACAAAGACTAACTGTACGAAAAATGAAATCAACTGTGCTAATAGAATGCTTTATAGGTCACAGCGGTGAAATTTACATTGCTCAGCAGTAAAAATCTTCAATTTTCGTCGATTTTCTGTTTAGATTTTTGGAATATGTGATGTTTCAGATGGTTTCAGGATTATTTCCGATACGTGACCTGGTTTTCCAGAGTAATTTTCTCCCCTCGATAGTTTCACTGATAAAGTTCTGAGTACGGTAGCATAAATACGGGGAAATGGAGAATTACTCCAAACTATAATCAAATCATTATTTTACAAATCAAATTGAAAATTCAAATTATCTTTTCCACTATAATCTCTAACAAATATATGTAATTCGAAAAATGATATAGGTTGATTTGGTTTCATGAGTTACAATCAATTTAATAAAATATAAACCCACAAATAGTGAAATAATGCAATAATATTCCTTACGTATTCACACACCATAATTCAACATTTTTTCATTGAATAATACATCCCAAAAACAACCCTTTTGTTCAATTTTATTAGAAAAGAAAAATATTTTTTGATTGTCCTGTTGAAGAGTTTCCATATATTTGTTACAGATTTTAATATCATAAATGTCCTGATTTAAATGAGCGATTTGGAGCGATTGTAAATAATTTATTTTCAAATTACTTAATTTTATAGAGAGCCTTTTTCACATTTCATAGATGTGCGTATATAATGTTTCAGGAAGTCAGCAATGCTTCATTATTCACTGTATACGATTATGTCTCTACGTTAAATTAGATAATTATTGCTAATGAACGCATATTAAAATAAAGGCTGCCTGTACAGCACAAGAATGTGATGATGATGATGATATTGTTAGACATTGCTGGGTATTTCACCCGATATTTTTGGTGTAATTTTCTAGCATTAAAGGCTCAACATAATTATGTAATTAAAATCGTTTTGTATTGACATCAAAGTTCTGTTCGAAGTTATATGAGACATTAAAATGAGAAATTGAAATCGAGTTTCAAGTTTTCTCTGTGTGTTCTTTTTGCTGAGGGTTGTTACCAGGGCAGTAGCTAGGACACTGCTCTAGGGGGTGCTCAAGCACCCATGAAGAATTCAAGAGATTTTTTGAAAGAGATGTGCGATTGAAAGATGCAAAACATCAATATTGTAGTAATTGATAAATGCAGTGAAGGTAAAGTTTTTCATTCTTAGATTGGAAACATTTCGCTACCTTTCATTCCTGTTACCTGAGCCAGTCCGAGGCTAACGTTTTCAATGCTCTGTGCAATTTTTTTCTGAGCGCCCTAATATACGAGCTACTATTGGTATATTATTCAAAACTCTTCGTATAAACATAAATTGAATTTGATATGATAGGGTTACTTTAGTAGAAGAGTCGCGAGCGGAGCGAGCGAAACTTTTTTTTTACAGAAATATCACAAACTCAATCCTGTTGACCCGAAAGTCTCCTCACTCACTCACTCAGAGGTTGAGGCCCCCAAGGTTCAGTAAATTTACAAATTAGATATTCTGCCTGACTAATCTTCTGTCGTTTATCTAGAAAGGTTTATTTAAACATTTTTTATGCTTCCTTTTTCTACGATCATAAGTCCATCAAGAGTATTTGATTTAAATGTCTAAAATTGTTCAGTTAACAATTTACAATGTGGAACTAACCATTGGTATTTTTAGTGTAGATGAGAGGATACTAGAAGACAGGGATGTAATTAACGAAGTGACTATTTGCCCTCGCGGGCAAATAGCCATTCCTAGCAGTTACGACTATTTACCCGCGCGGGCAAATAGCCATTTCTAACAGTTACGACTATTTACTCGCGCGGTCAAACAGCCGATTCTTCTTCCCTTTTTTTTGAAATAACTTCTATTTTCTAGTCAAAATGAAAACTTTGTTTTATTTTAAATTGTGTCATTGAACAATCCGTAGACTATTTGACTGATAAATTTTCGATCGCATGACGTTAACATAAAAAAGGATTTATCGATCTATACGACTTCGTTTAAAAATTATATCTAATTTTTCCGTTTTCTCAAAACACGGCCGCTTTGAACGGATTGTTGAATCATCAGTGCGACCTGTTTTGAAAGAATGTTAGATGAAAGAAGGGCCGCTTCTGGAGGGGTAGGATTGTAGATGTTACCTTAATTTTTTTGTTTTCTTGAACTTTTGATGCACTTTTTCGTTTCAGCCCGATTACGTTATTTACCGATCCCTTCGGGCGTCCCGCCGTTCGGCGCTGAGTCGATAATTTCAAGCTTCGTATTTCCTGCAAACTAAGATGTTGATCATTAACAGCAAGATCAACCGATCGAATTTCTTGCTCCTGATGATGCCATTCGAGAAAAGGGGATTCTGCTACGTTTGACATCGAACTTGAGTTTGTAACAGATAAGTCCAAAGGAAGCTCTTCGTTCCCGTCAGGACATTCAACATCGTTTCCTACGATTGCCTCTTCTATGATTTTTTTTTTCTTCAACAATCCAAAATATAAATTTGCTAATGCTAATTCCTTTACCTTGAACTGAATTTTGATTCCTTTCATCTTGTCGAAACTGGCCGCCATCGCCTTTGAGGTTATCTCTGAATTTCTTCAATGTTGGCAAGTGGAAATTGAATTCACTGGCTGGCATCGATGACAATAAAGAATTTATGTCTTTTGTGATGGAAACTGAAGCTTTATATTTGTCCTTCTCTGCGGGAGTTTGTATTTGTTGAACATGAATTGGGGTCACAGTTGGGATCTCTTCATTCATTGTTAGCGCTGGGTGGGATTCACGATAATACTGTTTGGTCCACCTTTGGTCGCAGAGCTCTGGTCCGAATAAGTCGATTTCGTTTTGTACGCGAAATTTGAAAATGTGCCGGTACGGAAGGACCATACTTTTGTGAAAAGTACAAGAACATGTAGATCGCGTAACTAAAAGGCCATAATTGGTCATCGCCGCTTCTGAATCAGCTAGTACAAACGGTACAAACTCAACGTCATCTCGATTTCCATATTCATCTTTTAACTTTGTGAAAACGAATGGCGTTAGCAAATCATTGTAATTTTTTAATGCTGAGTCGTCGAATATCACTCTGATGGTTCGCATTTCCTGTCGCACAGCCTTTGCGTCTTTTTCTGATGCCATCACTCGTATCGATGTTGACACATTCTCGAAAAATGTTAACAAATTTGAATGACGGGTACCAATCGACTTCAGATTTTTGTTCATTCTCTCACTTCTATTATTTGTCTTATTGAAATAATTCGAATGATCGTTTCGACCGTAGAGTACCCACTCGTCCCTAATGCTATGCCAATTTTCGTTAAAGTAATCCACCACTTTCGGCAAATTTAATTTGGTCAGTTTATCATAAAGTTCGTCGTAGATATCCTCGGAACGCGCATAACAGATCGACTGTAAAATGTCTAATGCTTTGCCTCGCTGCTCTTTCGTAATATCTCTTTTGCATGTTGTAATTTCACGATTGAATGTCCTCAGCGTATGAAATAAACATATTTGTAGAGATATACCGTCAAACTTCTCGGTATAAACGATCCTGTCCGCGAAATCCTTGTCGCCGACCACACATTTCACTTTATTCAAGCTCGGGTTCATTGACTTGAATGTATCCAAAATGAATGCCACAACGACTTTCGATTCACTTTGGCAAATTCCCATGAACACAATCTCCGTTTCGCCATTGCCATCCATAACTGATTGGACAAACAATGGCATCTCTCGATTGTTCCTCTTATACGTAGCTTCAAATAACAGCAGCTCAGGGAATTTGTCAAACACTTCCGACATTCTTGAATCTTGAAAATATACGCAGATTAGTTCGTTGTTCTCATCTCTCAGTACGCGAACTATAGCCCCTGGTATCTTGAGCATACTTTCCAGCAACTTCTGGAGTTCGTTTTCTTGTTGAGTTTGTGACAATCAGATTTACTGAGCACGATATTGTTAGCTTTTTCATAGCTACTTTTAGCGGATAAAACTTCCTCGAAAGTATTAAATTCTTTGTTTAAATAGAAAAAATCCATAGTTGACGAAAACAAAAACGAACTTTTCTCCAACTTTACACACACGAGGACCGCTTAAGTAAAGTTAGCTGTGGTTGTCTGTACGGTAGTGTTTACAACGAAGAGTTTTCAATGGGCGCGCAAGTTCAATATTCTTCAATGAGCATTTCAAATGTGTCAGTTAATGAAAGAAGATATAGTATATCAGATAGACTATCAGTATAGACTATTTGAACGCTCAAAAAATGGTGGAATAAAATTTCGCGCGCGCGATGTTAGATGTTTTATTCCACCATTTCTTGAGCGTTCAAATAGTCTATACTGATAGGATTGGCTATTTGCCCGCACGGTCAAATAGTCTATCCTCATAGAACTGGCTGTTTGCCCGCGCGGGTAAATAGTCGTCACTACTAGGAATGGCTATTTGCCCGCTAGCGGGTAAATAGTTGTAACTGTTAGAAATGGCTATTTGCCCGCGCGGGTAAATAGTCGTCACTGCTAGGAATGGCCATTTGCCCGCGCGGGCAAATAGCATCTACCTGTAATTAACGATCAAATAAAAAATCAAAATTACCTAAAAAATAATGAAATTACCGAAAAATAATTTAAGATTCCCGAAAATTTAAATAGCAATTACCAAAAACAAATTCAATTTTTACCTAAAATAAAATCAATTCTACCGAAAACTAAGTCTACTTTTTCCAAAAAGAATAAAAATAAATGAAAGGAAGAGTCACTGATAGAATTTCTTCTACGCATTTTGTAAAAGGCTCACGAGGCTCACGGTGAACAAGTGTTTGTTTAGTGCACAGTGTCCAGTAAGTATGTCCGTCAATCTTTTGATGTTCTTTTTATTCAGAGATAGATAGTATCTTGTGTGATACTTGTTTATCGAGAGACAATTCTTAGCTTGTCTGGCTGAGTTCAGATTCTTCCAATGATCTGCGAAGGATTTATCTATCCATGCGGTTATAATTCTTTGCAAGGTCCTTAACGACACTGGAATACTGGGTTCGGGTCCGCAGAATGGTAATTCAGCTTATCTGCTTTTTCACTTCCGGGATAACCATGATGGCCTGGAATCCAGATAAGGGAGACTTCTCGCTGATTGGCGATTGATTATTATGTCACGACATTCAAGAGCAAGGGAAGAGTTAAACTCTACACTATCTAGGGCTTTCAAACTTGATTGGCTGTCTGTGAAGATGAGCACTGGCTGATGTGAGTTTGTGTTCTTTTTGATTTCATGACAGCATCCCAGAATACCTTAGATTTCCGATTGAAATATGGTAATGAATCTACCGAGCGATAGGGAGACTTCTGGTCCGTTGTGCTCGCTAAGGAAGCCAGTGCCAGACAGACAACCTCTGACCGATCCGTCAGAGTACCATGCTTCCATATTTAAATCGGGGGATGTGTCGTGCCGTTTGCATTCTTCTATAGAGGGAATCGATACACTAAAAGATTTATCAAACCTATATGTAAGAGCAATAGCGTCGCATGGCATGTTCAGATATGGCGATTGCGCGGTCATCTGCTGCCAAAGTCGGGAGTGACCAAAGTTTTGCTTAATTAAAAAACCATAGTGGTGCCACCTGAGCATGATCGATCCGGTTTTGGCTTCAATAAAAGTGTGTAGGGGTTCGATATTGAATAGGATTCCAGTGCCGCAGTGAGGGCTGAACTCATGGCTCCAGTAATCATCGTAAGTGCTAAACGCTGTACTGCTGTCAGCTTAAGCTGCGTATTGGAGATCCTGCACCTCAGCCACCAGATAACCGCAGCAGTAAGATGGAGGTGTAAATCCAGTGAAGGCCAGGTCATAGCGTCTTCCACCATTACCTGGCCTGAAGGACTTTTGGGCTTAATCCCCAGTTAGTTCCAGCTGCTCTCCGAGATTGCCACAGTATTGCTATTGACTTCTGAATAGATTGTTTGACATGATTGTTCCATTTTAGCTTGAGATCTAACCAAACGCCTAGATATTTATATCACCCAGAATCAGGGATATAATTTCTTCGTGGCATTTTGTAAAAGGAAAAATTACCCAAAGTCAGGGATAGGATTTATTCGTGGCATTTTGTAAAAGTAACAATTACCCAGAGGGATAGATTCTTCGTGGCATTTTGTAAAAGTTAGGGGTAGAATTTTTCAGTGGTATTTTGTAAAAGGAAAATTACGCAGAGTCAGGTATAGAGTTTCTCCGTAAAAATTTGTAAAGGGAAAAGTTGCGTATAGCTCTATGCGACAAAAGTAACTTTTGTGTCAGTAAGTTTTTTTTCGTGCTAAATATTAATTACATTTTCAGTAGAAACGAATATTATTCTGGAATTATTGAATTCCCTTTCTGGTAATTCTTTTTGGTAAAAGTAGACTTAGTTTTAGGTAGAATTGAATTTATTTTCGGCAAAAAATGAATTTATTTTTGGTAATTGCTGTTTAAATTTTCGGGAATCTTGAATTATTTTTCGGTAATTTGATTATTTTTTAGGTAGTTTTGAATGATTTTTGTGTGCATTTATTCCCAAGAAGAAACTTTAGATTTTTAGGACGGATGAGACAGAAAATATATACCCTAGAAGGTAGTAACGGTAAATGAAGAAATTAGACGTTCCTAAAAAATATTGGCTCCATGGTGCGCCGCAGGTGAAATTTTTGTATTTTTGTGTTCTACATATAAGAACAACATTTTGAGTAAGCAAGTTTGGCAAAAAATAATTTTTTTGTGTATTCAGCGCCCCTGAATTTCCGGCGCCCTGGGCAATTGCCTAGTGTGCTTATAAGGTAGTGGCGGTACTGATCAGAGCGAACAAGTCAGTCTAATCACTAAACAAAATTAAAACATGTTTAACAAAATTCGCACGACCAAAAAAGAAGAAAAAAAATCTACCTAATCGTCTCTTTATTTCAGTCATTTTCTGTTATTGCGAGTGACTGTGATTGTCGCGCGATTAATCGCGTGCTTGTATGTTTAATCCTTGAGAGTAGTTAATAATGCCTTTAGAAAAGATAATTGTGAGTTGGATACCTTCGCACTATCGACTGCTGCACCGACTCACCGGTAGAATAAAATGACTATATGTGAGCGAAGCGAGCAAAAAAAATTCGCAATCGGTACGCTTTAAAAATTGATTAACTTAAGATAAAAACTAGTAAGAATTTGGTCAGTTTCGAAAATATGTCAGGGGGTGCTCAGGACTTTTTAGGGCGTGCTCAGCACCCCCATGCTACGTGCTCAGCACCATCTAGCTACGGCGCTGGTTGTTACAGATGTTGGTTGTTCTTCATTTCTGTGTGCAGCTCAGATGGAATTGAAGTAATTTTGAAGTAGGGAGTCCCTTGGAGTCATCTTAGCATTTCAATGACTTTCTAACTCTCCTGCAGCAATTCATAAGTAAGGATCACATTTTGGTAATTCAGGCCAATTTTCTTATTTAGGGCTAATTTGTATCGGTAAATCAGCTCGTACATTAATGCGTTTCTCTTTTCGTTTAGAATTTAACTGGAATTCCACCGTATACTTTATTACTTTTGATTTCTTTATATGAATCCTTATATGAAAAATCAGGGCCTATTTTTGAAAAATTCCATTTCTAAAATTTCTAAAAAAATTTCCAAATTCAAGAAATTTGTTGAATTTTATAATGGCATGCGAATATGATCAGTTCTTAATCAATTTGATTGAATTATTTCAATTATTTGTCCAAAAGTTAACAATTGTGGAAATTTCGCCATCAAAAAGTCGTTGGCTGAGACTTGGCTGGGAATCGTAAATTTTTATATTTTAAAATTTCGGCCGTTGAGGAAACTGTTTGAGGAATTTATCGAATTGCCTGCCACGAAGCCTTACATCTGGCTAGGAATGGATGTGTTAGACATCGCGCATTAAAAAGCTGTTTGAGGAATTTATTGAATTGCCTACCGCCAAGACTGAGATTGGACTAGGAATGGATCTGTTAGACATTATCAGTATTTATATTTTACGATTAAGGTCGTTAAAGAACTGTTTTGAAGAATTTGTTGAATTGCCTGCCACCAATTCTAAGATTGGAATAGGAATGGATGTCTCAGACACGCACAATTAAGGTTTGGACCGTTGCAATTTGTTTTGAAGAAGAAGGAATTCGTTAGATTTATGAAGATAATTATAAAAATTGTAAAGGATTGCTTTTGAAAAAGTGTCTCTCAGTACATTTGAATAGTTTTGAGAGATGGTCCGTGAGGTTGATTAAATGTGTTGTTGCTTTGGAATGTTTTAGTCTCGTTACTTATAGGAAACTTGTAATTTTTTGGTTAAGTCACCTGGGTATGCGTGAATCAATTGAATCTTGTTTGAGTCACCTCCAGGAGAACGAGTTTTTAGTGTCGAAATAGTTAGATTCAAAGTGGAAAATGAGTTGTTAGTTTCAAAAGAGAAAAGAAGGAGAAATTTTAGTTTGACTTTGTTGTATTATTTTGCTGTTGATTACACAGTCGCACGGTTTCATGGTTTGAATTTTATTGCACGAATTGAGGTAAGGGAAATCGAAATGTTATTGTTTTAAAAATTAAGAATAATTAGAGAGTTATTGAAAATAAAAACAAAGTTGTGGAATTGAGCAAAACCTTGACTAGGGAAACTATTTTGAGGAAGATTCGGGAAAAAATTTAAAAGGAAATTGAAGTTGAAATGTTTAAACTCTACTGAATTTGTGAGAAGAATTGAGCGTAACGGGAAATTAAAATGGAAGATTTTGAAGAGTTTTGGAAGTTTTTATTTTTTGGAAGAAAGATTTCGAAAGGATTTGTAGGAAGGATTGTTTTCGATTCTTTGTTTTATGTGGTGTTCAGTACATAATTCTCAACTTAGGACATGTCGGATGAAAATCCACAGAAGAAATCAATGCCGATGCAAGTACCAAACTAATCATTTATTCAACGTATTTGGTGTATGTACTGTCTTGTCGCTAACATTCCCAAGGCCGTAACAGTTCCTCTGCTTCGATGAAAGCTCATCAAAATCACTTAACGTGATGATAGTTTGAAGATTGAGGGTGGAAACAAATCAAGATCCGCAATTTCTGTTTGGTTTGAGTTTCAGTTTTTGCTGTTAAATCTATTCTTAAGCTTGAAATGGAAGTGTTTGATGAATTTCGAAATGAAAGGTAAATTTTTATGATGATTCTTAGAAGGGATTTTGGGAAGAAGGAATTTGTTAGATTTATGAAGGGTTTTGAGAAGGAAAAAAGTTTTAGGGAAGGGAAGGGAATAGTAACGGTTTATGATCGGGATTTATGGATTTTGAATTTTTCTGAATTTCGAAATTTGTGAGTTCTCGAGCATGTTGATACTGTTTGTCTGAGGATATGATGAACTTTAGTGCCTAGATTTGCATTATTTTTTGTGCAGTAAATGTGAATATTCCGAAAATATTCTAAAGTTTCTAAAAATTTCTAAAAATTTTTTGAAGAATAGGCCCTGTGAAAAATTTTTTCGCGAGGGTCACTTATTCATCAATATTCATTCATACACTTCTTAACATTCAAAAACGGACAGTTTTCATCGATTTAATCAAAACTCGATGATGTAGATTTCTTATCTTCCACTATTTCCACACCGGCTGTGAACTTTATGGCGCGTCTTTTTAATTCAAATTTACAAGTCAAATAACCAAAGAGCCGTTGAATACAAAACTTGAAATATTAACATTCGAAACATTTCAGCTTCACATTCGTAACGTTCAGCTTAAGTGAAAATCTATATTTTAAATCAGTCAAGGGACCTGACTCATCTAAGAGATGGGGCCTAGTGTGGCTGAAAACACAATAAATACAATCCACGTTGGTGTTGCTGCTTTACGCATACACGGTTGGGATTGGCATGCATTTGACAGTTCTTAATTTGTTAATTCTTGAAATTTCGAATAGTTAGTGCAGAAGGTGAAGAAACAGTGTTTTTTGACCTGTAAAAGAATTTCAAAAGTAGTAAAATTTTGACCAGTTCTTTATCTGTGTTTGATTGTTCAATTGTGAATCTTTTTTTAATAGAAATTCGGTGTAACCCAGCAAAAATTCGCAAATTACGGCCTAGTAAAAAGTGCTTTTGTGTTTTGTATTTCCACTAGCATTATTTCGCTTCCTTATAGAGTTCTTTCAAGTAATTTGAATTTCTAACCTATTAAAAACAAAGTGTTAAAATTATGTGAAGTTGGAGCAATAAAATGAATAATAAAATCTAATTTAATTTGTGATCTGCCGATTTGTTTTTTTCTTATTTACATATGACATAAAAGCAATGTCCATTTATGTTCCACATATTCTGTGCAAATGTGTTTGTGTAAAATAAAACAATGGACCAATACGACATATGTAAACAAATCGGAAGATTTGTGTGATGACCACAATTTAAATGAGATTTTATAAATAAGTTCTTTACTCAAACTTCACGAAACTTTAACACTTTGCTTATGATAGTTTAGCAATTGTAATAAAAACAAATTTCTTGCCAATAATATATAAGGACGCGGTGGAAGAAGGTTGAAATACAAAATACAGAATCACTTTTTACTGGACCGAAATTTGCAAATTTTGCTGGATTACACCGATTATTCTATTAAAAAAAGGTTCACAACTAAACAATCAAACACAGAACAAGAACTGGTCAAAATGTTATAACTTTCGAAATATTTTTACTCGTAGAAAAACACTGTTTCACCTGCTGCACTGACGATTCGAAATTTCAAGAGTTAAAACAAATTAAGAGCCGTCAAATGCATACAAATCCCAACTGGGAATTGCGGGAAATGTTAAAATTTGATTAGTCAATTTTATTCAGCATTAGTGCATAAAGTATGGAATACAGCGTTAAAATTCGTTATAAAATTCAAATTTGTTTACATCTTTTGATTTGAAAAGCAACTGTCGTGTTTGGTAAAATAAGGCGAGTGCTACATTTGAAACAAAAAATATTTAAACGTTTGCTATCCAAAACATTTCAATTTCAATTTTATAATGCTGGTTAACATTTCCCGCAACTGACTATGCATGTTCAAAGTACACAGCTATTGTTTGGATGGTAAGACAAGCTAACATGACATTTCTAGCTCACTTGAATTTAATAACACTGTCCCTTATTGAATGTTAAAAACTGTAATTCATTATTGCCGAAGAAGAAACAATCGATTTGCAACTCGATTCGGGCATGCAGCTTCAACTTACCGATGTTGCCAAATCCTAACAAGTTGAAACTTAAAAAACGATATCTAAAAACGTGTACCTTTTCAAAAGCCCCAAAAAATCGGTGTAAACAAGATGTAAATAGTAGTTGACCCTCGGTATTTTATTCCATACGCGAGTCTTATGCATTAAATGCATTTGCGCAGGTCGTTAAACATGATATTAATGTTCGAATGTAAGTCTCTAGGGGCTTAAATGTTTGGAAGAAGCTATTTGCCCTCGCGTCCACACTGGAGTTGCTATTTGACCACGAGGACAAATAGCCAATACACAGTGTAGCTGCTATTTGTCCGCGCGGGCCAATAGCAGCTCCAGTATGGACTGGCTATTTGCACGTGATGGCAAATAGCCACTCCGTAAATTAAATATTTGCTGACAAAATTGATAAGCTGCTCTATCGACTATTTGAGAGTTCTTATTTGAATGACGCATTCGTATTTCGTATTGCAGGACAATGATCCGAGAAACGAGTTGTCTAAGTGAATGTACATCATCTAACTTGAAAGTTGTTAAGTAAAAATCGTGAAAAATGGATGTCTGTTATTTATTAAACGTGGACGAATAAATGCCGGTTGAACTAACGGAAATGGCTTTGAAATTTTGCTAGAAAAATCAAAGCAAATTTACTCAAAGTTTACAACACATTTAAGGAATGGCAAGATGGCCACTGCGTGCAAAAATTCCAAGAAATGGACGTCAAAGAGATGTTTATTTTTATTATTTCGTATGGTTTACATCTTCAAGTATTTTTTCATTTCATAACATTGCATGCTACGTAACTTTACATACATTACCATGGATCATCTAGTGATTATAGTTTATTGAGGCATTGTATCATGTAGGATTAGATATAGTTGTATGCCGGGAGGATGGGTGTGTATAAAACCCATCAGATTCGGCGACCATTAAGTGATGATGATTCTGCCATAATTGTCTCGGTTGTCTTGTGATCCACAGTTTTTGCTTACTGGGCTATCATCCTAGCTCAGTTGGTGCCATCTATGAGGCACCACCAGCGGTATCAGTAGAATTTTTGCAACCACGTGTTTCCAGTTCATTGTTCGGTTTTTTCTTCTATAATATAAAACCCAAAATACGCTGCACCTCACCGCACCTTGGTGCACCTCACTACACCTTGGTGCACCTCACTACACCTTGGTGCACCTTACTGCACCTTGGTTCACCTCATTGCACCTTACTGCACCTTGGTGCATCTCATTGCACCTTACTGCAACTTGGTGCAACTCACTACACCTTGGTGCACCTCACTACACCTTGGTGCACCTCACTGCACCTTGGTGCACCTCACTTCACCTTGGTGCACCCCACTACACATTGGTGCACCTTGGAACGCCTCTCTGTACAATAAGTAACTCAGCTCAACCGAGGCCCAAGGTCGGTGGAACGGTTGGTTGATGGCGAGGCCGATGGCCAAATAATTAATTTTTGAAGTGTTGTAGAGGACGTAGGGCGAAACACTTCTGCCCATTGAAGTGTGATTCCCAGGCCTATAGGTCGACACTATCGTCAGCCGAGGACCAAAAAATTAATTTTCGAATTGTTGTACAGGAAGTCGAGGGGAGCATTTTACCAATGTAACAATGTGTTCCGGTTCACTCGGGCATCCAGATTGATCCTGGAGTCATTCAAGTATAAGAAAAATAATTTTGAAATCATTGTAGAGGATGTCGAGGAAACATTTTTGTCTATTCAAATGTCCCAGACGTCATCGTCATCTAAGGACCAACAAATTATTTTTGAAGTTTTGTAGAGGACTACGAGTGAAATATTTTTGTTAATCGTCCAGGTCTAACCCAGGGTCACCCGATGGCTGAAAAATCAATTATTGAAGTGTTTGAGAGGATGTCAAATGGAACATTTTTACCCATACGAGTCTTGGTTCCAGGACTCATCACAGTAAATCTTCATATGAAAAGCTAATTCCTTTAAATACAGGTAAACAAAGTTTAGACAATCCGGCGAACACGGGCTCATGGGCATCACGGAAAGGCTGGTTGGTTGAGGTCCAAAATTTAATTTTTGATTTGCTGCAGTAGACGTCAGGGGGAACTCAATTTCTCATGAAACTATTGGTCCCAGAAATCAACTAAGATACTACGGTCGTCCGAGGACCTAAAAATGATTTTTGATAGATGGTAGAGGACTCTTTTGCGCAGCTTTTGGTTTTGTAAATATCATGACACTTTGAGTATCGCCATTTCATTTTATTTATAACTGTAGAAGAATTTGGCCTTACAAATGTCTGAATAACTTATCCTTGCACAAAAATAACTTCACTTAAGGAAAGAAAGAAAATGGCTTGGAAATGGCTCGGTAATCTGTTGAGTGTTTTCGGTAGGAGGGTCTGTGTAGTTGACGTGGGCCTAACGATACGCATGTTCGCATGATACGAAGCAAATTTTCAACTTTTTGCCGGGTCAGAGCTCAAAGTAGGATATTAAAGTATTTTATGTAATTTGAGGTTTCCTAGAAACTTTCAGCAAAGAACTGATTGTAGACGTAAAGGTTTGAAATCAAAAACATGTTTACTGGTAACCAATTTTCATAAATTACTGAAACCATATTCCGGGCGAAGCGCGGGTAACCAAGCTAGTTGTACACAAACTTGCAACTTGAGTGACGTCATCAGTGCTAATGTTGTGTACAGTTTTCTCGTTACGGGAAACAAGCACCGCAACTACCCAATTTATGAAGCTTGTGTGATCGTATTTTGTGTGTTTAAAAAAACAAAGGTAAAGAAGTTGTGTGTTGTGTCGTATAAGCATATATGCATATGTAGCATAAGCAGTGGCGACGACTTCACTATATTGGTAACGGTACATTTTTATGAAATAGAAAGTATTCCATTGTGTTAATTGGAGTGTTTTAGGTAGACTTTCCCACGGAGACGAAGTACAAAAGTCTTCTCCTTCACAGCCAAATATCAGTTTGAAAACCAAATTTAGCTGCGTTTAACAAAAATACATAAATTTTGGCCTATTTCTCGGCATATATGATGTGACCATATTGAAATTTTGCCTTTTCAGACTTAGATCATTTTCAGATTTCAGGTCGCTTCTCGCCAGGTCACATTTCAGGTTTCATGTCATTTCCTTTCGGGTCATTTTAGGTCAAGTTTCAAGTTAACCTAACTTGATTCCGTGCTCTAACAACTGCGCCACTGCCGCAACTTTGCATGAAGAAATTGAGCCGGTCATTATTTCATTTCTCCTTTTGGATTTGGCTTATATCCAATGCATGTTATGTCGCAGCTGTCTAAGCTTGAGACCTTCATACAATAAAACACAATATTTTACAAGGGATGTAGTTCATTCATTCAATAATTCAGTAGGGTTGGATCAACCTGATGGTAGAGGTGAGAGGGCCTTCGTTTTTTGATGATCCAAAATTGTCGTTTCAAGAAGTTTGACTCAAGCACACCCTACCTATTTATGATCCATCCGAGTCCATTCAAAAACCAAAATAGTAATGGCGAGTAGACTAGTCACAGCCCAGCTGCAAAAATTCGGGGCAAGATGCAAGATGATCGAAAACCGTCTGCTGCAAAGTCTTAACTTTTTGCAACTCTCATTCGAAATATCTAAAGTAAAGCCGGGCCGCTTTTTTTTTGTTTCGAAAATAGAGTAGTTGATTAAAATCCGCCTGGTCACGTTTCAAAAATTCTATCACGCAAATCTCAATCGGCTTCTCCAGTAGAGTCTGTCATCTATCAACGTGGGTTCACGATTAGAACCACCAGGACTGTTCCGAGATGACGGGAGAGAGCGACCCGACGGCATCACTTACACCGCCTGGGTAAGAGGCCGATCGCTAGTCTTCAGCCGATTAATTAGCCCCTTCTAACATGGCGGGCGGGCTCAAACGACCAAGAATGGCATCGGAAAGAGCAGCGGCACGGAAACACTCGAAATATTCTCAATTGAAGCAGAGTCATCATTTCGTCGCCTTTGCAGTTGAATCTTGGTCGAAAGAAGCCATTGACCTGATCAACGACATCGGAACAAATTTGGTCGGGTCACAGGAGAGAAAAAGTCAAAGCGGTACTTAATCGGACGAATTTCCCTGGCAATTCAACAAGGCAACGCAATGTGCATCAATTCCTCTATTCCCACTACCCACTGGATGAAGTGTTCTTTTTGTAGTGTGGTAGATAACTTCAATTTTTCTATTGCAAAACGACGTTTTCCTGTAGAATGAATTGAAATAAAGTTTCCCCAATTTGATGTAAAACCTAGTTAACTTTGCACATTGTAATATTCCCATAAATATCGAGCATTTCATAGATAATAAATCGTTCAGAATCAATCAGAAGAAACAACATGTTTCACTTCTCTACACGATGAAGATCATCTAGTACAGACTAGCAAATCTATGAACTAAAACCAAAAACTGTTTTCTCTTCAAAATATACTGAAAAAGTCGTTTTCTTCATAGTAGACTATGGGAAAGGATCTAGCTGAAGATTTAGTAAAGTGCTTTTGACTTCTTTTAGCTCTCACAACTCAGATCAGAAGTTATCTTGTGGGAACCCTTTCATTAAACTTAATCTTTATTCAGGAGCACCATAGGTTCTTACTGGCAAAATATAAGCTATTCAGCGGTTCAATATATCAAACGACAGAAGCTTCCTGTAGTTTTAGGATGTTGGTTTACGGATTTCTCCGATGGGTAAACGACCCTTGAAAATCCTGGTACAAGACCCGATAAATTCCCTTTGTAAAATTTTCAAAAATTAAAATCTGACGTTCGCTCTATACAAAATCAGAAAATCCTGGCACATTATTTCATACAGGTGACGTACTTCACGAAAGTTATAAATATGTGAGATAAATCATAAGCAGGAAACATTGACTACTTCGAAGTTTTCAAAGCAATAATTACTGGAGCTTCGTGGGAGCCATCAAAAGTAAGTCTACTTATGTTCGCCGCAAGCATTCGTAGATTTATCAGGTTGGGGCGGTCCATTTCTGGTCCATGAAACACAACGCCTTCCGAAGTTTTAGAGCCGTCAGTGAAGCTCACAACTTCTTCACCCGAGATGTGACTTGGCCAGCCTTCCAGCCATTCCGACCTGCTGGGCACGACAGTCTGTCTCCGGTCTCATTCGGTCCCTAGGCATCTCAAAGACCTCATTAGTGATGACCTTCTTGATTTTCCCATGGCCCGAAGTGAAATTCGGAGTCCAAAGATCATTCTGTGATAACCTATCTGCCGTAGCAAAGGCTTTCGCCTTTAATTCCACGTAGACCTGTGGCAGGTTAATCAACGTCCCAATGGCCGCCTTAGCTGTCGACCTCATAGCACTGGCAACACAAATGCACACCAGCCTTTGAATCTCGTTCAGCTCTTTCCTCGCACTCCCTATGTCGAGTCTCCGCCACCACACAACGCAGCCGTGACTCATCATAGGCCTTATGACTGCTTCGTAAATCCACAGTAAAGCCTTGGACGGTAGACCCCAGTTCCTTCCAAAGGAGTTCCTGCAAATCTTGTGCCTTGTCCTTGACATGCTTGATCCAATTTAACTTGTGATCGAAAATAACTCCCAGATATTTCACCTTCTTTCCAGGGACGATGTCTTTATCAAACAGCTTCAGTTCACCTACAAGTTCTTGACCCGACGTTCTCTTCCTAAAGAGAACTATGTCCGTCTTGTCCGGGTTAACTCTAAGGCCGTTGTTTCGACACCATTCCTTAACTACTTTCAGCGAGTACCTCATCAGAATTGTCAAATCGTCCGAGTACCCTAGGGCGAAAATCCTCTCGTCATTCAGCCTCCTGATGAGGGAGTCCATGACCATGCACCACAGCAAAGGAGATAATATTCCCCCCTGGGGGCAGCCCCTGGATGCCCAGAAACTAGACTTGTGGCCACATACAGTTGCCTCAACTGCCCTGTTCCTGAGCATACCAGTAATCCACCTCGTCACCATCTTTCCTACTCCCCTACTTTCTAGGGCTCGGCGGATAACCTCAAAATTGGTGTTGTCAAAAGCACCTTGAATATCCATAAAACATCCAAGTGCTATCTTCGAAAGATCTCTCTACCTTGGCCACCAGACTGTGCAGAGCGGAGTCACTAGGTTTACCTACCTGGTATGCATGCTGATTCACATGCAGTGGACATCTCGGAAGAATTTCATCTCTGATGTAGAAATCTATCAGCCTTTCTAACGTTTTTTGTACGAAAGACGTAAGACTAATGGGCCTAAAGTCCTTAGCCTCGCAGTGAGAGGATTTACCCGGTTTTGGTATAAATGTTACCTTAACCGTTTCCCACTCCACTGGTATATGACCAAGAGCCAACGAGCCACGTAGAGCTCCACAGAGCGGTTCCAATAGGATTTCTCCACTCTCTTTCAGAAGAGCAGGGAATATCCCGTCGTTACCCGCCGACTTGAATGGCCTAAATCTTCCAATGGCCCATCTCACCTTGTCTACAGTGACAATTCGGCTGGCTAGAGACCTGTCCTACTCTGATGGTGAGCATGGCACTGGTTCCCCGGCGTCGCTTTTCTCGTCACTGCAGCCCGGAAAATGTGTCTCTAAAAGATGTGTGGCCGTTTCCTTACCACAGCTCGTGAATTCCTCACCCTGCCTCAGTAATGAGCCTGGTAGGAGCCTCGAATCTTTTGCAAGGATCTTATGACGCAAGCATTAGAAGAAACCGGAGATTCGGGGGCAGGTAATTTTTTCTTCGACGACTTATTCTCTAGAACGAAAAAATACGAAGTGCACCGTCTCAGTTCTACTTGAGGGTATAGGAAAATTATACTGATGCCAAAGTAAGAAGCTGGAATTAACTCTTGAACTTAAGTCCTTTAAGTTAATTAAAGAATTTTGTGAACAGAAGTAAAGAGATGGGATAAATGGAAGAACAGCAGTAAAAAGCTCAACAAATAAACCTTCGGTCGATACCGGTCCATACCGGCAGGTAGCGGGGAGCAACTTCATAAAACCCCCTGGGAGCATCTTCGAAATGAAATTAAAAGCTGAAATTAGTTGTGAGTGTTCGACATGATAGGTAATGATCTTAATTTCGTGATAGTTGCAGGAGTCAGAGAAACTAATTCCTCACTCAAATGAACCGAACGGTAAAAGAAAAACTTTAATTTAAAATACAGACCACGACACTGCAGATATCGTAAACATATCGGATGACTCACTATTAATACTATAAGCCGAAACGTAAGAAGATAATGTGTTTGTTGATACCAAAGATAAAAAACTCATGTTAATGTTGACCTTATAAAAATTAATTTAATAAAAAGTAAAACTGAGCTCTAGATAACCACGTTACGTCTCTACAATATTGTACGTACAATTAAAATATGAAAATGATTGAAAAAGTGTTGAAAATATTCGTCTATGCATCGCGCACTTGGTCGCTGTCAGAATTTTTTTTCTCAGAGTATTTCAAGAGGAAGGATACCCTGAACACTCGCCCCAGAAAAAACAAAACAAATTGAGGCCATTAAGTGTAAACCGTGGCGCATTGTACAAATTGCAGGAAGATTATTTCCAGGAACATTTTTTAGTTCCCGTGATAGTCTTTTGCTACGTTCACTAAAAAATATTGCCCAAGCAAAAATTTGTTTAGAGAACATTTTGTGTACATTTTTCAGTTATCTTTTCAAAAAATGTTATGACCGTTTAATGTTTAACGGAATAAGGAGTCAGATAAAAAAGCGCTGGCGAATTTAAGTACATTTTAAAATTAACGGTGATACGCCCGCTTCGCTTTTTTTTCTCAAAGAAACTTAACAATATGATCTTGTATTTTCTTTGAGTTGGCAGCTTTGATTTGCTCAGCCTCAAAAATATTCACTAACAGCGTCTACACTCTAGAAAATTGGTTAACAAATTGATTTTACACAGCGATTTTTATTTTCCGTTCCGTTCTTTCATTTCTTTTTCCAAGCATTTCCTAAATTCTAAAAAGCTAAAATGTATCGTCTCACTGGACCTATTCGATCGCATCAATGTCAGTAATTTGTTTTAAAAGAAAGTAATAGTCAAGTAGATGAGGACACGTCGAATTGGCAAATTATAAGAAATCTGAAGTTCGTGTATTGGCATTTCTGATTGTCTGTTCTTAGCCCAGGTGTATAACACTTCCATATAAATCTTATTGAAACCATAACCTCATTTTTTTCAAATTTCACAATCCGTTTGACAATTGTTTGTCAAATAAATGTTTACAGTGAAGTTAGTGACGTTTGTCAATCAAATTTTGAAAAGCGCCACTCTGTCAATTTTGTTTGAAACATGACAGACGTGATGTATGGAGTGTCATAGACAGTGGCGTGACAGTCTTTTGTTTTGATCTATGCAAGTAATATTCAACGTGAAGTTAGCTGCAGTTGCAACCGAAATCAGCTGATTTTTGAACTTTTCAAATAGACAATTTATCTAAATCAGAAATTTATGAATGAAATCAGCTGATTTTTTTTTGCACAGAAGTTAGCTTCGGTCGCAACTGCGGCTAACTTCACTTCGAGTATTACTTGCAAAGATTAAAACAAAAGACTGTCACATCTCTGGTCATAGGGGTCTTAGTCTGAAAAGTTTAATAGCTACTTTCACCGCTAGGGTCGAAAAATATAAAAAATTGCAACAGATTTAAAGAAACTTCACTCGAGTAGCAGCAAATTTTATTCTGAGATTGTATCCCTCATTCGCGTTCGAACTTTGTCCCCAAAGTAATAAATTTAAGCTTTGGACAGTTATGCTAATGAGTGCTGTCTACACGATATTGGAATATTTGCTAATTTCCATACATTTTGACAGTTCTTGTCTTGTTGAAATCGATCCAACTTTTTCCAATAAAGAGCAAGTGGTACCAACATTTACATTTCGAAACCGCAAATGAAAATAAATTAATTGTCACAATTTTTATGTGTACCACTGAGGAACGAGTTTGGTGATTGCTGACTAAATTAAAACAAGGACAAAAGTATTCGTGATAATTTTATGTGAAAATTCGTGACTTTTCCGTCATTTCATCTGAAACGATTCAACATGGACGAGTGTGAAGTAGTCCACTCACACTATGACATTTTTCATTAATATTGAAAATAGCGCGTAGACAAATGTGGCATTAGCTTTAAGCTACGAACATAATATTTTCTTCCGAAAATGCGCTGCGTTTCAGGCTGGGTGTTTAAAGACTCTTTTAATCAGGTGATAAAATATCAATTTTCGGAGATAAATTGCGAAAAAATGTTTCATTATAAAATTGTAAACTTGTTACTAAAAAAATGTTTGAAAACTCCATTTTTCTTATAATTTGCCAAAATTACAATCTGCATTCAACTATTCGTGACTTTGTCCGATTTTTCCACTACTGAATTGAAACTAGAGGGCACTATTTCCGCAGTCTCAATGAGTCTTTTTTACTGAGGCGATTGTTATTTTTATTGTTGCTAATGAGTTAGGATAAGCATCAGAAATTTACAACATTTACACATTTAAAGAATTTAAATAATTAGGTTTCGGTGTGGCTTTGAATTTATATCAATTGGCAATTGTTTTATCTGTCCAAACAATTATTTCAATGCATTTGGTTGTGAAAAATGATCGTCTTAAGTAAAAATGTTTGTTTTTTTTTGTAAAAAAGCTTGAAAATTCTCGATACAAAAGTTGAAAAACTTTATCAGTCAAAAATGTAGCGTTTTAGCCATCATCTATCAATAGACGATTAAGAAAATAATTTAGTGTTTTAGATTTCAATGATCAACGAAATCCAGAAAATGTTAAATCAAAACCTCTTTCTCATATTGCTTTCCCTTGCACAATTTCATCTCTCTTTTTACACATGTTCCTCCACTTTGAATTAAATTTACTTTGAAACGAACGGATCTATTCTACTGCGCACCTACAACCTTTATAGGCGGGTTGTTTGTCTTGACCACGATGATCCACAATGACTCTCTCAGCATTTTCTGTTGTATTTTGTCCGGATGTTTTGTCCAAAATTGCTTCAGCTAATTCACAAAATGCGCGTTCAATATTCACGTTGGCTTTAGCTGATGTTTCCATAAATCGGATGCCATGCTCACGTGCAATCTAGAAATTCACTCGATTTAAAAATCATTTAAGAAGTTCATTCGGTTACTTACCGCTTCCCCTCTGTCTTGGCTGACAATTCGTTTATCTGGCATGTCACATTTGTTTCCCAGAATCATTTTCTCGACATCTTCGTTGGCATGCTAGAAAATTGGGTTTAATCGTTAAATATTTACATCATTTGTCGTTTATGGTACGGAGAAATGATAACAGGTAGAGTTGGTGTAGTGCCACCTGTTATCATTTCTCTGATCTTTTGTTACATATCGTAAAAGACGTTGTTGAAGAAATAGCTCTCTTTTGATATTCTCGTTTCAACATTCGTAGGTAATATAAAGGACAACAGAGAAGTATATTCTCGTTCGGAACTTGTCGATGGTGGTTTTTAAAAAAACATGAGAAATAATTAGCTCATCTGTACTCTTCTGAGGATTTGCGTCCCAACGAGTGATCGACATTAGAACGGCAACATAAGCCGGATGAGAATGTGGGACATTTTGAATCTTTCGAATCCGCGTCTCCACATTTAGCCACCTTTATAGCTGTCTGTGTGCATAGCCATATGGAAAACCATTGGGTCTGTTGGGATCAAAATTTCCAAATACACAAACATTTTAGATATTTTTCCCAATTGCTTTGACGTTTAAAATTTCAATTTGACAGTTGCAACTTTCGATATCAACAAACTCGTGTTGGGAAAACAAAGAATTTGAACACAACATCAGGTTGTCCTGGCTATCCTGCCGTCATCCCAATCACCACAAAAGCTTACCACCTTAGTTAAAAAAACTCCCATTCAATACTAAAACCAAATATTTCCACTGCAACGTTTAAAGATTCACTAGGAATCAAATTGACTCTCACCAACTGTAGTGGCTTTGCCACATTCATCTACATTCGTCTACACCAAATTTATTTTTCCAATACTTTCGGGTCATGTGACCATGATCATATGATAAGGTCTCGCATATCGGTTCAACACAACCGACAACAGGCATTGAAAAAGTGGGACGTTGAAAAACTGCAGAACGAAGACATCGAAAACAAATACGTGGATAGTATGGAGAGAAAAATTATCGAAGAAATGGTCAACGAGCAACACAGTATAGACGATGCGTGGAATCAAATCAGGCGGAATGTAGAGAGCGCCGCGGCAGAGACTTTGGAACGAGAACGGGAAATAAAAGAAATAACTGGTTCGACGATGAATGCCAGCGAGCTCTGGAGAACAAAAATGCAGCTCGACTAAAAACTCTGAGTCGATACACTCGAGCAGGCCAGACAGAGTACCGTTCGAAGAGAAATTTCGCTCGAAAACTGTTCCGAAACAAAAAACGGCTGCAGGATAGGAGCGTTTTGA
>CM055406.1:57237896-57370639 GCA_029228625.1 Pseudolycoriella hygida
TGGTTACGTATGGTTCGGAGTCGTGGTGCTTGACACAAAGAGACGAACAATCGCTGCACACGTTCGAAAGAAAAGTACTGCGGACAATATTTGGACCAGTATTCGATCAAAGGCAGAACCGATGGCGCAGACGATTCAATCATGAGCTTAGTCAGCTTTATGGAGAGTCGGACATAGTCAGAACTACCAAAATAAACCGACTGCGTTGGTTCAGTCATGTACAACGAATGGAAGATCATCGTATTCCGAAAAAAATCCTTAAAACCAGACCGGAGGGTAAGAGAGGTGCAGGGCGTCCAAAATCCAGATGGTATGACGCAGCTCTTGTCGACTTAAAAACTGTGGGAGTATCCAGCTGGGAGACGTTAGCTGCGGATAGGTCCGGTTGGAGAAGCATGTTGCAGAAGGCCAAGACCCTTAATGGGTTGTAGAGCCGGTTAAGTAAGTAAGTAAGACCATAATCATATTACGAAATTGGTTGGTTCGGAGGAACTCTGTTAGTGTTGCCTGATTAAAATCAACTTGATGTGGCAATAAAGTAGAAGCAGTGGAAATATTTGGCAGAGAGAGTATATTTTGGTAGGGCTCTTCATTGCCTTGTGTATGTGTGTTGGTGATAGTTATGACGACACTCTTCTAGCGCAACTAAAAGTATATTCTAAACGTCATCGAAACTGCTCAGTGACAAAGTGAAGCCAAAAGTGCATGCAAGCTTCTTGCATCAACCTCTTATCTTTTGTTTCTATATTTTAAAATTTTACAATTATTGTCGTTCTACGACATATCCCGATTATTTAATATTTTTTTATTCACCTCAGTGTTTCCCTTGAGAGTTAAATTATACATTAATTGTCGGTGCCAAACTTTGTTTCGTTGATTAGTTGCTTTAGTGAATAAAATAGCACATGCAACGGCGGGATAATTTGTTTATCCACTCGGGGGATTACATCCCTCACCTTCGGCTCGGAATGCAAACCTCCCTCTCGAAGATAAAAAAATTTCCCCGCATTTGCATAATCTACTATTAATAAAACTTATGAGCTACCCCATATTGGAGACACAAAGAGAGACAGTGAGTTTTATACGGAAAAATTTAGTAGTAAAGCTGAAAGCTCAAAGTAGTATTTACGAAAAAACGACACTTTTCTAATTGACATTTTTACGTTGCGAATTTGAATGAGAGAGTGCCTATCTGACACTGAACTCTTTAAAATTACTCACCTCGTCAATATTCCGCAACCATTTGACTATATTTTCAAAACTTTTTTCATTTGTGATGTCATATACTAACATTATTCCCATCGATCCACCTAAAATCACAGAAAAACAGTTAACCATTTTTTTTTGTAAATAAAACTAAATCATCTGTTGAATTTACGGTAATAAGATGTTGTGATAGTGTGGAAACGTTCTTGACCAGCTGGAAAGGTAAATAAGTTAGAGAAATGTAATGAAAGTCAAACTTTAGCCTACAAACCTGTGTCCCATATTTGCAGTTTGATCTTTTTTCCTCGTAGTTCGACTGTTTTGATTTTAAAATCGATTCCTGTAACGGGAATTCAGTTAAATAATTGCATTGCGTCAGTAAGTTATTTTCATCTGGTAACACCAAGATAATGAGACAATTCCTATAAACTAACCAATCACATTTTGACTTTTCAATCACGTGATAACAAACAGTTGAAAATTTTCAATTTACTGTGGATTGGGTAGGTAGATAGGGCAGAATTTGATCGTATATGGACCGAATGTGTGGTAGCTCGGGGCCACTGGGGGTAACTGTCTATCTACCAAGTGCTCTTTTAACAAGTCGTAGTCGTAGAAACCTCAATTCTCTTTGGAGTTTTGTGTTAAACTTAAGAGTGTTACCTGATGACTTGCCTACAAGTTGTCGGGTAAACGGATTTATGGGTTGAGCGAAGGGTTAACGCCTCTTCCTCATAAAAACATCTTCACAGTTCAAGAAACTTCACAACAAGAGCCTCGGATAAACGGACGGATTCAACAACGACGACTGCAGCAACGAAGCAAGGATAATGATTTTAACACGGTGACTTGGAACCTTAGAAGTCTTTTTACAAGAGGAGCGATACAGAGCACACTGGAAGATTTCAAAAATTACGAGATACGGATCGCAGTAGTGCAAGAAACGAGATGGCTGGGTAGTGGTCACACTATGCAGACCCATGAGATGGTCAAACAAAACATAAACATTTTACACGAAGGTGCAGAGGAAGTTTTAGGAAGAGTAACACGGAGCCAAATCAGTAACTGGTTTGATGATGAGTGTAGATCGGCCGTCGAAGTAAGAAAGGTAGCGAGCCTGATAGCAAATACACGCAGCAAGTTGGCAGCATACAAACAAAAGAAAATCCAAGTTGACCGACTACTAAGAAATAAAAAACGAGAACACCTGCATAGACAAACTGAAAACTTGGAAGCTCAAAACCGATACGGGAACGTAGGAAACTTCTATATAATGACAAAGAACCAGCGAAACGGATTCCAACCAAGATCTGTTAAAATCAACGATAGGAATGGACAGTTATTGAGTGACAGAACTGATGTAGCAAATAGGTGGAAGGAGTACTTCCAAGATGTGCTGAATAGACCAACAGACCACCAACAAGCTCAGAGCATTTGGCAAGATGCGGAGCTAAATATCGAAGCCCCATCTTACGTAGAATTAGTTGAAGCCATCCAAAACCTGAAGATTATCGATTAAATCTCCGGTAGCAAAAATATGGCACCGAATACACAGGATTATCATTAAGGTACGGGAAGAGGAAAAAATGCCAGATGATTGGTTGACCGATTTTCAAGAAAGGAGTACAGCAATGCACAATAAAAATGATCCACTGATATTTATTGCAATTGTTTTTCTATTGTCATAAATGTCAGCGGGTAATTTTTATTGTGCATGGCTGTAAGTATGGAATGTAAAAACTACCGAGGTATTTGTTTGCTTAACACTTACGGAAATACTGTTCAACCGTTTAACTACCAACCTACGCCGAAAATATCATGTAAACGGTAGATCAACAACCGACCAGTTTTTCGCTATTAGGCAAATAATGGAGAAAGCGTGAGAGTTTAACATAACTATTCATCAGTTGTTTATAGACTTCAAGCAAGCATATGACTCGATTGAAAGACCAGTTTTATTTGCGATATTGGAAGAGTTCGGTATCCTAAGAAAATTGGTGAACATGGTTAAGGCAACCCTAACAGTACCCTGACGAGTACCATTTTGAAGTAGTACAGTCATTCAAATATTTAGGCTCCATTCTGAACGTTGAAAATGATATAGAAGAAATCAAAATGTGACTCAGCAAAGGGAACAGGCGTTTATACGCCCTTAAGCACTGGTTCAGGAGCACCTTGCTGACCAGAAACACAAAAATGCGACTCTACAGAACCCTCATCTGCCCCATGGTCACATACGCCTGTGAAACATGGTTTCTAACACAAAAACAGGAAGAATCGTTAAACTGCTTCGAGCGGAAAGTGTTGAGATCGATATGTGGACCAATTAACGAATAAGGATGGTGGAGGATAAGGACAAACAGAAAACTAATTGAGCTCTTTGGGGATGATAAAATCAGCCGGGCTTCGATGGGCAGGCCACGTTACGCGGATCGACGAAGAACGAATGCCAAAAAAAGCTCTGCAAAAGAGATGGTCAACAACAGAGCGAGAGATAGATCCCGGAAGGGATGGTGGGACGGGGTGAAAGAAGGTTCGCGAAAATTGAGAGTAGCAGAGAGTGGAGAAGTTTGGCCAAAACCCGCTTGGGTTAGTATGGCTGCTAAGTAAGTAAGTGGATGATCGTAGCAATAGACTAAGTGACGACCAAGTTTGTTTTCATCAGGCAACACTATCAATTGTGAAATATAACAGATGTAACATCTAGTTTTTACAATACCGGTATTCGATATTTGGAATCTCAATACATCGTCACGGTGGTCCTAAATAAAAATAAAGTTTTAGTGGAGGATCCGATCAGAGTGAACTAATATTTGTTTTGACCTTCTTCTGGATCGCTCTTTTCATTTCGGTAATAACTTTGTGGGTGCATTTTTAAAAACTTCCATTTTGGACCATGAAATGAGAGCTGTTTCACGAGTATTTTACAAGGAAAATACCGGAAAATTCTTTATACTAAAAATTTTCGTATAGGGGAGGATCTGATCCAATTCAGCTGAAGTCTATTTTGAGTTCCTTAAGAGTCGTTCTATTCATTTCTGCAATCAGCTCGTGGGTGCATATTCATAAAACTTTATTTTGATTCAGGAGAGCCGTGTCGTCAGCAGCCAGTATAGTGTTCGGTTAGTGTGACTTAGGCCTCATTACCAGTCTTAACCTTATGCAAACAGAAAATGTGCCACATCTCACATCTCAGAACAAATTAGCTTACTAGATAGATAGATAGATCTAAGCATTCAAATTGTGTTTGCCATCAACAAGTTAGCCGTTTCTAAAATATTAATTCTGAATTTTCCTTCATTATTTGCCTCACATTTTTCGATATTATTACCGATATTTTTCAGTCGAAACAGGTATTCGATATTGGTACCGATATTGCATTCCTTACTGTCAATCAACCAATGTTCTTATGAGATTGTCGTAATGTGAGACAATTCATATAGTCGAATGAGCTATAAACATTGATTTCAGAATTACAAAATCCTGGTGGGACAAGTTTAAATGACTCAAAATCCTGATATATCCAAGAAGAAAATGGTGACTATTCTAAAGGGTTAAATGCGAACAGCGTACAAGAGTTTGTCTTCCTCAGATCACCAAGTAAGTGTCCACATTATAGTCATCAAAACAAGGATTTTACATTGAGAAGAGATAATGAAAAGAAACAACGGTTGCTACCATCCAGTTGAGCTTAAATGTTTGACAATCAGGTGGCGCGAAAACTTAGCATTCATTGAAATGCGATCGCTGTATAATTAGAGTTAAAAGTAAAAAACTAAAAAATTGAAAGGCTTCTTTACACCTATATGAATAGTCTTTTACATATTTATTTCAACCTTTCAATCAAAAGACGTCAACGCGGTTGATAAAGTAAACAGATTCACGGTATTCGACAATCATAAAATTACCAGGAATTGACAACAAAAATGCGACATCGATACTAAATCGTAACGACTACTGGTAAAAAATGATTTTACGCTTAAAAAATGCAAGCGCAAAATTTTATCTGGAGACATATGATTCATGTTTATATTTAAATAACAAATTGATTTAATTACATAAGATAGCGATGCAAAGTAACAAATTTTTCATCAACAAATTGTTGCTGTCGTGAAAAATGTTCTTGCAATTTTCGGTGCAGTCACCGACTCCATAAATGCCAAGACAAAAATATCGTTTTCTACGAAGTATTTTCATTTCATTTTCTTTCTATAAAAATGAAAACGTTCCGCAAATTGACTTTAAAACATAAATTAAAAGAATTTGCCGCATACACATACACTGGCTGCACACTACGCCCTAATAAATTTCCACAGACAATATAAAATAATGGACTTGCCTATCGTTGATATAAAAGTCGATGTGAATTGATCGTCCGAAAAACGAAATAATATGCAAGTTTTCCCAACACCGCTGTCACCAATCAGTAATAGTTTGAACAATAGATCATAGGTTTTTTTGGCCATATTCGATTATTATTTCTATTTAAGGTTTTTGTTTCAATATTACAAATTCTTGTCTCACAAATCGTTTTTGTTCTTACACGATAACTGTCAGATATTCATTTTATTGCAGTCAGGGGTACCAAGCCCATCAGTCGTTACAACGTGAAGTTTGATCAGAAAACAGAAAAATTAAAATTATTCAAATAAGATTTTTTGTATTCTTACCACTTTCCAAAATAGACTACTATTTCATTTGATAGAGATTCCTCTATGGTAGTAAAGTATAACTTCGACGATATTTCCATGCGCCGTTTAGAAATTTGATTGGTTGAGAGATCATGAGACCTGCCCGACTTGTTCGCAATACTTATAGTTGCAATTCGGAAAAATTCCAAACAGCTATCCAATGTGTGTTATATGAGAAAAATGTTGACCTTGACTGACTACAAAGTAGGGTACGTCGATTTTCGGACTTTTTTCCGGCAAGTGGGACTTTGGTGCCACAATTACTTATCGCCATAGAATAGACAGTAACGCCGCGAATTGTACGGCACAAATTCCTGACTGAAAATAAATGAGGCACGTACAATGTGACCGCAAGGGCGTACACATACAGCTACACATTCCAGAACAAGTGGCCTTTTTAAGGCGGTATGCTGCCTAAGCCTAGCCTCAAACCATTTATTGCCTTCTTTTACACGTATTGTTGTTGCCTAATAAAAACTGTAAAAATTGAAATATCAAAAATTCCTGTTCTCTCATACCTTTACGTTACCTCTCACTAATAACTAATGAAAACTAGTGAAAAACTAATAGATCGCTATCTAAGAGATGGTATTCTAAAGACTTTCACGATTCACCCAAAGCAATATGCTTATTACAAAAATAGAGAAAGTCTTCGATCAAAACTGTGAAGCGCTCGGCTGCTTCATCGATATTGATGGAGCCTTCTTCCCTGCCATAGCGAAAGCGTGTAGAGCCCATTGCATTAATGAAACTGTAATCGGATGAATCATAACAATGCTTCGTACGAGGATTGTCTCTGCTTATATCGGCTCAACCAAAACCAGCGCCACCGCAAGGTGGAATTTTGCCTCCCCTAGTCTACTGCTTAGTGAAAGACAGTCTATTAACGCTCTTAAACAGAGCTGGATACTACTCACAATGTTTTGCCGACGAGCTTATGATCCTCATAGTGGGACACGTATGAGTACTTTGTTGCCTAATAAAAGCTGTAAAAATTGAAATATCAAAAATTCGTGTTCTCTCATACCTTTACGTTACCTTTTACTGCCTTCACAACAGTCGCAATAGTCGCTCCTTTTCAATGGTTTCCTGGTGTTCAATGGTGTTCACAACTAATCTATCTAAACTTCCATCTAATCTATCATATCAGCAAGAAAAAAAAATATTGTGCGATTTTTGGACCCGTACGAAGTACGTTTACTACAAACAATTTTATTGTAACATGGGGTAGATCGAGGTGAGAGGGGGGGGGATGCATCTGTTATCGTCTAGAGATGACGAATCAGCAATAAAAAAAATGTCCGTCTTTCCGTCCACTCCATTTTTTTACCAAACGGCTCAATCGATCAGCCTAAACTTTTTTTTCCCTGAATGCCTCCTATGATTCAAGTTCGAAGATGAGCAAAATCGATCAAGTGGTACCGGAGATATGGTCGAGGAAGTGACCATAAACATGGTTATTCGAGGTTCGGTGAAGCTTTTTCGCAAATATCTCAGCAAGTATAGGACGTAAATTCCTCATTTTGGTGTCAAATGAAAGCATTTGATGTCACAAAACTGGGGAAAAAAATTTGTGGGAATCGGTTTAGAGGTCTGGGCACTGGGACCAATGGAATGGACGAAATTGAGATTCTTGGCCTTATACGAAAACAGTTTTTCGTCTATTTTTCCTTAACTATGCAATATGGAGATTTACTCTCAAAGGCAAAGTTGCAGAGAATTAAATTTAAGCGAACACGTGTTTAAGGGTTTTGGGGAAATATGGCCCAATCCTGGTATATGGCCACTTCCAGAATTGGGCAGGATGACCCGAATCTCCAGAACTGTGAGAGTTAGAAAGTTGGTTTCAAAGACGAAGTTGTAGAAAATTAAATTTAAGCGAACAAGTGTTTCAGGGTTTTGGCGAAATATGGCCCAATCCTCGTATATGGCCACTTCCATAATTGGGCAGAATGACCCGAATCTCAAGAACTATGAGAGGTAGAAAGTTGCTTCCAAAGGCAAAGTTGTAGAGAATAAAATTTTAGTGGACACGTGTTTCAGGTGTTTAGGAAAAAATGACTTAGTCCTTGGATATAAGATTTTCTAGATTTGAATGGTCTGAGACGTACTTCGGTAGGGCCTTTGACATTTCCTTGGGTAATTTCTATTTATCTTTGAAATTCTTACAGTTATAAAAGAACAGAAAACGTTGGATTGTTTGCTTATTTGTATATTTAGGAACGTTCGAGTCACTTTGCCACATCTATTCTGTTTGTCACATCTATTCTGATACGTACGGGTCTTTGGTTATGTTTTCGTATAACGCCAGCTAATGAAAAGTTAGAAATGTTCCAAAAAGTGACCATCTGGTAAGTTTGAACCCATCACAAAAATACTCATCAAACTTTTTTCAATTGTTCACAAATTCGATTTAGTGCACAATAGAGTGCAGAATCTGGGAAAAATAAGAACCAAGATGATCAGCTTCTTTTCGTGGACTTGACGAATTTTCACTATAGAAAAGGCCCCGCAAGCTTATTTTTCACGAAAAAAGTTTTTCGACCTTACCAATGAGATTCTATGGGGATAAATAATTGTGGCACCAAGGTCTCACTTGCCGGAAAAAAAAAGTCCGAAAATCGACCTACCCTACTACAAAGCATCCCAAAATGATAGTCAAGGCAGGCAGTATGTAAATTTTATCGGTTCTGTATAATTTTTAGAAAAGGGGTCTTATGCGTTTATAACGACGTTTGTAACCAGTCGAATTTCGACCTGGGAGTAGGGGGAGCACCGATCATGGTGCTTAGATGACAAATCATCATCCGTCCGTCCGTCTGTATATCTGTCAACACGATGGACTCGAGTAAAATTGAACCGATTTTCGAAAACTTTTTTCCCTGAAAGGTAATCGAAAAGTCTTTTTTTGGATTGAATCTGTCGGGACAAGGGCCGCTGAGCGCGTTGAGCTAGGGACGTTTAAGTGGTTTTTTGTACATAACGTGAGTAAACCTTTTCAGATTTTCATGAATTTTTTTGTTTGAAAGGTCTAGTTATGCCTGACAAGTTATGGAAGAAACTATTATTTAATTTTGAGCTTTTAGACTGAGCCAGGGCCCTAAAATTGAATCTTTTCTAGGGCTCAACGTGTTTTTTCTACATAAATCTTATCCGATTTTATCCGTTTTTTTTTTTTTTTTTTTGTTTGAAAGACAATCTAAAAATTGTTCAACGAATTTAATTTGGGCAAAATCAGTTGAAAACTTTCGAAGTGTGGGCCAAACTCACCACCCAAGGACCACACGACCCTATACAATGTTTGATCTTTTTTCGTGAATATTTCTTTGATGATGAAGTTTTTTGTGCAGTGTTGTAGAGAAAAAAGAGACGAACTTTTTTGTATGGAAGTGTGGGTTAGAGGCATCTTCTAAGTGCTCTAGATCAGTTCTAAGAGCGGCCCTAGTACAAAAAAAAATTTTTTGTGTGACGGACGGGTTTTTCAATATTGCCCTTTCGGCAATTTCCAGTGCAATTTAATGCGGACGTAATTTCATACACTTAAGAGTTAAGGCAATATTTACTTTTTTTTAGATTTTTTTTTTTATTTATTTATTTTCATTTTTTTTCTAATAATACATTTTCTAATACAATAAGTGAGGAAAGGGGGAATAACCCTCTCGAAAAATTTCAAAAATACACTTCCACAAAAATTGAAAACCAAATTTATCAAAAATTTCAAAAAACACTAAGAAGGAGAAATAAATAGACCTAGTCAATTAAAATAAAATAACACAAAAAATCATAGAAAAAATATCACGAAAAGGGGATATAAGAAATATCACAAAAAAAAGTTTTGTCCCTTATCACAGTAGGTGTTTCGTATGCTTGACGCGTTTCCACGTTGAATTGCAATTGAAATGCGCTGCAGCAGAAAGTTCAATGATCTTGGTTCGCCGGTATTCCTTTTCATCAGTTTACCCAGTGTCCTCAAGAAGAAACTTGTTTCTGGGCCAACCGAACCAAACGATTCGAAAGCAATTGGTGTAAAAATGTAATTTTCTTTCAATTGAATGTAGTGATTGTGCTTATCACGTTCGGCTTGTTCTGCAGCGGCCCCACAAACGTTCGAAGTCATGTTCAGGTATGTAGTGGCTACGGTGTCAACGACTGTCACGTCCCAAATCAACGATTTCCCGCGGCTCCATGGGTACCTGGTCAGTCCATCAGGTCTTTTGCCATCTCTACGCGAAAGTCCTGGACGTTCAGTCGTGTTCGGAAAACCCGCTGAAGTGAAGGCCATGGAGATTATTCTATTAATCTCGGCATGTCTACCGAATTTCCCCTTCATTTTGATGCATGACAATCCATGATGACCGTTTGATTCCACAGTAGCGCCACAAACGCACTGGTGAGACTCGCATATTTTTGTTCCTAATCGAATTGCTACTGCAATCCGTGCTGCATCGTTGTCGAGCAATAGACCTAGTTGATGGGAGGGGACCGCTTGCAGCCACTTTGAGAATATTTGGATGATGTTGCAAGAAGTCGGGCCCGATCAGTAGGTCCGCATGACGATAGCAGTTCCTCATGAATGGTGTTTACTCTAAGGGTATCCCAGCATTTCTGGATTTTTTTGAATTCCAACGAGGTAGGGTTTAAATCGGATGGATATTCGTCGAGAAATGAGATGAGACTTCGGTTGAATAAGCACAGATCTGCCTTTGTTCGACAGCGATTCGGATTGAAAGCACGACGAGAAATAAGCTGGATGAGCTAGGTCTGCTACTTTTCTAATACCCAGGCCGGATGCGGAAAGTGGTAATGAGGCTTGTGTCCATGCTGTTTCGTTCAATCTGTTGTTTGTTATTGCTTCAAGAGTGCTGCGATAAAATTCGTCAATTTCCTTCAAAATTAGTGGACGTCGAAATGTTGGGCTCGTGCGGAGTAGATACTGAAATCTCGGTGTAGCCAGAGAGCCTCGTAATAATCTTAGGGCTGGATGTATGTACATCGATGTCAAACGTTTGTACATAGTCTTCACGCTTTCCAGTCCGGCGAATAGCGTATCATTCATGGCGTCTTCGAAAATTGGCGCTCCAAGCAATTTGAATGAGGCGGCGTCGATCCTTTTGATGCCCGGCAAAAGTAGATTGAGATTTTCCATCATCCCTGTCTGTTCCGCTGGCGTGGAATTGATAAAGAAAACTTCGTATTTGGCTGGATTTAGGGTTAATCCTGACTCGTCACAAAAAGCCAGAACTCTTTTCACGTCGTTGAGAATGATGTCGAATTTGTCTCCAATTGTGCCGTCATCGAGAAACCATGCGTTCAGGGTCGATGATAACCGATGAGTCAGGGATTTCATGCCAATGCAAAAAACAGCGGGAGCGCATGGGTCCCCTTGCTGAGTTCCTCTTATCGGTTCAATGATGGTGTCACCGAAAAAAAGGGCCGACGGGGTACTATATGCTTGTTGCATCATTGGGTATAATGACGGCGCTTCCTTACTTAGATACGTTTTAGTCTTTTCGTAACATCGAATCTTTTTGGCGCATCTATTCTGATACGTACGTATGTTTTTTATACATTTTCTCACCAACGGGAAGTCGTTCTCGGTGCAAAACCTCACAGGATCAATCAAATCGCTCTGAGATTATTTTTCCCTTAAAACTATTGCTTTCAGCTTGAAAATGATATTAGACTACTCGAGCGTAGAGCGATAGCTACATTCAAAACGCTGCTAAAATTAAAGTTCTTAACCAAATTTCTCATGTGGGGCACCATTTGAAAGGGTGAAATAGTAGCTTTTAGTAAAAAATAATTTAATTGCGTTTCGATCAAGCTGGAAAAAGCCTCGAAACAAGCTTCTGGCTGACTCCAAGAGTGTCTAATCAAAGAATTTTCTTCCATAAAATGTGAGACATTGCTAGACCTTTGAATTAAAAAAAACCTTTTTTTTTAAAATCCAAAGAGATTTACTCGAGTTATGTAAAAAAATTAAGGCCTTAACAAAGGCTCGTTTCCAGTGCCCTAGCTAAGTTCAAAGGCTCGAAATCAAAAAATTTTCTTCCATAAATTTTCGGCCATGCCCAGACCTTTCAAATCATGAAAATTTACTCGAGTTATGTACAAATGACACGACCCTAGCTCGGCGGCCTTGGGCCGAAGTGTCCAGATTTCTATCCAATATGCAATCCTATAAAAGATTCTTCGATTACCTTTCAGAGAAAAAAAAGCTTTTGGAAATCGCTGATCGATGCACCCCCCCCCCCCCCCCCCCATGACATTTAAGCCGTCACCGTGTAAATTTTCAATCCGTTATCTCACTGAAGGCGTGGATTTTTCTTTTACCCGCATGTGTAAAATCAAAGTTTGTGTATCATTAGAGTTATATAAAAACTTATTTCCCTAAATATGCGTGCGGGTGTGGCAACCAATTCAATTATGAGCTCACACAATGACAGTGGTATGTGACATATACAGTAATTTCCAATGTAAATTTCAAGGTCGATGTTGCAGGTGCATTATGAAAGAAGAAATTAGTAAATATTGTTCTAGTCTATTTTCTTTTAGTCGTTCATTCGGATGGGGTTAAAAGAATTTCACCTTCAAATCTTTAGAAAACTAGATATCAGCTGATAACGGAAGGTACCGAAAATTTTTCAAGGAAAATTTCGGATTTAGTGGCCGTAGAAGATGATTTCGCCTGTGATTCAATTAAATTAATAACATGTTGGCTCCTTCCTTTGATATTTAATGGGAGTAGAAGATGTGGAAACAAAGTGAGGTGAATGGAATACGGCTATATGGAACAAAAACGTCCGGAGAGATAAAAACAAACGGATAGAACAAAATGTCGAGACACAGCAAAAGTGAACGTGTTTCAAATGCTATAAAACTGTGCAACACACACCCAACAGCAATAATTTTCCATTATGACAACATTGACAAGCACAAAGCACGCGTAATATCGCACTGCCGTTTCGATCAATCGAATTAAAATAAAATGAAACTAACGGGATTGGCGCTGATCTTTGCTACGTGCGTTATCTCAGCAGCAGCTCAGGATACACTAGTACTTCTTGACAATTTGGCAATCCGGGAGACTCATTCCATTTTCTTTAAAAGCCTACAAGGTAAGTTCAGTATACCGGTTCGCTGCCGGTACTCTCTCTCTGTAGATGACGTGTCCCATAAGATACTAAAAATTTTGTATTATTATTTCAGAGAGAGGCTACAAGTTAACGTACAAACTTGCTGATGATGCAAGTCTTGTCCTGTCTAAGTATGGCGAATATTTATATAAAAATTTGATTATTTTTGCTCCATCAGTTGAAGAATTCGGTGGTGATTTAAGTGTCGAAAAGATAACAGAATTTATCGATGATGGCGGCAATGTCCTAGTTGGTGGTAGCTCGGTGTCTGGTGATGCTTTACGGGAGCTTGCCTCCGAATGTGGATTTGAAATGGATGAAGAAGGTGCTTCCGTCATCGATCATCTGAACTACGATGTGTCTGATACTGGCGATCACACAACAATCGTTGCATCGCCATCCAATTTGATCAAATCGAAAATTATCATTGGATCGGATGTGACGGCTCCACTGTTGTATCGTGGCACTGGGCTTCTGGCGGACCGTGAGAATTCTTTGGTTTTGCAAGTCCTGACTGCTGACAGTACCGCTTACAGCTACGTTCCCGAAAATTCTATCAAAGAATATCCTCATGCGGTCGGACGTGGAACATTACTTATAGCCGCATTGCAAGCGAGAAACAATGCCCGAGTTGTATTCTCCGGATCGTTATACTTCTTTTCGGACGAAGCATTTACATCTGGCGTGCAAAATGCTCAAGGCGGTAAAAGCTACAAGCAATCCGGAAATCAAAAAGTTGTAGAATCGCTTTCGAAATGGGTGTTCGGTGAAGTTGGCCGAATTCGAGTGGCTTCCGTTGATCATCACAAAGAAGGCGAAACGACGCCACCTCAGTCCTACACCATCACCGATCCAGTTGTTTACACAATTTCAATCGAAGAACTAGACCATGGAGTTTGGAAAGCATTCCAAGCGGACGACGTGCAATTGGAATTTGTGCGAATTGATCCTTTCGTACGCACCACATTAAAGAAAGTCGCTAACGGAAAGTATGTGGCAAAATTCAAAATTCCAGATGTTTATGGAGTTTATCAGTTCAAAGTTGATTACGATCGGGTTGGCTACACTCATCTGTACAGCACTACCCAAGTGTCAGTTCGTCCTCTGACACATACGCAATACGAGCGATTCATTCCCAGTGCGTATCCTTACTACGTGAGCTCGTTTTCAATGATGCTGGGAGTATTTTTGTTTTCGTTTGTCTTTTTACATTACAAAGAAGAGCCACTGAAATCGAAAGGTGACGACAAGAAGACACAGTAAATACCGGTAGTTGGTTTGATTTAATTTTGTTTAAATTATGTGAAATGCCAATAACATCAACCAAACGAACAAAATTATGATTTTTATTTTTCCTTTGGCTTGTGATTCGAATGTTGTGTGTATGTCCTGGTGATTCTCGGGAGAAATTTCATAGTTTTTAAATTATGTTTCACCAAAAACTACTTTGAAGTAAACGAAGCCTGGTAAAAATGCAGTTTTATTAAGCAACTCTAGAAGTAAGGACCAACCGATGCGCAATAGTTTTCACTTCGTACTCCAAATGTTTCACAGTCCATGAGGACTGCATTCCGTAATTTGCTATTTCGGCCTGGAGTTCAGAAATTAGTGAAATTAAAAGGGAACGTTGTGTTCATATTCTCTTTTAGGTAAGTGCTGAATAAAAGAACCGATACACTGGAAATTTGCGTAGATTCTTGGATCGAAAAACGATTTTTACCAATGGACCGAATGTTGGAACGTATTTTTCGTTGTAAAATGGTGTGCATTTGTTGTAGATCAATGATTTTTCTAGTCTAATTTCTCTGTCTTGCTCGGGGCTGCTTTTTTCATATCGGACTGTGGGGTCGATGATTTTAGCCGCTGAAGATTTCGGGTCAAATGCGATGATATAGCTGAAGTGAGATCTGCCTTCCAGTGTCACACTGGTGCAAAAAGCGACTGGCTTCCCGAGAGCAGAAAAATTCAAAAAAACTTCCCGATTGTCACTAAAACCAAAATTTCCCGATTCCGAAAATTCATTTTATTTGAAAGTTTCCTTTATTTATACAACTAAAAGATTATTTGTTACAAATCATTTGTATGCTTTACATATTGAATTTACAAAAAATTAATTTATTGAATTTTAAAATATCTTTAAAAGGGGATTTTGTCATTCTTTGACGCTGCATCGTTGATTCTTTTTGTAACCTTGGACCCCATGTAATATTGAGATCTATCCCACTTCGTAATAAAATGCCACTTATCCCTGCCTTTAAAATGCCTATCCAAAGACTCTTCTATCAGTTTAGTTGCTCCTTTCCCAGGATGTGGACCTTGCCATCTGATAGTTGTTTCCCTTTGAACAGTATTAGTATCTAAAGTTGTTCGTTTTGCATTATTAAGACAGAGAACACTGCCCATGCCTTCGACGACGGCTTCGCAATGCGTTCTTGAAAGTCCAGTTAGAGCTAAATGTAAAATGTTTTGTGTGTCTTTGTAGAGTTCAGGTGTTTTTAAAATTTTTTTGTATAAGTCTAATTGATCGTATCGTGTGGGATAAGTAATTTTAACCTTTTGCTAAATTTTCCATCGTCTTTTTCTTTCGGTATATGTAAAAAACTAGGAGCAATCTCCTTGACTCGTTTTACAAAGAGATCGTATTCTTTTAAAAGGTCGTCTGTTGTAACGTCATCAGTCAAGTTGTCGGTTAATTTTGCTAAATTTGAATATGTTTCGAGGTGTTTTCTAATTGTTTGAACTGAATCTAATTTAACTATTTCTGAAACATCGAAAAGGGCACTTACATCGCTCAAGATTTCATTTTTCTTTTTTTCTTTTGACATTCTACCTTCAAATTTGTTAATGAAATTTTCAATTAGAGAACGTAACGGTTTTCCTGAGGTTTTAAGTGCAGCCTCAACGATCTCGCAATGCGATGATTCTTTTGACGTTGTTGCGCGAGTGGAATGGACAGAGTGTACTTTTGTTAATAGAGGACAACCTTTATACTCATGTTTTTCTATAGCTTCTTTGGTCATCAACGCTAAAGTCGGAAAAACAGTAGAATCAGAAACAGACTTAACTGTTAATTTGGAATCATCTAGGGTGTTCGCCATTTCTTTTAGTATATTTAAATGAGTCTCTACAATCGTATCTATTTCCCAACAAGGAATGTTGGGTTTTTGAACTGCATTAGACATGTTTCCAATGACCGAGTATGCGTCACATAATCCACCACACGAGAACACGAACGGGGCGTTATCAATCTTAGCTAAGGTATCCGTCTTCTTTCTATTCATGAGCTTGAAGTATAATGGATAGTTGTTAAGCCATTTGTCAATTACCACCGAACTGTAAGTGGCGAACCTTGTTTCGGAGAAATGTCCCGGAACCCTGACCTTCACCTTTTCTGTTTGAACATTATCTGGAACTGGATCATCTTCGTCTTCACTCAATTCAATACTCGCTTCTTCTACTAATTCCCTAAATGATTTACCATGCGAAAACGATTTACTCACTTCGCTAATCGTTGAAAAAACTTGATTTAATGATTTACGAGACGAATCTTGAACACTATCTTTTTCTGCCAACTCGATAATATGGGCAATATCCCACTGAAAGGTGTACCAATTTCTAGCCTCTTCAGATACTAAAAGCGAATCAAGTAAATATGTATCGACACTTAGGTGAAAATATTCCCCATCGAAAGCACCACCAAGCCTCATAATTTGATTCTTTTCATCATAAAACTCATGGGTTTTCTAAACTAATAACTTCCCATAATTTCCCACATTTAAAGAGTATCAAGGTAAGCCCTCACACAACTTGTTCCACTTCCTTGACATGCCTTACTTCCCGATAGTTCGGTATTTACCTACACTTACCGTTGTCTTCCCACAACCTCCCATTTCCTGATGATAACTTCCCATATCTAAGACAATGCATGAGACCAAATTTACTTCCCGCTTCCCGCGAGCATTGCTCGCGAAATATGTCGCTTTTTGCACCAGCGCAGTGTCAATTGATTTCCTCGAAAGATTCATAGCCCTTTTTGCGCAAGAGCTCTGTGATGAAATGTTTGACGTTATGATGGCGAGCGGTGATCAGAGAACTATTTGATAGGCAGCTTCCAGTAACATGTTGTATTGAGGTTGGAAGTGCTACCAACTCTTGCACTCCGCTCAGGTTGACATAGTTCGTACTCAATTTAATGGCCGCTACCCATTCTGAAGACGAGAGTGAATTTTTATTACAAACGAAGTCATTATTGTTTGATGTGTGTGTTTCAAAGTGCAATGCACTAATACCATGATATTTTAGATTATTGTTTTATTTTTAAACTAAACGAAACTCCTTTATTGATTTCACCGATTTATTTAAAAAATTACTTTAAATTTAATTAGACAATTAAAATCGAATAATTTTCAAAATTACGTTGAATGCATTTCGAAGGATCTATCCTTCATCATCAGCAACACACAACTAAATCTAAAATCATATGAAATCAAATTCTGATAACAATTCATGTAAACTGATCTTCTAAATCTGTTTTTACGTTATTTGATACAATTAAACAAATACGATGAAACGTTGCCTTGATCAGTATTTATTAATCCTAATGTTCGATTTAATTTTTGCATGACGATGTATGTAGTAACTTTCATACGCATCTAGACGTATAGGATTCATTACCACCTTCAACAATTTGAATTCATTTTTCTCAACCGCTTTTTCAATTCTCTTAAAATCCAAATGTAAATTTGTCAAAGCATGTTCTGCTACGGATGATTTTGATGGTTTGTTGTTCTTAATGCTAGCAAGGTGTTCTTTATATCTGATTTGGACTTGTCTTCGTGATTGGCCGTAATAAATGGATCCGCAACAACTGCATGTAATTTGGTAAATTCCTGACTTTTCTAACTTTATCGTTTTATCTTTCGTACTACCAAGGAAATTTGAGTTTGTTTTGAGTTCTATAAACTATTCGCATACCTTGTCTACGAAACGCTGACTTCAGCTGATTTGGTACCACAGGAGCGTAAGTTAAACAGACTCTGTTTACCTTTTCTTTTTCTTGTTGGGAAAAGAGTGTCGTTAAATTATTCTTCCGAATTTTGTCTGAATGGAGTTTTATAATTCTATCGACATCTGCACCATCGTAACCATTCACTTTCGCTGTTTGTTGAATGTAATCGTATTCTTTCTTATAGTTATTAATTGATAATGGTAATTTACACAGTCGATGAGCCTTTCCCTGCAAGTTGGCCTGCTCAATAATTTTGTCCATGAAAATTATTAACAGAAGCGGGGAGAGAAAACAACCCTGACGAACACCCTCATTAAACTCGAAAGACTCGCTAATTTCAGCATTATTCTTACCGCGGCGTTGCTCCTTGAGTAAATACTCTTAATGGCACGAAGTAAACCTCCATTGATACCGTACTCGCTATGAACCCCGAACAGCTTCTTCCTCGGTCCCCGGTCGAATGCCTTCTCCAAGTCGATGAAGTCCGTGCTCTTTTCATATAGCTTTTCGATAGTCTGCCTGAGACTCGAACGTATCTAAATAAATATTGCCTTAACGCTTGCAATTACGTGGATTGGAAATTGCTGAAAGGGCTGAATTTGGAGAAGCCTCTGACCCATTTAATAGATTTATCAGGTTAGGACGTCCGTTTCCGGACTCGAAACACAGATCTATTGATCCTTTGTTTCATCCTGCTCATCATGTAAATCATTTGAACTAGGAACCTGTTTAAAGCAGCAGGTCCTAGTTTTTGAATCTCTGAAGGTGAAACTACACGAGCACCCAGTATTCTGCTTCTCAGAGTATAGTACTTCGGACATTCACTGATTAGGTGTACGCCCGTTTCCTCCACTAAGCCGCAACTGCAATTTGGATCGTTTCCGATCTTCATCCTCGCCAAGTGCTTGTTCAAGCCACAGTGCCCCGTAATAGCTCCTACTATCCTCCTTATGCTATTACGGTCCATGCCAACCAGCTCCTTGGCCCACCTTTCGTCAGGCACCGGAAAGAAGAGCTTCGTATGTGCTCCTTCATCGTAAGCGCTCCAACGTTTTGCGGATTCCGTTCGTACCCAGTCTCTTATCTCTCTAACACACAGGGAGTGTGGTATTGGAATGAAGGGCTCTGGGCCGACGGTAACGGTTGCTGAGCCTTGTCTGGCCAGCTCATCTGCCCTCCCATTGCCGTCTATGCCGGTGTGCCCTGGGACCCAAGCCACTGTGATCTGATTACTCATTCCCAGTCGATTTAGAGTCGCCTTTAGCTCACCAACCAATCTAGACGTTGTGACAGGTGATGCGAGTGCTTTAATCATCGACTCGCTGTCCGAGCATATTAGTGCTCTATTAGCCGTTGTTCCTTCCAGAACCAACTCGATCGCCTCCCTAAGCGCAGCAAACGTCTCTGCTTGGAAGACGCTAGCTAATTTTCCCATGTGGAAGCTATAACCGTTCTCCGGGTCTTGCGTATAGACTCCGGCTCCCGTTCCCTGCTCAGTCTTCGATTCATCAGTGAAGCCTACCTGTGCCCCTCCAGTCAGTCCTGTCCGGTATGACAGTTTGGTATTGCCTCTCGAAGCTGATTGTAGGTACCCATACTTCCATGGATAAAAAAGTTCGCCACTTTTTTCACTACTTCACTGCACAAAAAACCTCATCATTAAAGAAGGAGGAGAATTTATGAAAATCGGAAAAGATTTACTCGAGTTATATACAAAGAACCACTTAAACGGTCCTAGCTCGGCGGCCGGCCCTTGACCCGCAAGTGCCCATAGTTTCAATCCAATTTCGATTGCCTTTCAGGGAAAAAAGGATTTGGAAAATTGGTCAAGTCTTAACGGTAAATTGTCGTGTTGACAGACAGAAAGACGGGCAAAATTTCTTTTTCATGCTTGCTCAGAGAACTGAAAGTATTTTCGGTCTTCTTACGAGGACCTCAAAGTACTTTTTCATGCCTCGGGGCCAAAATCGAAGGAAATTTTACGAATTTTTCTCGATTTTGGACCTCTGCAAGAAAAATTTTTTGTGTATCTGTTTTGGACGACTCATTTTAGGCACTTTCGCATGTAGACCTCGCTCTGCTCGGTCTACAACACGCGAAATTGCCTAAAATCGGTCGTCAAAAACAGACACACAAATGACTATTTCATGCTTGCTACCAGGGACGAAAAGAAAAATGTAAGTCCAAGGGGTGAAAGCGAAACTTTCGTCCCTGGTAGCAAGCATGAACAACTTAATACGCAACACGGCAAAGCACTTTCGGCCTGCTCCCTTGTTGCGTAATAGTTATTCGGTTCTCTTAGCAAGCATGAAATAGTTATTTGTGTATCTGCTTCGGACGATGTATTTAAGCTATTTTCGCGAGTTGTAGCCCGAGCAGCGCGAGGACTACATACGAAAATAGCTTTAATACATCATCCGAAGCAGATACACACATAATTTTTCATACGAGGGGACGAAGTCACAAGAAAAACTCCCGCACTTTCGTCCCCGAAGTATGAAAAACTCAATACATCACGCGAAAACGAGTCGGCCTTGTGATGTAATAGTTATTTGTGAATCTGTTTTTGGCGACTGATTTTAGGCAATTTCGCGTGTTGTAGACCGAGCAGAGCGAGGTCTACATGCGAAAGTGCCTAAAATCAGTCGTCAAAAACAGACGCACAAAACATTTTTCATGCAGAGGTCCAAAATCGAGAGAAAATTTATAAAATTTCCTTCGATTTTGGCCCCGAAGCGTGAAAATGACAATTGCAGGTCTTAAAATTTGACGTATAACCGAAAATGAATTTTTCAGCTAGAATTCGGATTGAATCCTTCACACAAATCGCACAGATGTCAATGCTTAACTTCGCCGTAGGGAATTGAAATAACTTTGACACCATCTTAAGACATTTGCTCTGGCTTACCCCGTTCACATCCACGCCATACGGGAGATGCATACAAAAGCACAAAAAGGTCGGGGATATCACCCTTAACATTATACTGTGACCGGTAGTCCAGACTATAGTAAAGGGGTTGTTATGAGATAGTTCTTGTATGCAGTTTTTCAAGCTTCGGGGCCAAAATCGAAGGAAATTTTATAAATTTTTCCCGATTTTGGACCTCTGCATGAAAAATGTTTTGTGTATCTGTTTTGGACGATTGATTTTAGGCACTTTCGCATGTAGACCTCGCTCTGCTCGGTCTACAACACGCGAAATTGCCTAAAATCAATCGTCCAAAACAGACACACAAATAACTATCTCCTCTCACTGTCACTGTTTTGATTTAGGACACAAGTTGACTCGAAGACACAAGATTCACTTGTCCAAGCAAATACAACTATCAAAACAACACAAAATTAAGTTTCTCATGATCGGAAAAGAGTTTACGTTTTTCGATTTGCAGTTTCATGTTAATAAGCTTTAAGTTAAAAAAATAAACAAAAAGAACGGTGTAGTGGGTTGTGTTTTGACAATCTCATGCGTGTGTGTGTCACAAAGTTCTTGACATTTTTCACCTTGATGGTGTGAGATGGTTCACTTTTATGCAGGTGCAGTAAAAGAAAAAAGACGAAAAAATCTCTGTACAATGTCAAGACTGCGGTAAAAACACAATGGCCGAAACTGATATGATCGATAGGATCAATCAATAGGTAACACAAAAAGAAGAAGAAGAAGAATGCGAAAAGAAAAATAAAATCAAAATCATCTAAATATCTTAATTGTGTTCGCTGCTGTGAAACGAATTATTTAGGTCCATAAATAATCATAAAATCATTCAAATCGAATTAAAATGAAAACTATTGAGGAAATAGTGAAATAGTAAAATTGATAGCCATCGGTGTATCGTTTGTCAAAATATCAAATTTTGTCCCATCTTGTTGTCATTGGAATTTTTTTTCCTCGTCTATTTTTGCAGTGTTTTTTCTGTTTTTATTTTTCATATGAATACGACAATCGAACCAAAGTTACTTAAGTGGTTATTTTTAAACAATTACTGTGCATGCATTGCAACGCATAGGACAATGTTATGATTGCGGCAATTGAATTATTCAAGTAAATGTCACCGACCCGACCCGGCTAAGAATTTTCATCGAAATATTCCAAGCAGCTGCTCTACAGAAATCATCCAAATTGATTGTACCATTTAAAGGTAAGTCATTCTTACTAAACGGATGGAGAGTAAATTTTAGTCCTAACATTTATTTATCGTTGGATTTGGTATTTGTATGTTACCGTAATTCATTATGATCTGTCATTAAGACTGCCTACATTTCATTTTATTAGAAAGTTATGAAACATTCTGCTTTCACGTTCAATTCGTTTTCAATGTTGTCGCAACGTTCGTGAAATTGTCTCTCCCAATTGTTGTTACGTTCATTATTTTTTGACGACCGTATGCTAAGGAGTCCCTTTAGAATCTACTCCACTTCGGTGTAGCAACAGTCTTATGTCTTAACCTCAATTTTGGTCTTAACATTTTACATAATGATAAACAAAACAATGTTGGACAATGGACTCTGGGACAAAATAACTTCCAATTGAAATATTCGTTCAAGAGTTTCTATTTTATGTGTCATATAGCTACAGCCGAAGGTTGTGAGGCCCTGTCTTCAAACAACTCTCCTGCCGCGTACTAAATTACGCCTATGGATCTACACACATCCTGCTGTGCGTCTTAGATCCAACTAACAAGGGAATTAATGAGAATCAATTTTTCAATTTGACCTTTCTCTTCCACTTCGTTTCAAACAAAAAATCGACAGTTTTTTTCTTACTGACAAGATCTTTAGGATGTTCTCTCGGATATACTTCTGGGGAAGTTAGTCTCACAGTTGTTGACAGAAATCGGTTTCAACTTTTCTCAAACTTTACCTTAGGAATTCAGTGTGTTTGACTGTCACTGATACTGTCACCTTTTTGTTTGTGTTTTGAGGTCAAATCATAGAGTCAGTCATAGATGTCGTAACTGCCCTAAGTTTTGAAATGCCTGATCAAATGATCATCGTATGCGCACAAATATTCACTCACTGAAAATGGAGACAACAGCAGCTTCTTCAAACCAGCTGTTTACGTGCAACGTATGTACAAAATCTTCGACAATGCGTTGCTTCGTTTGTTTGGGAAAATATTGAAAATTGTATGGAATGTCATGCGAAAGTGTGTCCCATTCACGATAGATGTTTCACTAATTTCTTTCGTGCTTGCTATCAGTTCCCTAATTAGTCTTCACGGTAAAGGCATCTTGAAATTTGAAGATCTTGTGTTCAACGTAAGTATGAAATTACCCAGGGCAATATTGAAAACCCGCTCGGGTTGAAGCTCATGCTTTGTTTCCGGCTTGCGGATTTTATGAATATAGAATTGTTAGTCTTCGTAGGTTCTTAGAATTCACGGATGCTGAAGAGGACTTGGTCAAATTGGAATTGGTTAAAATACACAGGGATCGGTAAAATTTTTTCCCTTGAATCCCCCGAAATACGATGAAAAATGCTTGCCTAAGAGCACGTTGCGATAATGTAAAGTGTCTGCGATATTTTTTTTCGATCAGAGTCCTGCGGAATAACAAATGACTTAAAATTATAGCCTGTGTGTGTGTGAGAGGGTGACTCTTACACAAATTACATATGAAGTTTGGCATGAAAGTCGAATGTTGCTCTGAAAAATCATCGAATTTCAAGTTCGTTTGCGATGCTACTTCGGATCAAATTTGTAATTCATACTCAACTTTTTGAGTTCTGATTCATCTATTATTTGTGTGACCATCCTCTCACAGTACATGAGTTATAATTTTCCATAGTGATTCTGTTCACGAGGTGTCAATTACTTACTTTACTTCACTTTTTCGACGCTACAGCCGCAGAATTCTTTTGCCGGGTATTGTCAATTTCTTATTTCGAGCGTCGGAAGATCTTGTTCGAAGTCATCAATCCATCTAATTTTTGGACGACCAACTCCTCTTCGCCCTTCTGCATCGTTACGGAATAATTTTGAGGGGACTCTGTTTTCATCCATGGCCACCATCGCCACTATATCCGGCTCGCCAAAATCTCGTTCCAATTCAAAGTTATATCGTCGTCGCCACCTCTAACCTCTCGTGCATCGCTCCAAATATGGTGCGAAGTACCTTGCGCTCGAACGTTAGGAGCAACTGTTCGTCACTTTTCTTCATCGTCCAAGATTCGCATCCGTAGATCAATACTGGACGAATAAGCGTTTTGTAAATATGGCACTTCGTTTTCCTTGATAGTAACTTTTATCGTAACTGTTTGATTAGACCAAAATAGCATCTGCTAGCCTCCATGATGCGTCTGTGAATTTCAGGTGTGTTGTCACCATCTGGCCCTATTAGCACTCCAAGATACATGAACTCATCCACTATCTATCTTTAGATCGAACTCTCCAATGCGTATTTTGTCTCCCTGTTGATTGGCTACCGGATTCGGCTCGGTCTTCATGTACTTGGTTTTAAATTCATTTATCATCAAACATCAAACCTATTCTCTCGGCTCGGATTTTCAGATTTGTGAAAGTGTCAATTGCTGCTGCATGTGTACGACTGGCAAGATCCAAGTCATTAGCAAAGCCCAGAACTAGAACTGTTTCATTCGACAGCGTTTTGTTGGTTTGGATACCAGCACGTCTCATTGCGATTTCCGAAGCCAAGTTAAAGAGTAAGCAAGATAGAGCGTCTCCTTGCTTGAGTCCTTCTCTAACAGCAAATACATCTGGCATGTCGTTTTGCACCTTGAAACGATATCTGGTGCCATACAATGTCGCTTTCACAAGACGGACATATTTGCTTTCGAAGCCCAGCTCCTCCATCATCGCCCCGCATCCAATTCCATACGCTTGGTCCTGCCGTAAGCTTGTTTGAGGTCGATGAAAAGATCGTACGTCCAGACTTGAAGCTCTCTGCCCTTTTGCAGTTGTTGAGCGATTTCATCTGAATCCGCCTTGATAATCCCCAGCGGATCAGCGAATCAGCCAGCGGATTTAGTCTTTCGAATAGTACTCGAGGGAAAACTTTGTGAGCTTTGTTCACCAAGGCAACTCCACGGTAGTTTTCGCATTCGGTTTTATTACCTTTCTTGTGTAGAGGTAAAATGGCACCGTTTAGCCACTCGTCAGGCATCTCTTCGGTGTGAGGTGTCACTTATTCATCCAATATTCATTCGTAAATTGTTGCCGAAGAAGGAACAATCGATTTGTAATTCGATTCTGTCATGAAACGTAAATTTGTCTATGTTGCCGAATCCTAAACAAGCTAAAAATATAAAAAACGATATCTATAAAATGTACAGCCGCTTCAAAGTTACGTTGAACACTATTATGAAATTTATGACTTTTAAAAGTCAAAGGGAATGGGATGTGTTCACCAAACGAGCGCTTATTTGAATTCACATAGAACACGCATGCTTTCGATGCAGAATTCAACAAAAGAAAATGTTAACGTAACGAACATATCTCATTTTGTTGACAATTAAAACTCTGATAACTCATTTAGTGTTCAGTCTAACTTTGATGCGTCTGTAGACGAAATTCAAAAACTCCAAAAAATCGGTGTAAACATCATGTGACACCCTGTGATTCTATTCTAAAAAAACATCGCAAGTCTGACTTTTAAGAGTCGTGTCACAGCAAAAATAAATAGAAAAATTAGCTGAGAAAAATTTTCAGAGCTCGATCAACTCGTACATGATAGGGGAATGTAATGAGATTCATCTTTTTGACAAATTGAGAATTTTTATAACACTCGGGGCTGTAAAATCCATATTATAGCCCTCAAATTGACTTTTGAGGCGCTCGTGTTATAAAATATCGTTTAACACACGGGCTGTAATTTGAGATCTCATATCTATGAGGGTAAAAGAACCGCGGAGCTGACGCCCTCGGAACTTCAACTGCTACAAATACGAGATCTCAAATTACAGCCCTTGTATTATAATATACTATTAAAGTCTTATGGACATTTGTATTTTCACCCTGTTCTTTTCTACGAATCGTGTGGGCTTTAGAGATGAGCGGGTCGACAATTTTTCTAAACCCGAACCGGACCGAGCCCGACCCGATTAAAATTTTCGAAACCCGAAACCCGAACTGTTTCAAAACCCGACCCGATAAAATTTTTCGAAACCCGAAACCCGAACTGTTTCAAAACCCGATCCAGACACTCAAGTTTTTCGAAACTCACAACCCAAATTACTTCGAAACAAAAATTATTTCAAGGCCCGACGTCTGCATTCTTCACGGACCTTAGACTAAAACAAAATTCGTGTAATGTAAGATGATAAAATTTAGACGAGTTTTGAAAATTATAAAAAGTCAATAAAGGATCGGGACCCGAATAAAATGATACAACAACCCGACCCGGACCGAACACGACCCGATAATATTTTTCGAAACCCGAAACCCGAACTGTTTCCAAACCCGGCCCGGACCGAACCCGATCCGATCAAAATTTTCGAAACCCAAAAAAAACAATTCGGGTTCGGGTTCGGGCCGGGTTTTTCGAAGTTTCGGGCAACCTGCTCATCTCTAATGGGCTTCAACCTTATGTTTTTTTATGAAGTTCTGAATACTAGATACCTGGTGCTCCTTTAATTGCTTTCTATACCAATCAGGTTTCTTTAATAGCATTCGTTGAAAAATCCCAAATTTATTTTACCGGGTTGTAGACTAGCTAAAAGCAAGGTTTTAAATACAAAAATGTTTATTGTTTATTTCTCGTCAATTGTGTAAATTGTAACTAAAAATATATCGTTCGTCTCCCCTTTCCATAGTGCCAAAATTTGTCACACATCACATTAACAAAATAACAACTCCAATTCGATACACACATCATGGAAAGTCCCGGCGCTGTAGGTAGGCGTCGCGGCAACTCAAGAAGTAATGCCGAAGATCAGGCGCTCGATCAAATTGCGAGAGAGGTAAGTTTTTTTTATTTTATTTAACATTAATTTGCAAATCTGAACGTAGTGAGCGTCTGGCGAATAGCAGACGCCCGTGAATTTCTTATTCTAACGCGGATAGTCGATAAAAACGAAAATTATCTAAATTTGTACATACTCTGACTATTGAGAGACAATGATTTCAACATCAAATCATTGAACAGATGTGTGTAATGCTTATAAATGGGAAACGAGAAAATACCAATGAAAATTGTAGGTGATTTTACGACGAAAAACTAACGGAAAACGATTCATTGCACACTATTTTCAACCGGAAATAAATGTAAGATTTGACTACAGATGTGTGCGATAATGATACACATACGCAAAACCGTCGTAGCTTTAAATAAATTTGTCCCCCAACGAAGTTAAAGATATTTGGTTTCTGATGATTTCCATGTTCCGCTAAAAATGTTACAATGTAACGTGTTTCCCTTCAAAAATGTAAATCGGAAGTCTTGTTACATGTTACTCATCAAGCCATCTATTAAATTTAAAGTAACAACGACGAAAACAAAAAAAATATGGTAATTAATGGCTGCGCTTGTCAATTAATAGAATTCAGTTTAAGTGGGTAATTACGAAGTAGACAAACGATTTTAGATATTGTTCTTTTTCACTGAGGCCAATTTTTCAATTGAAATGAATTAGTAACATATTTTGGATAAGGTCTAACAGCAATGGAAGAAGTAGATGTCTAAACTGTACCGCAAGATAGTCACAGCAGTATTTTAAATAAGATGGCAGTTACCATACGTACATTGACTAAAAATTATATCATTTCCAGGTAATTTTTCCCAAAAAAATGGAAAATACCCGCTACAGATAAATTTGTCGTATGAAAAACTACTAGAAAGTTACAAAGTAATGTATCGAAATGTAGGTTTCAAACATCTAGATCGAAACACAACCCTATTTAAAATATGCGAGTAACTTTATCGAGATCGAGTTAGATAGAGTTTCATTTGTGTTAAGATTGATTTTACACAATTTATTGTCTCCAAGCCAGTATGTGATATTAGGGTAGTCCACAAGGAAATACAATGCCGGAGGTTGACCCAACACAAAAAATTGTAGGTGTTCAAAACAACCAAAAAAAATTGTTTTTAATTTTTTGAGTGAAAATTGGCCGACCTTACATTCAAAAATGTTATTTTGCGCCATTTTTCAAACTTGAAACGCTCGCAGTAATCAATGACGCAAGGACGAAGAACGAATCAGCAATAAAAAAAATGTGCTGTCCGTCTGTCACCGCGATAATATAATAATAGAGATGATCGGGTTGCCCGAAACTTCGAAAAACCCGACCCGAACCCGAACCCGAATTGTTTTTTCATGGTTCATGGGTTTCGGGCTTCGAAAATTTCAATCGGGTCGTCTAAATTTTAGCATCTTTCATTACACGAATTTTGTTTTAGTCTAAGTTCGGTGAAGAATGCAGACGTCGGGCCTTGAAATAATTTTTGTTTCGAAGTAATTTGGGTTGTGAGTTTCGAAAAACTTGAGTTCGGTCCGGGTCGGGTTTTGAAACAGTTCGGGTTTCGAAAAATTTTATCGGGTCGGGTTCGGTCTGGGTCGGGTTTTGAAACAGTTCGGGTTTCGGGTTTCGAAAATTTTAATCGGGTCGGCTTCGGTCCGGGTCGGGTTTCGAAAAATGGTCGACCCGGTCATCTCTAATAATAATAATAGTCTGCCTTACAACCCATGAAGGGTTAGAGGCTAGATCATTATTTACTAGTTTCGCTGTTTGTGGCTCTACTTTTTGAGATCCTTTCATTACCGGAAAATTTTTACTGTGCCTGTGGTAAGCTGTGCGACAAACCCAGTGCCATCTATGAGATGTAACTAGGAGCGAAACTAGTAGGAGTAGAATACCGGTTCTCCCAACAATGTCTTTTCCGGTAAGCTTGAACGATTCAATGTTTTGTTTACAAATCTAACAATCGGTACAAATCCGTCTGCGGCTGAGTTTCGAACCAACGCACTGGCAACTCAATCTCGTAGTAGCAAGCAGACGTGTTACCCACTGCGCTATCGAGTTGTCACCGCGATAACTTGAGTAAAACTCAACCGATTTTCCCCTGAAAGGTAATTAAAAAATCTTTTTTGGGATTGAATCTGGGCACTGTCGGCCCAAGGGTCAATGAGCTAGGGCCGTTTAAGTGGTTTTTGGTCTTTTGTACATAACTCGAGCAAATGTTTTCCGATTTTCATAATTTTTTTTGTTCAAAAGGCCTGGGCATGCGTGACAATTTATGGAGGAAATTTTTTTTAATTTTGATCTTCTGGATGCAGTCAGGGCCCTAAAACTGAATCTCTACTAGGGCCTAACGTGTTCTTTCTACATAAATCGGGTAGATCTTATCCGATTTTCAAAAACTTTCATTTTACTGAAAGTAAATCCGAAAGTTCATTACAGGCATGAATTTGGGCAAAATCGGTTGAAAGCTTTCGAAGTTACGGTCGAAAAAGTGGTCGAAAACGTCGTTTTTTGAAGGTTTGTGGAACTTTTTCACTTATAGCTCTGCGAAATTAGAACGGAATTCGCTCTTCAATGTTTTGACCAAAAGACGTAGACATCAGAAAATCACGAAAATTAAATTAGTGAAAATATGTTGAGTGATTCGGGCTGTGTGGGACAAACTCACGCTACGCGACCCTACATGATATTTGGTGGCTTTTCGTGAATTTTCCTTTAATGATAAGGTTTTTGGGTAGTGTTGTAAAGGAAAACGAAGCAAACTTTTTTGTTCATGCGTCTCCTAAGTGCTCAAGGTCGGTTGTAAATTCTGGGCTTATTTTAAGAGTTAGGAGGGGTTTTCAGCACCGTTGCTTCGTACGTATTTTTCAATGTTATCCTTTCGGCAATTTCCAGTCCAATTAGACACCTGCGCCGGCCCATTTCCAGTCGGCGGCGGCTAACCTGTCAGCCGATGGGCTTCAGCGGCTGGCTACAACCGAAAATGGATCGGCGGCCAGCGGCTGAGACTAAATATTTATCAAACCAAAAAAATGTGTTTTTCGTAAAAAAAAAATTATTTTGTAATGAAAGTAATTTGTTGGTTACATTTTTTCAAAAATATTCATGTTTTCATAGCAAATTTTCTTACAAAACACGTAATTGTTGTGGATAAAAAGTATTTTATCTAAGTTACTAGGTAAAATATTTGATTTCTTTGAGTTTGCTATCAAACCAGCATAGGAAAAGTTACGTTCACTTGGCGTGCTTGTTATTGGGATAGGCAACATCTTCTTTGCAAGTTTTGACAATATCGGCATTCGCATCTGCATACGTCTTCCAAAAGATTCGAATTGACTCAACTTTTACATTGTCACCCAATGACAACAAGAAATGAATCTCGCGATTTAGATCGCACTCATTCGATGACAAAAGCTTCACGGACGTCAAAGTTGAATGCTTTTCTGCCAATTCTTCGACAAAATTTATATATTTAAATTTTTAGGAGCCGGTTTAGGATTGGTGTTACTAGCAATTGAAACACATTCACCTGCCCAGACTTTCAGCAATTTTTCTTTGGCTTGACCTGATCCAAGCACAGTTCGTTTGTTCAGCAACATCAATTCTTCAGAACCTTTTTTAACTGCCAGTGATCCAAACTATTTCCATGCGAAACTTTGTCTTACCGAATAATTGACGATCACTACGTTTTTCAAAAGAATTTTTGTCACATCTTCAATTTACAGTTGCTTGGACATTTTACCGATACTTTCATGTTTAAATAGCTAACGTTACTCCGCTAATATTTATAGTTATTAACTGCATTAGCTATGTAATTCAGTTGTAACACATCTGCGAAAGTTTGCGATATCCGAGCCAAAGGCGAGGTGTCGTAATCGCAGATGTGTTACAACTGCATATTTTAATGCATAAGCGAGCGGTATGTTGAAAACACACCAAAAAATTTCACATATTCTCCACACGTTCGCTTTGACAACAACAAAGCGGCCATGTTTTTCGTTTAGTACGATGAGAGCGTTTCATACCTTACACAGTAACTAGATTTACATGGTTTCGTGCAGCTTATAAGTGGTTTCGTGCAGTTTACACAGTTTCGTGCAACTTCGTGGCATTTATTTTATGTATACATTGGCGATGAACCGTCAATGTAACACAACAATACCGCTCGCTATGCATTAAAATTAATAACAAAATATTAATCTAAGCGACTTTTTACACAAAGTTTAGTGATATTCTTCAAATGCAACGTAACATGTGCTTTTCGTCGATGTTCTAATACTGGCAATTGTCAAATAATTTTTTTTCGCATGTATGAATGTAGCTTATGAATCATAATAAGTTATGATGCTTATTGTTCTGCAGAATGAGTAAAGGGGACGTTCCAAAAACCTGATTGTACATTGTACAAAATTTTGCTTTATAGAGAGTTTGATTTTAGTTTCTTTTTATGTTCAGCCGTCGCGTCGACTGAGCCGATTTCAAGTCGGCTAACGGCGGCTGAGGGAAGTATCGGCGGCGGCTATCGGCTGAAGTCGTTTTTGGCTGGCTTAGCCTGCTTAGCCGGCCTGCGCAGGTGTCTAAGTCCAATTAAATGTGGACCTAATTGTATATACTTAAGAGTTAAGGCAATATTTATATCTTTTCTGTTTGCCACATCTAACTATTCTGATGCGTACGGGTCTCTTGCATATGTTTGTTAATGTAGTGGTAAAATTATGAATGCAAATGCTGCCTAATTCCGGGTTAAGCGTTAATTGTTGCAAACAATTCTTATGGAAGCACAACGAGAGCGTTTTATAAAGGGAACATGCACACGAAATGAACATAGAATGAAATTAGAATATTACAAAACATACAACGTTCTCGTCGCGATGCGTATGAGTGCGAATTTTTGCACAAATTGACACACTTGCAGGAATCCATTAAATATTTATAACGAAATAATTAATTGACCAAAAATACCCGTCGATTATCGTGAAGCTAAACATCTCACTTTTCGCTTCTCTGTAAAAATTAAAAATTGGAATTTAGTTTTGAGTTTAGTTGATAACGAGCGCTCCGGATGCACAAGGCAAAAAACTTTTTCTCAATAAAGTGGTGTTGCCTTGCTCTTATGAATGAAATTGACGATTTTCATATTGCACATGTAAACTGAGTTTTCGTATTATGTACTTTCCTGTGACATACACTTGGAGAAATAAATGCATTTGTATACTTTCGGGTGTATGTACAAGAGAATTTATCACTCTACGTAAAATGCTTTGCATCGCATAAAAAGTTATTTTTAGTTTGATTTTAATTTCGGGCGTATACATATGTTGTTTGTCTTCATTTAAAATAAAATACTTCTTCTTGAGTCGCATTATTGCACAGATTAAACGACAACGCGACGACGGCATGTACCCTTCATTAAATTGCTATATTTCTAAAGCCTTTTTCATTTTATTTTCAACGTCGGAATGCTGTTCTTTCGATCTGAAGTTATTATTAAAAAAATGTATCGTTTAATTTTCAAATGGATTAAGAACAGCAACCGTATGATTGTCACAATAGGTGCAACTTTAAGCGCGTATACTTATCCTTCTGCGTTTGTTGGCACTTTAAATGTATCGTTAAGCCACTGTCTCCCTAGCATCAGTTGTGATTTGGAATCATATTTGGTGTATCTATTTAAATTACTGCAGGAATTGTCGATATTTGTTGGCTCCGTGATTTAAAGCTCCGCACGTAACGCTACCTATAGCTTGCATTTTAAACCACTATTGATTTTAGGCAATTTCACGAACGAAGGAGGTCTACAAACGAAAACGCCTAGAAACAATATCATGCTCGGAGCGGTAGCGGCAGCTTTTTAACGAGACCACACTCACAAAAGTCGGTTGAAAACGAGCCGAGATATCGCCAATCAAAGATGATCAATTTCCATATATTAATGGTAAAAATATCTTTGAAAATAATCAAAATTTTATTCCTGTGTTGTGTGTCAACGATGTATCTATGTCTCTATGTACGTATCTATCTACTTTTTTTTTCTCGACATTCTCGGCCCCAAATGAAAAATTTCATATGCCGCTTTTCCGGGAAAATTCTAGAAAATTCTTGGCATGTGGAAAAGTGGTCAATTTTGAGGGTTTTTTAGGTAATGCTCGGAGTTTTCGAATTTTAGCTCCGGAGTGACAATAGCTAGAGAGTTGGTTTCTTCGGGAAAGTTATAGAGTTTGTCAGGAGAAATTTTTGGGATCTTACGAAAATGGCTGCCAGCAGTCAAACCGGCGCCATCTTGAATTTTCCCAAGCAATAAATTAGGTTTTTTTTTGGTTTTCGAATTTTAGCTTCGGAATGACAATACTTAGAGAGTTGGTTTCTTTGGGAAAGTTACAGAGTTTAATCAGGAGAATTTTTTTTTGGATTTTCAGAAATCTGCCAAAGTGACGCCATCTTGGATTTTTGTTAGGTATAAATTATGCTTCTTTGGGTTTTCGAATTTTAGCTCCGGAATGATAACACTTAGAGAGTTGGTTTCTTCTAGAAAGCTATAGAGTTTGGTCAGGAGAATTTTTTTGTATCTTAAGAAAATGGCTGCCAGCTGTCATAGCGGCGCCATCTTGGATTTTCGTTTATACTTTTTCGGTTTTCGAATTTTAGCTCCGCAATGACACTACTTAGAGAGATGGTTTCTTCTAGAAAGTTATAGAGTTTCATCAGGATAATTTTTTAGCATTTTAAAAAAATGGCTGCCGACTGTCAAAGTGACACATCTTGGATTTTTTGCTAAATTCTGAATAAGAATACCTAGACAGTTGGCTTCTTCAGGAAAGTTATATGAATCACTGAGAAGAATTGGTGACACGAAGTGTTCCGAAGGCAGCCAAAGGTGACACGAAGTGTTCCAAAGACAGCCGAGGGTGACACGAAGTGTTCCGAAAGCAGCCGGAGGTGACACGAAGTGGTCCGAAGTTAGCCGAAGTCGACACGAAGTGTTCGCAAGGTAGGCGAAGGTGACACGAAGTGTTCCGAAGGCAGGCGAAGGTGATACGAAGTGTTCCGATGGTAGCCTAAGGTGTTGGAGAACAATTTTTTTCGGAAAGAAAATTTTTTTGGAGAAAATTTTTTTCGATAAAATTTTTTTTTCTAGAAAATTTTTCTTGGAGAAAAATATTTTCGGAGAAAAAATTTTTTTGAGAAAAGTTTTTTAAGGAAAAACTTTTTTGGAGAAAAATTTTTTTCGGAGAAAATTTTTTTCGGAGAAAAATTTTTTTGGAGAAAATGTTTAGAAAAAAATTACAGCGTTTGTTTTAAAGAAAGCGCTGTAATTTTTTCAGGAAATCAAAACTTTGAACACAAGGTTCCATTCAAACAAACTTCTGCGTATTATTAGCGATAGCGTCACCTCAAGCGATATCATTAATTTTGGAAGCGTACTTACGGACTGCGTCACACACACTCTACCCTTAAAAAGGTTTTTATTGTGATTCTAAAACAGGTGCACATACAAGGGGATAAATCCCTCATTTCCCTAATTTTCGCCTTCGGCGCATGTAAAAGACTATTTTCGTTTTGCCGCCTTCGAGGGAATAGTTTATTCTTTGAGGATCCCGTGATTGATTTCAAAGTCAACTTTATTTTCTATTTTCATATAGACACAGTTCAAACAAGTCGTTTGTTCAAACGGTAACGCAACTGTGATTTGATAAAGTAAACTTAGAACTTTTTCATATTGCTAACTTAACCGTTTAATTTTTTCCAAAAATAATGAAACAGATGTGGAAGAGTTACGTTGTGGTTCGTATTAAATCAATAGAACTGTCGTTCTCTAAAATTGTTAAATGAATATTTAATAGTTCTTTGACCGACGCATTGCATCAAAAGTTTCTGAAATTCTATCGTTTTGTTTAATCCGTCTAGACAAATGGTCTATGTCGTTTTTTAAACCTTGTCTCACACAGCCTTGTTCTCTTTTCTTTTGATTATGGGTATATACATTTGTACAGATGCTACATATTCTCACTTATTGTGAATGAATTTCCATCGTTGTACTCTATCGTCTTTATGCTGCTTAACTTTACTATGCGAACGATTTTATTGAATATTTATTTTAGTTTGTTTTTCTTACGAGCGATTCGTGTACTATTTGATTCAAGAGAAATCGTTCTTCTGTGCCAAATCAATTTTTTTATTGTTCCAAAACATCTGAGAACTGAAACAATGGGAGACGATTTCGATGAAGAAATCAATTTCACTTTTTAGTTTCTCACATAATTTGTTTTGATTTTCGTCAGACAGACTATCCCTTTTTAGAGGCCAAAAGATCAGAAAATCATTTATCATCGCTGAGGCAAACGCTCAGCATGCAAACGAGCAAATAATTCACTATCTTTCTGCACATTTTGTCACTTACGAGTAACACATGCGAACGAAAAACTTTAAATGTTCTCCAAGTTCATTAATTTCTTTCATCAGATGTTTGCATTTGGATTTCGCGTAAAAGCTTTGCAGATTGCACAAATATGAAACTTCTCTTTTTCTGTTGATTTAAAATTATTCCTTTATACGACGACATATAGAACTTTAAATGTTAGAAATCGATCCTCACTGTAACAAGCCCTTTTACTTTTCGTAATTCTGTGTTAAAACAACAGAAAAAATGCTGTAATCTGCTAGGTCCGACCTTTTGGGTGGGTTGGGTTCGTTGACTTATTATTTTGTTGTAAAGACAAGATGTTTGTTAGACTACAACCAAACGTCAGCCTAATTTTTGAGGTCTCGATAATCCGATTTTCAAAATCTTTTTCCCCTGAAAGATAATCGAAACACTGAATTTAAGCGGGTCGGGGTGTAGGGTCCATAGAGTGGGCCTAACTTGGGCTACTCGACTACTAAATAGTTGAAGTCTGTCCAAAATAAATTTTTTACAGCGTTAATTCCTTACACCTTGATAATTTACTATCAAATTGGATAGTTGTCTTCTATTCGCTCTTCCCGCAAACTTTACACAAGCACTGGCAAACATTTTTAAATTCATTATTGAACGAAAGTTCAATAGTTCAACTATTGAGCCACGATAGATGAACTACATGCACAATAGTCCAACTATCTCCACTATAGTTCAATTATCGCAACAATAGTTCAGGTAACTGCCGCCACTACAGTTCAACCACAGCCTCGATAGTTCAACTGCCGCCTGATAGTTACAATAGTTCAACTATCGCACGATAGTTTCGAGAGTTCAACCATCGCCACGATGATAGTTCGACTATCGCAACGATAGTTAGTGATAGTTCAATTATCGCAACAATAGCTACAATAACATCTGGATAGTATAAGGTCGTCTTCCCATAATGCTTACGAAGACGTTACACACTGAGCAACCAGCCAAAAATCAAATTATTTTATTTATTTCGAAAATCGATTAAAAGTTACTCAAGTCATCGTGCGCACAACGAAAAATGGTAACAGACATTTTACGTTTTTCATTACATTCCATTCATACACATGGTGGTGTGGTAGCAGATATTTTCCCGTATTTTCTGGTGTAAGACACTGACTTACAGTCAAGGGAATTGTTGCTAAATAGCGGAATTTTGTTTTGTCATTAACTTTACGCTGTGGGACACTAAACGCGGTTACAATAATAATTCCAATGACATTGCGTAGTCGGGAGCAGCACTTGTGAAGTGACTGGTGCGACTGACACACGGAGTAACTTCCAGCTAGTGCGGAAAAAGACAATATACTTAACGTCAGGTCCCGCCGGCAAATTTCAGAAGGCAGTCTGGTGCCGAAAAAGTTCCTATAACAATGTTGGATGGGGGTCCGAGTACATTTCTATGTACTCGGTTCTGATTCGGCACCAGGCTGCGTACTTGAGACATATGAATAGCCTGATAGAAGGCAGGCTGGTGCCGAAAATCTGTAAATTTCATGGAAACGGCCGATACGAATACTATACGTCGCATAAAATTCAACTTGGCACCAAGCTGCTACTGCCCTCTATATAAACATTAAAAAATCTTGAGTACGCAGCCTGGTTCCGAGTTGAAATTCATATGACGTACAGTATTTGTTACTGCCGTAACGATGACATTAACATATTTTCGGCACCAGGCTGCCATCTATAAGGCTACTCGTACAAATCAAGTACGCAGCCTGGTGCCGAGTTGGAACCGAATGCATGGCTACGTACTAGTTCACCCATCCAACATTGTTATGGGAAGTATTTTGGCACCAGGCTGCCCAGCTTGAAATGCAAACTTCCACTTGCTACAATTTTATGAAGGCTGCGTACTTGAGATCCAACATCCAATAAGTTCAGCCACTAGAAGAAAGACCAATCTAGTTCCTGAACTAACTATAATTTCGGGACCTTTTACTCAGTTGTAGAAAAATTGTTACAAAGTAGGGCTTGATTTTAAAACCATGACGTTAACGTGTACTCCAAGATTTGAGTACTTTTGCCGATGAAATCGCTGAGTGAAAATCTTACGACATTTTCAAGTCATTGCGGAATCGAAGCCCACAAACTTATTTTAAATTATTGACACAACTACAGTCACTGATGAATCGAATTAACTCGTCATTAACATGACGCTTCACACATTAAAAAATTCCTACATGCAAATCAAATTGTTTCCAGTTGTGAACGTTTTGGAAATAGTGTAAAACAATCTCAAAAGCTTCTCAGAGACAGTTCAACTTTGGACGTCAAGATCCGCATGACTACCTCCCCCCCTCCCCTATTCAAAAGTGTCTGAAATGATTCAACCCGCTACCCAGCTGTGCTTTGTTCGAATTTTCATAATTTTTCAGATTTATGGGAAATTGTCTTCTTCTTGGACTTTGGTAGAGGTTTTATCAGAGCTCAATGCTATTTCTGTTATTACAATTCGTTGTTTTGCTATTTTTGTCAAAGTTATTAACGAAATCTTCGGAGCTAAATTTTTTCGATCCATTTAAATCGTCCTGCAATAAATTTCTTCTACCCACACCACCAAATAAGAAAACGCACTAAAATTTATTTTCTACGGCGGCTCTAGACCCAAAAATACCGAAATTCAATCTAAGCATTTCTTTTTCGATTACCTTTTCCCAAAAGAACTGAAAATGCAGATTCGTTTCTTGCGTCCCATTAAACATTTCCGCCTAATCAGCGCCATGGCATGCCATTAGGATATTACCTGGGTCTCAACCAGTCTCCTAGAAATCTAAACTTTCATGCAGAAGCTCGGTGAAGCCTGGCGTTATGCACAAATAAATATCAAGAACCAACAACTTTTTCATTATTTGTAGGTTCTGAATTGGTAAAATTGAAGTCCATAATGCTTCCTGCTTGCTAAATTCCAGTTACCCTGAGGCTTAAAGTTGTTTATTCAATCATGGGCGCGCGGTAGCGATGCGCCCGTGACGCAAGCCCCATACGAACAAAAAATTCAGAAATTTTTTTTTTCGTAGACTTCGGAACCATACATAAAGCTAAGTTTTGACTTCCCCTTCTTGCGACGTACCCCCGGAAAATATTTTTCCTGGATTCTACGGAAAATTCAAAAGCGAAGCGCCTTTTCACTCATTAAAATCGGTTCGGTGGATCCGAAGATATGGCCTTTAGAAAATGATCATTTCCTATACAAAAAGTGCTGCTTCATATAAGCCAAAGTTGATGCAAACATCCTACGTTACTTAGTGGGTTAGCTAGCTAGTTAGTTCCAGAGCCATTTGTATTAAAACCGACTTTTTTGGCTCGTGCTCGAAAATGGCTCGATAACTTTTCTTGAAATTTAGCAGGGACCATCGGGTGGGCATTCTACGCCATATGAGATTCTAAAAAAGGGGGGAGGGGGGGGGGGTACCGGCCTCGTTTGGGCGCCAGGGCTCTTAGAAGGCGCCATATAAAGCCCATATGTATGTGTTTGTGTGTGTAGTGTGTATGATAGCACATTTTGTATGAGGCAATGGTTGTGTGTTCGAGAGAGAGGTTTGGTGTCAAAGGGGAAGTTGTTGGGTTGGGTGTGTGGTGTATCAGGGTGACCGCAAAAAAAAACTTTTGATATGTTGTAGAGAAAGTTGAGAGGATCATTTTCGCCCATGGAAGTAGTAGCCACCGCGCTCCGTTTTGGCGGCGGCGGCAGCTCAAAATAATGCAAAACATTACAATCACAACGAAAACCCTTTTTAAAAGGGAAACGTGACGCAAGTCCTCGTCTCTTCTTCCAAAACAACTGATATCACAACAAAAACCCTTTTTAAAAGGGAAACGTGACGCAAATCCTCGCCCCTTCTTCCAAAACAGCTGATATCAATTTGGGTGACGCTTTCAACTTCGGAACGCACAAAATTCGTTTGAAATATTTTCATTTTTGATTAAAAAAATGCGTCACAAATGCCGGACCCTCCAGTGTTATAGTTTTTCTGTTCTTTCAGCTTTCACAATGCAAAAATTTGACTTTATGGGATGTGTGGCGTATTTTTGTAGAGGAAATCAAATTTTTGCGTATGAAAGCTGAAAGCGTAGAAAAATTATTACATTGGCGGGTCCGGCATTTGTGACGCATTTTTTTAATCAAAAGTGAAAATATTTCAAAAGAATTTTGTGCGTTCCGAAGCTGCAAGCGTCACCCAAATTGATAACAGTTGTTTTGGAAGAAGGGACGAGGACTTGCGTCACGTTTCCCTTTTAAAAAGGGTTTTTGTTGTGATTTGATCTACACTGAGAATGACGAATAAAATTTGTGACTACGCAAGAGTACTTCTGGTTTGCTTGAAAATAAGCCTGAGCAAAATCCTTTCATGAAATAAAAATAGAAATTTCAAACGAAGCGATGCTCAATATTAATCTCGGCAAACCTTCATTGTTTTACTCTTATATAGTAGATTGTAGATAATCTACTATTGCATGGTTGCGGAAAGTAAATGAGAAAGTCATTAAACCATTATTTAACCGTTATGCATTTCTTCAGTTCCTCTCTGACATTCATTTCCTTTTTATTTGCCCACTTCATGGTCTGGTTTGCTAGGTACGTTGAATAGGAAATCTACGTATACAATAAAGAAAACAAAACAAAAACAAACGAATCAAAAGAAGAGAAAAAAAAAGCAATAAAACTTTAATGCACAAACCACGAATAGTTCATTCTCGCTGTCTGGAGTTTTGTCAAAAATCTTCTTTTACGTTGCGCTTTACCAACATACCTTGATGTAGTTCCATATAAACTAAATGTACCTCTGGGTCTAATGTATGCACATTTCTATAATGGAAAATTGAAATGAAACCATGCGGTTGTGTTGAATTATTTCCATATTAAACTCATGAGCAGCATCTCTTTTGCAGTGGTGGTGATGTGCATGCACATAGAATCAGGGCATTTGGGTACATATACGAAAAGGAACATTTCGGTTGCAATTGCAGTCGATAGCTGGATTTTATAAAAGCAACACCGGGACTATATTAAGTATCGTATAAACGGAGTTCCGGTGGTTGAAGTTTAATGTTATGTACCAAAGAGTTATTTAGTTCTAAGTTTGTTATTCCACTTTTATTGGAAGGTGTACATTTTGTATAAAAAAGAATTCATTGACAAAACGATAGTTTTAATAATTTATGTCACTCTTTTTCGGCGTGTTCTGTACATTTCACAATCACGAGAGATAAAGACTTACTATTAACATTAAAACACAAGTAGATAAATATCTGTATGTATAGAATATAAACAATAAGTTGTCGTAAATTAGGAGAAATGGTTCAATTAAAATGGCAAAGTCCTGTTATTGGAAAATTTTCACAACAATGGGGACCATCATTATCTGATTGTCTGGAAATTCAGGCGAAAATTCAAACTGGCGTTGCCAATAAAGGAACATGGAAGTCTGTAAGTTCTTTTTTATTCTCGTTTTCGCGTTTCTCTATCGCATCTGCATATAAATTTTCTTAATTGCATTTAAACATATAGTAGTCTTGTGCATATAATATGTTTCGCTCTCGGTTTCGCTACATAGGAGTGTGTATAAATTGTCTGTGAATTACATTCTGCATATTGCGAAGATGCATTGATACAACTAAATATCGATTAAGATTGTCTGCTAAAAATATTGCAACGGTTTTTATGTTTGCGTTTGTTGTTTGATTTTACATCCTGGGGTAATGCAAATAAATAAGCAACGGAAAATCAGAGGTGGGTCTGTCATCGCGACAATTTCTGCAAAGCAAAACCGATTTCGGCCATAGATAAATGGAAAGATACTTTGAGTAGTAGATAGTTTGAAAAACTCGCTCAGAATATTGATTCAATGCAAAGTCTTCGAAAACATTTTTTTAAAAAAATTATTACGAATGAAAAGTGAATTTGGGAAATTTCCGGCAAGTAAAGTAGAGTTCTTCGACCTCTATGGCCTCGATTGTTTATGCGAAAAATTCAAATGACACTTCGACGTATTTTTTTCATAAAATATCAAGTTTGGTTATACTAAAGGCTATAGAATTAGGTGATGTAAACAAACTTGATGTGAACAAAAAAAATACAAAAATTTAGTTAACTTAATGTTTAACGACCAAGCAATGAATAAAAACCAACCCCCGATGGCCTTATCATAAAATATAAGATTATCGATACACAGCGGTAAGCAGCGTGTACACTAGAGCGAGAGCTAACGATGTGTATATACATACGTAATATACACGCGTAATCGACGCTAATATCTCGACGTTAATATCTCGACGTTGCAACACATACCTATGGATAAATACTGGAAATAAATTCTCATTGCGGTTAATGTGAGACTTATGCTTGAGTATACAATAAAGAAAGTTACAAAACTTTACAGAAAAATTGAAAAACGCGTCTAGTGAAGCTATTATCTTCGATTATCAAATGTTCCTACGAAACTTTGCTTTTTTCTCAGATTGAGTTTTTCCAGCAACGGAACAAAAGCTGGTGATCCCTCTACGCTTTATCACATAAATCATCCGCAAAAAAACCTCTTACAGAGGAGGCGTGACGTAAGTCTTTATGTCTGCTTACAAAAGCTGTGAAATCAGAAAAGTGTGACGCATTAATCATCTGAGGTAAAACTATTTTCTTTCAGTTACAAAAGTTCTGAAATCAGAGGGGGGTGTCGCATGAAGCTTCGATTCGCAACAAAAATTTTTAAACAAAATTATGTTGAGTTCAAAAAATTGCGTCACAAATGCCAGACCCAACAACGAAACAATTTTTCTGTACTTTCAATTTTTACGCTGCGAAAATTTGACTTTTATTTCTTATTACATCGTTTAGGGTAAATTAACATTTTTGCGTCTAAAAACTGAGTGTTGAAAAATTATTCCGCTGGTGGGTCTGGCATTTGTGACGCAATTTTTTGAACTCAACAAAATTTTGTTTCAAACTTTTTGTTGCGAATCGAAGCTTAATGCGTCACCCCCCTCTGATTTCAGAACTTTTGTAACTGAAAGAAAATAGTTTTACGTTTTACCTTAGATGATTAATGCGTCACACTTTTCTGATTTCACAGCTTCTGTAAGCAGACATAAAGACTTACGTCACACCTCCTCACACCTTTTTGCGGATATCAGTACTGTTGTAAGTTTGTAAGCAACTTTCTAGCTGCCGTAGTTCTAGAGGTATGAATCATCCCTATGGAATCTGGAAGTGGCGTTATCCCGGGATTAGGCCATATTTCCCCAAAACCATGAAACACGTGTACGCTAAAATTTAATTCTCTACAACTTCGCCTTTGGAACAAACTTTCTAACTCTCATAGTTCTGGAGATTTGGGTCATCCTGCCTAATTATGGATGTGACCATATTTCCCCAAAACCCAGAAACACGTGTTCGTTTAAATTTAATTCTTTATAGCTTCGCCTTTGGAACCAACTTTCTAACTCTAACTAGTTCTGGAGATCTGGGTCATCCTGCCACAAATTGCCATAACAATGACACAATTCTGGAAGTGGCCATATACCAAGATTGGACCATATTTCCCCAAAACCCTGAAACAAGTGTTCGCTTAAATTTTATTTTCTATAACTTCGCTTTTCGAACCAACTTTCTAACTCTCATAGTTGTGGAGATTCGGGTCATCCTGCCCAATTATGGAAGTGGCCATATAGCAGGATTGGGCCATATTTTCACAAAACCCTGAAACACCTGTTCGCTTAAGAGTGATTTTGCGAAAACTTCGAACGATTTCGTACATTTTTGGAACAACATGTCCTTCTTTCACCCGATGAATGTGTCATTCGATTCCTTGCTCTATAGTAAGAAATGTTATTTCTCATTTTTGGAAAATTTGATATTTTGGGGAAGTTATGGTGTGCTAAGTAAGTGCATGTCAGGGGGTGGCCAAAATGGTTTTTTGGCTATAACTCGTGTAAAACGAAATGAAATTAAATGAACTTTTATGGGGTGGTAAGTTCCAATGATACAAAGGTTTTTCATCACTCCTGAGTTATTAGTCATTTTAGTTGAAAACTTCGGGAACGCTTTACTGCTTGAAGCAGCGATGAACCGAAAAACTGAGTATGGGGTGTTCTAGTATACTACTCCTACTATAAGACCATGCAAAGACTTCCCCGGTTTAAGGCTGTTGCACCGGTCTGGAACAACTTTTGTAAGAAAGGTCACTTTTTGACACTTTTTATTGACTATTTTCGGCTGAAGAAGTGCCCTGAAACATGATCTGCAGCTGGATATGCGAAAAGGAGCTGTTCACAAGTGACGATATACTCTACGGAAGGGGAAAGGGTGGTGGTGGTTACCAAAAAATACGTCGCTCGGGGGGGGGGGGGGGGAGTCAAAAAGTTCCTGTAAATATATATGTTCCTTAGGCTACGAAAAAATTTCTTGTGAATTTTTTGGCGTGTAAGACTTGCGTCACGGCCCCTTACTTCCGTGGGGCCATGATAGAAGCCCCCCAGCCGCGATAAGGAATCTGTCTAAGGCAACTGGTCCCAGCATGGGTACTGCCGAGGGTTGGTTTGGACGACGGATTGAAATAAAATTTCGTTTCATAGATAGAAAAGCAAAGTTTGTTCCGGGCACATCACTATCCTATTCACCGACACAATCAAATTTTTTTAGATTGTAAAAGGTTCCAAAATACATTTTTTCCAATTGATTTGGGTTCTGTCCTACTGAACATAAAGCTGTTAGTTCTAAGCGCTTCCACCCGAAGGCAATTCTCGATGTAATTATGATTTTGATTACATTTTTATCAAATTGACCAACATTACCATTCTGGTTAAAACAAACACAAATTTTGGTTTTTCGATTATCGAAAATTATAGTTTGTGTCGGAAAACATGATTCAATTATGTCTAATTTAAACAAAAAAAAAATTCAATTTCGATCTCAAATTACCTTTATTGGTGTTTTTCTGTGCATGTTGGTAATTTGAGATAAATTTAAACAACGACAATTTTTAACGAAGAAAACTGTATTCTTAAAAAGATGCTCATGCGAAGTACAAATGGGTCTCATAGGTCACGAGGTTATTCAGGACGTACACCGATTATCGGTTGGAGGCGGTTCAACTGACAGTTAAATTCTTCTCTCCTGAAAAGTATATGTATGCCCCTAGTCTAAGTGACCAAAATCGGTGAAGTCGTTGAAGAAGTCTCCAAAAACCTTGTGGCTCGGCAAGTGTAGGATGAAAATTGCTCAAATCAAATATAGAAATCTCACGAAGCAGTAGAACGTATTTTAAAAGAAATCATCTGAGTTATTTGAGTTTACCTTAATCAAGAGGTTTAGGAAGCCTAATAATGGATTTCAGGGCTCAGAAGCACTCAAAAAATAATTTCTTGTATGTTGTAGAGGACGTTGAGAAGAACATTTTTGCCCGTGAAACAATAAGGGCGCGTACAGCAATTGTCCGATAAGTTTCACTGGTGAATCGTTATAAGATTAATGACAACTTTCACCATATCGTTCAGCAATCTGCTTTCGTTTTTGAAATTTTGACACGAAATTATAAAAAGAAATCTTTTGGTGTTATGTGTTTTCAACAGATTTTCCTAAAATAAACCGTTTTTTACTAATTTACAACATAAATGTTGATCACTGGAATAAATTATCAAACGGTTTTTATGCAATCATCAACAACTTTGATTAAGAATTAAAATGTCAACCATCATGACAGCTCTCACAACTCTACCCATATAACCGACATGGGTAGAAATTTCACACTCTCAGTGAATGTTGACAGCTCTCACTAACGATTAACTAAACGAAGAATTAATTGCTGTACGCGCTCTAAGGCTCATAGGTGGCATGGCACTGCTTAAGGTCAGTTTCAAAATTCGTCTTTCGTCAGGGTTTTCGACATTAATTTCATTGTCAGATAAAAGCACAAAATCTTATATGTCAAGAATTACTTCGAAACGCACGGGTCTTAGTTTATGTTTTTTTTTTATTATTTTCACTCCAATCTGGCAGAAACTTATTCTAAGATGTTAAGCGACAGATTTGCACAGGAAAGTTTTTTTTATATGTATGAGGAATGCAATCACAAGAGAAGCTAAAAAAAGTTTCTACTTGCGTTCATAATTTCAAAGCATTTAACCTGCTCGACAGCTCGGCTTTTCTTCTTACATAAAGTATTTGTCGTTTTGATTGGCTTCTTCCAATAAATATTAGCCATATTGAAATAGCGTTATACAAAATCGCTAAAACAGCAGAAATTTCATTCAGATTTTTTCACTTAATTTTGCTTTTAAATACTAACGTGTAATTTCATCATTTTCACCAAAACAAATTGAAATTTTCAGTAATTGCTTGTGTTTGTATAAAACGTAAAGAAAAAACAAGCAAACAAACGCATGCATAAACATTGGGGATGCATCAACGTTCAGAAATGCCAGACCCAACAACGAAACAATTTTTCTGTACTTTCAATTTTTACGCTGCGAAAATTTGACTTTTATTTCTTATTACATCGTTTAGGGTAAATTAACATTTTTGCGTCTAAAAACTGAGTGTTGAAAAATTATTCCGCTGGTGGGTCAGGACCTTTTTCTTCTGCATATGCGGTCGTTTTCTCTTGATCTCGTTGTCGAACTGTTCCAATAATGTGACATAGTACTCGCCAGTTATTGTTTTTCCTTTCTCCAAATAGTCGATAAATATTATGCCATGCGCATCCCAAAAAATCGTGGCCATAACCTTGCCTGCAGAACGCTGTGCCTTTGGGCGCTTCGGTCGGCTTTGACCAAATTCTAACCACTCTGCAGACTGTCTATTGGACTCTGGTGTATAGTAATGAATCCACGTTTCATCAATCGTGACAAATCTACGCAAAACCTCCGTTGGATTACGCTCGAACAAAGCTAAATTACGCTCTGAATCGTCAAGACGGTGCTGCTTTTGATCAATTGTTAGAAAACGCGGCACCCATCGCGCAGAAAGCTTTTTCATGTTCAAATACTCGTGTAAAATGTGTCGCACCCGTTCTGTTGATATTTTGAGGATGTCAGCTATTTCACTAACTTTAACTTTCCGATCAGCCAAAACAATACGATGGATTCTTTTGATGTTTTCTTCAGTAACTGCTTCATTTGGACGTCCTGAACGTGGGGCATCATCGGTGCTTGTATTACCTCGTTTAAATTCAGCATGCCACTTCTTGACCGTTGTATACGACGGAGAAGATGTGCCATAACACTTATCCAGCCATTCTTTGCTTTGCACCGTATTTTTTCCCATTAAGAAACAATGTTTAATCAACACACGGAACTCATTATTTTCCATTTTTTACGAACAACAAAAACCTGCGTCACTCTATTGACAGTAATTCGAAAACTATGACACCAAATGTCAGGAAATTTTGGCTGTAGACAAGTAGTACCACCCTACTGAATGTTAACAAAAATTCTGAAGTAATGACGCCATCTCTATGTGAGGCCGCGGACTTTTCACCCCATGTAGTACGTTTACTACAAACAATTTTAATGTAACATTGGGTAGATCGAGGTCATTTGTCATCGTCTAAATATGACGAATCAACAATAAAAAAAATATCCGTCCGTCCGTCTCCACTTTTTTTTCCAAACCGCTCAACCGATCACCCTAGACTTTTTTCCCCTGAAAGGTACATGCTTCCCATGATTCAAGTTCAAAGATGAGCAAAATCGGCCAAGTAGTTCTGGAGATATGGTCGAAGAAGTGGAGGTCGGACATGAAATTTTCGAGTGTCGATGAAACTTTTTCGCAAATATCTCACCAAGTATAGCACGGAAATTCCTCATTTTGGTGTCAAATGAAAGCATTTGATGTCAAAAATCTAGGAAAAATTTTTTGTGGGAAACGGGTCAGGGGTCTGGGCACTGGGACCAATGGAATGGACGAAATATAGTTTCTTGGCCATATACGAAAACAGTTTTTCGTCTATATTTTCTTAACTATGCAATATGGAGATTTACTGTTGAAGGCAAAATTGTAGAGAATTAAATTTAAGCGAACACGTGTTTCAGGGTTTTGGGGAAATATGGCCCAATTCTGGTATATGGCCACTTCCATGATTAGGCAGAATGACCCGAATCTCCAGAACTATGAGAGGTAGAACGTGTTTCAGGGTTTTGGGGAAATATGGCTCAATCCTGGTATATCCCCACTTCCAGAATTGGGCAGGATGACCCATTATCTCCAGAACTATGACAGTTAGAAAGTTGCTTCCGAAGGCGAAGTTGTAGAGAATTAAATTTAAGCGAACACGTGTTTCAGGGTCTTAGGAGAAAATAGCGCAATCCTTGGATATAATCCTTTCTAGATTTGAATGGTCTGAGACGTACTTCGGTAGGGACTTTGACATAACCTTGGGTAATTTCTATGGATCTTCGATACGCTTACAGTTATAAAAGAAAATAAAACGTTGGATTGTAACATCTATTCTGTTTGCCACATCTATTCTGAAACGTACGGGTCTTTGGTTATGTTTAGTTTTAGAATTTCCGGTTCAAATGATAAAAAATTTTTATGCGTCTTGACGAAATGTATTTTTTTGTAGCGACATCGGCTTCTGATGGCATTTGCTATACTACTTTGACAGAAGCCACTAAACATCTTTTTACATTTGGTTTTTTTCTTTCGCAACGTAAATATAATGATAGATATTTGCAAATTTCGTTGGCAAAAGATCATCTTAGGATTTTCAGTTATAAAGAAAATATTGATTTACAGAGTACTTAATTTCTAAATTTGATTTATGTCAATGTAAATTTACATTTAGAAAGGTCGAAGCATAACATTTAGAAATTAAGTCACTGTATACACTTTTGTTCCATCGACTGAGAGAAGCCAAACATGTTCAAGGTGCTTAGCGAATGCAGTGTCATTGGAAGCTTACTGGGCTAGCATTTATTCAGGTAGCAAGACTGCGGTAAGAATAGATGACGAAATTAGCGAAACTTTCGATAGTAATGAGACCGTTCGTCTGGGTTGTTGTCTTTATCCGTTTCTGTTCCCAATTTTCATGGACAAAATCATGAAACATGCCAATTTGCAGTGAAATTACAAACGTCCTGGCCCATGCGGGCGATTCAGCTCTATTGGCAACGAATTTCTTTAATTTTCTGAGAATTTTCTTTCGGATTTTCTTCGAATTCAAGGATTTTCTAGATTTCAGAAATTTTCTAAGGTCCACAGAGAATTTTCTTAAATGCGGGAAGGAGACAAGCTAATGGACTTCCTTCATTAATACTTGAGTATTAACGAGTTTTAATGATGCCATCGCCATTGACCCATGAGCCAAAAACGCTCCAACCTATCGTGTCCTCCGCCCAATGAAGTCGATGTATGCAACCCTGAATTCTTCTATGACACGCAAATAATTTAATAGCTATCGGGAGTGCATCGTATTTCACTATCCCAACGAACAAAAGGGATTCATATGTCTTTGAGGAAGAATATTCCGAAACGATGAAATTACGCGTACGATTTGGAGGTCCACCTCTGTATCACTTTGTGAAGGAAAAATAGAGCATTTCAAGATAATCAATGATACCACATCCAAGTAGCCTGTTATGATAGTCTTCCAAACGTCCCCTCTATTTCAGACCGTAAGCAAATCTGACGCAAGCATTAAAGAGCTTGCGTAGAGTATTTTTACATGCTTCATCTAGACCGAAGACGAAAACCTCGCAACAGTAAGTAAAATGCGGTAGTAAGAGCGTTTTGACCGCGTGGGTCCAGAGTGATCGTAAGTCAGAGTACACTTTCGACGCAATAAAGTCGCAGTGAGCCCTCCACGATAGATCACTATTCATTTTCAGGCCTAAACTAGCGACTGTATCGCAGAGGGTAGGAGACTGACAATTTAGGATAAAGCTCAGTGGGACAATGAACGACTTGTGCTCATTGAACATTATCGCCTGCGTCATTCCCTGCCGTTCAAAAGTAATAAAAATGTTTTTGTTGTAGAGAAAGTTGTAGAGGTTGAAGGTGGCGCTCTAAAAATTAACTTTTGATAAGGTGCGGACGAACACCTAAGCCAAACATTTTTACATACAGTGCGAGACTATGTATTATGTTAGAAAATACATTTTAAAACGTGGGGCTATGCTTCCAGACTTGTTATACCCATAGTCTGTGACATTTTGTTTATGGTCAAATTTCTCTTTTACATATTGTTGACTATTTAAACGTTCACTCCTTTTCGTAAAAAAACAATTTTCACTTTGAGGCCTCAGTAAAAGGAATAATTTCCACTAGGGTCGTTGAAGTTGTACGTTCATTTCATTTCGAAAAAGGGACAACTTCCATTCTGGTCGATAAAATTGTACGCTCAATCCATTCAGTAAAAGCACCCGGTGCCAATAGTGATATACATGACTATATGCACGCGGTGCGAATTGTGATATATATATATATGACTATTGGCACCAGATATGAATAGTCACTTCCTTTTGTGATTGATTTTGGATATCGGAAGTGAAGCCTGAGGAAGAAGTGCCGCTGACCAACAATTCAATAATTTGAATTGACAAACGGTGTATTACATCCCATTGCTTTAGAGACCTGCGTCACATTCACTTTAGGTATTTTTGCTGTGGTTGTAATTTTTATTACACAAACATTTAAAGACACCTAACAGCAATCAGCCCGCTAAGTAATTTTATTCAAACACCAATGTCACATAGACTGGAATATCTTGTTATCAATAATCACCATTTCAGTAAAAATACGTTTGCATACGAAAAAGAAGTTTGGTTTTTATGTCAGATCCACACACAAAATTTCGTATATGAACCTTACAATTCGCACACACAAAAACCATACTTATGGCAGTATTTATTAACCAGCAACATATCAAAGCATTATTAATGACGTAATGTCATAAACAAAGAAGGAGTGAGATCATTTTCTGCACATATGCCTTTTTTTTAATTCGAAATTTTATTAGGAATTCTTTATATTTTACGATGACAAAATTATATTCATCAGTAACATTCGCTTGATCTCGTAGCTAAGCCATGTTTTAATACGTTTACAAGAAATGCACGGAGTTTTAAGTTTTGATTAAGTCTAAAAATGTCGTTCGGCTCCTCTGTCATTAAACTCAAGTACCTGTTGTTTGTGTTGATGTGTTCGATATGCCTTGTCACAGAAAATTGTATTTGATTTATTTATTTGGAAAACATGCAATGCAACGTTACAAAAATCAATTAGAACGAAGGCGATAACCACTGCCTTTGAGTCATTATTATTGCTACCCAATAACTGAGAGAACATAGCAATTTGAATGAAAAATTTATAAGTTAAATTGTCAGTGTTATTCGGACATGTTGTAGTAACGTTTATTTCATTCGAACACGTGGTATACCTTGACAACGATTAAAAATTTCACAGACTTACGTGTTTTCGTGTTGTTTTCATTTTATTTTGAACAAATTATAAAGTCAATCGAAATTTATTGTATAATTAAACGTTGAATTTTTCATTTTGGGTGAATAATAAGTGGACTACGAACGAGGAAACTTTGATAACAAAAATTCTTATTTAGTGATTTTAGTTCGTTAGAAAATTGTTGGTGGCCACAATTCGAGCGATAAAACAATTCTTCAAACGATAAAAAATTCTGACCCCGAATTCTTTCTGATGCAGTAGCTAAAACAAATGAAATTAAATGTATCTGCTATAGTCACTCATTCTAACCTCATCGCAAGTGTGTGAATGACTTTTGTTTACTAAAGAAACAGTTTTTCATTGTTAGCTATTTTAAAAGCAAATTGTATTCGACATTGTTATCACGACAATTCAAATATTTTTGATACAATCGTCAACAACATTTCTCCTGTTCCGCAGACTTAAACTTTAAAAATGTCAAAGTCTGTCGAGAAGATTGAAATTGAGCGTATATTTATTTATATACCTACCATCTGTTTATATATTAATTGCAATGAATAAAACTCACCTAAACACACATTGAATTATGTTTTCGATGGGATGGGAAGTTGCCTCTTAACAAATGAAGTCGTTTCAAAAATACATAATTTAGTTCTCCCCTAATGGATGTTATACGAGGACGTTATTTAAAGAAAATTTAAGATTATTATGAAATGTAATCTAATTAATAGTGGATTGACGAACATACTTAGTAAATGCGTATTGAATGATTGGTGTTTTTACATTCCCGAAAAACCAGACATTTTCAGCTGGCTTCTTCCATTCTACGAAAAGTATCGTACATTGATGTCGCCCTCGCAATTAGGGGAATTCGGTAGAAAAAAGCCGGTTTAATATAATCTCTGACTTAGTGATAAGCTACGTTGGGGATACTGAGAATATAAAAAAATGCTATTTTGGGTTAGTACAAATTATCATTGGTCAATAGACCTGTCCAAAAATATACGGAAAAATTAAGTTTTCGAAAAGTTAGGGGGCCCGCACGGAAAACCGTGTCAAATGGTCCACCGAAAAAAAGGCGGGCCCACTAACTTTTCGACAACACAGAATTTTGGACAGGTCTATTGGTCAATAATTGACATTGAAAACTTAAAATATGCAGCGAATTTTTGTTATGAATGACAAACGGATTCAGTGCATACCATACAACATTTAAGTTAGAGAAACGTTTCTTCAGGTACACATAATATAATTGAAGCAAACAAATTACACGACTTTTTTGAATATTGTCCGGCAAGAACTCGAAATGTAGTGAATTCACCAAAGAGAAAATATGTTGTCGTAATAAATGTCGTATAATGTTTGGCACAATTTGTTACAATTTGTTACAATTGAGCACAATATCGGTTGTTGTGAAAGTTCTCGGATCCTGTTGAGTCAAATATATGAAAATAGTATTTGATGCTACTAGGGCTATAATATTGTATTGTGTATGTCGTCGGAAGGTTTGAAGATTTGAGGGCGTTTATGGAGAGTGTAAAAGAAACAACTAGATGTTGTAGCTTTGACTCTCCAAAACAGAGTGATTTATTTGGTACAAAATTCTTTCTTATATACTAATTCGGACAATACCCTAGTCCGACACATGTAATACAAATGCTTTACAAACGATACACATTGTTCAATAGCATTGTGAACAATTTGCATTGAACCCTTTAGCATATTGTATTGTAAAATAATATACATAATCAAATTGAGAAACAATTTGTATTGTGTCATTTTTATCATAATTGAAAATGATAAAAATGAATAATTATTTTCTAAGGAACTTTCTCGGAACTGAACTAAATGTTCAGCCGGAATGGCGCGCGGTCAGAATGGTGTGCCGATTCTGATGAGCGGAACGCGCGATGAAAATAATAAATGAAATATGAATATATGTGATGACATGGTCACTACACGTTATCCCGAGGTTCTTTAACCTTTCGAGATAAAGAGTATAGTACTATAGCTTGTGTAGTATACTATATTTTATAACACGAGGGCATCAAACTTTAGTTTGAAGTCATTAATAAACGTTTTATAGACCCGTGTGTTAAAACAGTAGATTTTGCACCTGCTGGGACATTTTTTTATTTTCGAGAGTGAGGTAGATAAATAACGCTCTCGGTCATTTACTTCATTTCGGTGCGTGAAAAGACCTTGCACTTCGCTCCGAGGTCATTTCACGTATCGAGACTATGACCAAGCGATTTAGTACTTGTGTTATACGATAATTTATTGCTGGTGCCAATTATGCACGAAACTGTGGATTTAGCAACGAAGAAATATTTGATGATTTATCAACTGATAAAACTTGTATGTAAAGAAAATAGGTAAAAAGCTATACTTTTTCGTATTGCGTTGCGTTTCGTATAAAAACTGGTTGTGGATATTATTATGTTGAAATGCTAGGATAGAGATGCAGCGCTTTTTTCCTATTTTCTTTGGTAATGTACGGCAGTTTTATCGGTTGATAAAGCGTCAACTATTTATTCGTTGTTAAATCCACAGTTTCGTGCATAAATTGGCCATTACAGGCACCAGCAATAAACTATCGTATAACACAATTACTAAATCGCTTGATCATAGTCTCGCTAAACGAAGTGACTACGGGGCGATGTACAAGGTCTATTCGCACACCTCGATACGTTAAAAGACCTCGGACTAACGCCCTCGGTCATTAACTTCATCTCGTGCGTAAATCGATCTTGCACTACAATCCTCGGATCATTCACTAATCACGTGATTGCAGTGGTTGTGTTATGATATACTATTATGATGCACATGCGGATATCTTATCCCTTAAGTGAGAAAACAATATGAGGTGTGAAAATTCCTTTCTAGTGTTAGCTATTTTTGATACAAGTGTTAAAATGGCGTTTTTTAGGGACTACAGTGATCCTACGCACTAGTACTGTCTTCTTTGAATGAGTGATAAAAAGTTACCTTTTATAACTAGTGACAAAAAGTTACTTTTTATCACTAGTGACAAAAAGTTACTTTATTTGCCTAGAACGATAATCTCGCATTTTTCTACCTAGGGCAAAATTGTTTTTCTCGATATATCTTTTCTCGGCAGATAAAATAGCATATGCACCACTGTCCAGGATGGTTTATTTTGACGATTTGGATTATTTCCCACGCCTCATTTGAGTGATAAGAAGTTACTTTTTGTCACTAATGATAAAAAGTAACTTTTTATAATTGACTTGCGTGATAAAAAGTAACATTTTGTCACTAGTGATAAAAATAACTATTATGCAACGCCGTTGTGAAAAGTGAAATTTTTCATGCATCGTTTCGGTGACGTTAGAGAGGTCGTTTTATAACTGGTTTTACTTTTTATCACTAGTGACAAAAAGTAACTTTTTATCACTCATTTGGGTGATAAGAAGTTACTTTTTCTCACTAGTGATAAAAAGTAACTTTTTGTCACTAGTGATAAAAAGTATCTTTTTGTCACTAGTAATTAAAAATAAATTTTTAACTCTGAGGTTGTCGTCGATTCGAAAAGCGAATTTTGAACACCAGGGATTTTTAAGTAAAAAATATAAAGTTTTTTTTCTTTAAAAGCACTTCTAATACAAAGGCAAACTTCTGCATTGGCTTCATTGGCTTATTAATAGAAAAATAAAGAGAAAATATTCGAAAATAAAAGTTTTCCTAACGCTAACTTCTTCCAAATTATTGCCAATACACCGATTTCAAAGCCAAAATTCAGTTTCGAATTTCTTTTTTTTACTCAGAATATTAGTTCTCAACGAAAGTTTTCCACTGTGTATGACTTGAACTTTCTTCGTCTGTCTCAATTTATTTTACATTTAATTCCAACTTTCTTTAACTCCACTACTTCTTGTAGTCGCTATAGTCTCAATTAAACGTCTGTGAACTTTCGCTAGACATTAAAAAATCAGAGTAGAGATAAGATTAGTTCAATGCATTTTATATATATTTTAGCTCATTTTTTAACGAATTTTGTACATTTTTTGCTCAAGTGAATAAGAAAAATTAACCTGCAATTGGAAGCATCAATTTTCATAATTGTACCCACTTATGCTATACGCTGCAGGCAAACATTTATGTTATATGTGTATCTCAATCTCAAGCTCTGCCCTGTATTTACACCACTCTAGAAAATATTCTATATTCAGGCCCGTAGCTAGGGCGGGGGAGAGTGGACATCGCCCACACACATTGAAGGGGCGAACCGGCATTCTAAGCTCTACTAGATAGCGCATCTATTAAATCATAGATGTCACTAGGTTTGTGTGCAATTTACTACTGACGACACAGTAAAAACTTTGGTAACGAAAGGATATCTAAGAAGAATCCATACACTCACGGAAATATATTTTTGCATTAATAGAATTTTGTACTTCTGCGCAGCTTTTTAACACTGCAAAAATTTGCGCAGAAGTACAAAATTCTATTTGATGCAAAAATATATTTGCGTAAGTGTATGCAATAAGTGTTAGAGTGAAAGAGAAAGAAAATTCCCTGTAAATGTGTTTTGAGCCATATGAGCAAAAAGCTCACAAAAAATTGCGGAACTAGTAAATAAAAAATGATCGAGCCTCTGACCCTGACGGGTTGTAACCGAGGGGCAGATAATCGTGTGTTTAAAGGATTTTCCTCAGAGGATTTTTTTTTATTTTTAATGATTTTCTATCGTTTTCTTTGATTTCGCAGGATTTTCTTGTCAATTTCTGAGGTTTTCTTAGCATTTTGACACGATTTTTAGGGATTTTCTTCTGATTTTCAAGGATTTCCTTTGATTTGCAAGGACTTTCTTGCAATTCAAAGGATTTTTTTTGAGAATTTTCAATGAGTTTAAGAATTTTCTTAACAATAATTGATTTTCTTTTGAGTGCAAAAGGATTTTCTGCCCCTCGGTTGTAACGGCGGATTATTATTGTTAAGGCACTATAAAAGTAAGAAATCTTAAGTATTTTAAAGGAGAAGTCCTAGGAGAGGTTCGGACAGAGTCTCGTGAACTTCTCCAGCTTCAGGAGAAGTAATTTAGTCCATTGCATATGAGGGTTGTTTCTAAGTAATAAACAAATCATTAAACACAGAAAAATGACTTTAAACCCGGACTACTGCTGAAAACATAGTGCACGCTGACTAACATTTTATCGGGTTTTTTGAGCAATGAAACACTAAAAATGTTTCTTTCACACACAGTTTCTTATCGAATTAGTGAAATGTTTTGAAAAACTCGCTACATTTAACAACAAATGAATCAGCAGCACTTTAACGTACCAAAAAAGTACATTTATTTATGACGTCATTGTTGGCTTTTTTCCTTCAGCAATTTATTGAACAACTTTATCTAATCGACGTCGATTACAGTGGTATTTCTGATAAAAGTTTAATTCTTTAAGACTACCTCTTGTATACTACGTTGAAATAGAATGAATTTTCAATCGAACAGTTAAACTACGTGGATTAAAATTGCATAGTTTTCTCAAATTTGTTTTTCTGTAAACTTTCCAATTCAAATAAATCAAAAAAGATTTTCTGTAACGTTTACCTTACTCAAAATATTTCTATGCTCTAGTAGCCTCGCATAAAAACTTCAAAAGTTGCATTTTTAATTATGACGATTTTTTGAAACATTTTCTGAAGAACAGACGCTGATTTGACCTTGGAATTTAAAAAAAAATATTTTTAAAAGGAAATAATGGATATAACGGACACTTCCATCACCGACGCTATAGAGAACGGGTTCGCTCATAAAAAAGTGAAATTAAATGGCGACACAACTAGCGAAAAAAGCTCAGGCAAGAATGATAGTGAAGAAGAATTTGATTTTAGCTCAAGTGACTTAGAAGATTTAGATAGTGTTAACAGTGCCGTTGATGAAGCGGACGATTTGATTGGAACGTTGCCGACTATGGCAGTGAAATCGCACGATAACGATGATAAACATTTAATCGAATCAAAATGTGATAATTTACACACTGAAAATAGCGACAGTGCACCAGAAATGAATACGGTTGTGAATAGCGACGCGTCTAGACTCGATAAAAGTTTCATTTCGTTGAGGAGCGAACACAACGAGTTGGAGTCGATCGATTCAACAGATAATTTGATAAGCGAAACTGTCGATGATCAAATGACCAATTCCAATAACACTGCCGATACAAGTGCCTTAACGCAAATCGGTGAGGATGATGCATACAGCGATGAGGATGGTGCTATTGTAAACTTTCTTGGAAAAGCCAATGAAATAGTAGGTTTGGTTAAAATCACAATATATGTTAATTCATGTGGAAGAGCTGTCGTTTAATATGCTTTGTGTTATGTAGGAATTTGTTTTTTTTTTTTTTTTTCATTTTTCAGGTTCCACTAAAATGACTTCTTTCTAAATTGCTTCCTTAGGTAATTTATATTGTTACAGTGAATCACATCAAGCTTCGTTATTAATGTTAAATTTTTACGAATACCGGTTTTACTTAACTATGTGTGTCGATTTTTCGATTTATTTTGATTAATCACATCAAAGTGTTAAATCGTAATTGGTCTATGTGTGCTCTCTCTATCTCTGCTAAATCGCCAAAGTAAAAACGATTAATCGATTTAGCATTGAACATGATCTTGTAAAAACTTAACAACAACCACGTCTCTCATTGTAAAACCTGTAATTTCATTCAAAATACTACAAATCAATAAATTTCGGCAAAGAAAGTTGTTGACTTGCTGCAGTCCTTAGTCTATATATACATTTTTCACATATTACGAAACCAATTTTTGAGAAGTAGCTCAATAGTCGTTTTGACGCTGTGACTAATGCAAACATTTTTATCACCAGACGTGAAGTACTTAAAATGCAACGACCTGCGAAATGTGGAGGCAAAAAGCATCTATTTTGCCACTAGTTACTTTACTTGAGATAGAGATGAGCGGGTTGCCCGAAACTTCGAAAAACCCGACCCTAACCCGAACCCGAATTTTTTTTTTCGGGTTCATGGGTTTCGGGTTTCATAAATTTTAATTGGGTCGGGTTCGCTCCGGGCCGGGTTTGGAAACAGTTCGGGTTTCGGGTTTGGGGTGTCGAAAAATTTTATCGGTCGGATTGTTGTATCATTTTGTTCGGGTTCCGATCCTTTTTATATTTTACAAAACTCGTCTAAATTTTATCATCTTACAGTACACGGATTTTGTTTTAGTCTAAGGTCCGTGAAGAATGCAGACATCGGGCCTTGAAATAATTTTTGTTTCGAAGTAATTTGGGTTGTGAGTTTCGAAAAACTTGAGTGTCTGGTTCGGTCCGGGTCGGGTTTTGAAACAGTCCGGGTTTAGAAAATTTTAATCGGGTCGGGTTTAGAAACAATTCGGGTTTCGGGTCTCGAAAAATTTTATCGGGTCGGGTTCGGTCCGGGTCGGGCTTCGAAAAATGGTAGACGAAAAGTAAAACTAACGATAAAGAACATCCTTGCCTCATCCATAAAAATAGTAATTTATTCAACTAGTGCGAAAAGTGGTACGTTTTTTCACTCGATGTGATAATGGCAAAAGTACTTTGTACCACTCAAACAGGAACATTTTATCACTAGTGACAAAAAGCGGTTTTTTGTTGTTAGTAATGACGAAAAGTGCTTACCTTCAATCACCAATGACAAAAATTATTCATTTGAGTCATGAAAAACTTCACTCATTTCACCACTAGTGAAATCAGTCTGTAAAAATGTTGTTGTGACAAAATTTTTTTCGTTTATGTTCATCACTTGCAACGTTTCCCATCAGCCTTAGTGAATCGATCAGGTGAAATAAAAAGATTTGCCCATAACTAAACCAGATTCTCCGATTATTGTCGGTCAGTGCCCATTGCCCTGTTTGAATCAAATCTTTCCGAATAAAGAAAGACACTATTTCTGTTTTGTATGTTTCTTGTTGAACCCCTACGAAGTACAAAGGTCCGAAACGAATACAACAAACAATTTTATTGTAACATGGGGTAGATCGAGGTGGGAGCATCTATTATCGTCTAGAGATAACGAATCAGCAATAAAAAAATGTCCGTCTGTCTGTCTATCCGTCCGATTTTCAAAAACTTCCCTGAAAGGTAATCGAAAAATCTTTTATGGGATTGAATCTGGGCACTGTCGGCCCAAGAGCCGCTGAGCTAGGGCCGTTTAAGTGATTTTTGGTCTTTTGCACATAACTCGAGTAAATCTTTTTTGATTTTCAATTTTTTTTGTTTGAAAGACCTGGACATAGCCGGCAATTTATGGAAGAAACTTTTCTGAATTTGAGTCCTTGAACTTAGCTAGGGCACTAAAATCGAGTCTCTGCTAGGGCTCTATGTGTTTTTTGTCCATAACTCGGGCAAATCTTTTCCGATTTTCATACATTTTTTTTGTTTGAAAGGCCTGGGTATTCCAGATATTTTATGGAAGAAACTTGTTTGAATTTTGAGCTTTTGGTCTCAGCCAGGGCCCTAAAACTGAATCTCTACTCATATGTCTAGAACTATGACAGCTAGAAAGTTGCTTCCAAAGACAAAGTTGTAGAGAATTAAATTTTAGCGAACACTTGTTTCAGGGTTTCCCTTAGAAACGTCCAAATCCCAAGATTCAGCCACTTCTAGAATTTGGAAGGATGAGTCATATCTCAAGAACTATGACAGTTAGAAAGTTGCTTCCAAAGACAAAGTTGTAGAGAATTAAATTTTAGCGAACACGTGTTTCAGGGTTTCCCCGAGAAATGTCCCAATCCTGGGGTTCAGCCACTTCTAGAGTTCAGAAGGATGACACCTATCTCTAGAACTATGGCAGTTAGAAAGTTGCTTCCAAAGACAAAGTTGTAGAGAAACTAATTTTAGCGAACACGTGTTTCAGGGTTTCCCTTAGAAACGTCCCAATCCCGAGATTCAGCCACTTCTAGAATTTGGAAGGATGAGTCATATCTTAAGAACTATGACAGTTAGAAAGTTGCTTTCAAAGACAAAGTTGTAGAGAATTAAATTTTAGCGAGCACGTGTTTCAGGGTTTTCTCGAAAAATGTCCCAATCCTGGGATTTAGTCACTTGTAGAATTCAGAGGGATTACTCCTATCTCTAGAACTATGACAGATAGAAAGTTGCTTTCAATGGCAAAGTTGTAGAGAATTAAATTTTAAACGTATTTCGGGAGGGCTTTCAACATTATCTTGGGTAATTTTTATGAGTCTTTTCGTAACATCAACTCTGTTTGCCGCATCTATTCTGATACGTACGGGTCCCTTCATATGTTTTTTGTGGAAATTGGTTCAGTGGTCTGGGCACTACTGGCACCAATGGAATGGACGAAATTGAGTTTCTCAGCCATGTACGCAGCAGGCAGGTGGTTTTTCGTCTATATTTGCTCAACTATGCAATATGGATATTTAATTTTAAAGACAAAGTTGTAGAGAATACAATTTTAGAGAACCCGTGCTTCAGGGTTTTAGGGAAAAATGTCCCAATCCTGAAATATTACCTTTTCTAGAATTGGGCGGGATGACACATATCTCTAGATCTGAGGTAGTTAGAAAGTTGCTTCCAAAGACAAAGTTGTAGAGAATACAATTTTTTGAGACACGTGTTTCAGGGTTTTAAGGAAAAATTGTCCAATCCTGGAATTTGACTACTTCTAGAAGTGAGAGGGATGACCCATATCTCTAAAACCATGAGAGTTAGAAAGTATCTTCCAAAGGCAAAGTTGTAGAGAAAAAAATTTTAGAGGACACGTGTTTCAGGGTTTTAGGGAAAAATCAAATCCCGGGATTAAGCAGTTTGGGGCAGTTTGAAGTTTGCTTCTTAAGCAAAGTTGGTGAGAATTACATTAAAGAGAAAATTGTTTCAGGATTTCTTGAGAAACTACGTTGGTCCTCTTTTTGATATGGTGCAATGGATAACATTTAGGCCATCAAAATCAATGGTCTCAGACGTACTTGAGTGGGGCCTTTCGAGTCGAGTCTTTTTGCAACATCTATTCTGCTGGCCACATCTATTCTGCTGGCCATATCTATTCTACTGGCCACATTAATTCTGATACGTACGGGTCTTTGGTTATGTTTATTGATGCGTTTTGTTCGTTTTCTACTTTCATGTTAAATGCAATCCGAAACCAAATGAAAAAGCGAAACACACGAATCAAAAGAAAGGAGTCAAACTGGAAATAGTGTGTTTATTTATATTTTGTCAACTTTAAAACTCATTTAAATGGCAACACATATACCTGATCAAATGGTCGCGAATGTATTTTCTTGCAAATATACTTGCGTGTGGCTTGAATTAGCCGAGCGCCGTATTCCAATTGAGTCAGAGAACTACAAGCCAAAATTACAACTCTTGTATGATTTCGGAAAGAAAAGGTCATATCATGTCGGTTGAAGATTTAAATATTAAAAGAAGTGACTAATACGACAATTTGCGACTCAACTAACCACTCGGCGCTACTAATCATTTTCTCTTGTAAGTTTGTCGCTGTTTTCGACCTTGTTTCTGGAATTTATTGCTTAACTCTGACCTCTATCTGTCTTGCTATTACATCCAGGTTTGTTGAGAGCCAACCTCTTCCTCACTTTCTCCTCGTGGTTTCTAAAGCAAACTTAGAAAAAAAAAACATTTGAGCGACAGCTTACGAAAGTCCCTTCTATAATATTGATCAACACATTAACTTCTAGCAATTCCTCAAGCGACACGCATCAATATAGTGCATATTGTCGCAGAAATTAATGCCATTATCGCCATCGTTAATCCGAGTTTAAAAAGGATAAAGTACAATTGACAATTTGTCTATAATTAAATTCTCGTTGTTCGTAAACCCACTTGGCAATGAATTAATTTTCTGGTATCCAATTGAGAATGCAATGAAGTTTATGTTTCTAGTTTCGTTAGAATCGAAATATTTTCTTCGCCATACAACGACAAAACATTTATCGAAATAGTAAAATCATTGATTATTCATCCGAATTATTGCGGAATCATTTTGGTGAACGGATAGCATCGGGGAAAGCTCATTGGTTTTTTGTATGTTTCATTTGTGACCTCACAGTATTATCAAATTCACAGTATTGCTATTCAATTAAACAGTAAATTTGTACATTCTAGGCGGAAGCTAGACTGGCTCAGAGACGTCAAGCTCGTGCAGAAGCTCGGGAGATTCGAATGCGTGAGTTGGAGCGTCAGCAAAAAGAGCAGGAGCTAAATGCTGATCGTGTATTTGATATGCAAGCATCCGCAAATATTGATCCGTTAGGTCGCTCACGTTTGGCCATATCGTCCGTAACAGGTCCAATACGAGGTAATTCGATGTCTTCACGAAGAAGTAGCGAAGATTCGTTGGAAGAGGAGGGACGTAGTTTACGTGACATCAGACATGAACTGAAAGTAAGTTGTAATTTGATATTTATTTGCAATTTCTTACATTGCGACAATGCAGGATGTTGAAGAGAGATTTCGTAAGGCAATGATCGCCAATGCCCAACTAGACAATGAACGAGCTTCTCAATCATATCAAATCCAATTACTAAAAGATAAGCTGGAGGAGATGGAGGAAGCTCATGCACAACTACAGAGAGAGCATAAAGATAAATGTCGTGATTATGACGCCTTAAAGCGAAACAATGATAAATTGAACGATGAATTGAAATTAACGCTGGGACAGCTAAATGAACGGGACACACTTATAGCTGAGCAAGGATTGACGATTGTAATTGTGGAGAATGATGACGGTACAGACGCAAGGAGGGCTCTAGTCAGTGTTGAAAATGCACAACTGTTAGATACTGTTCAAGGATCTTTGGGTGAGGCATTCATTTCGATTCAATTTCTGAAACTGATTTTTCATTCTGATTTCGTTCATCTTTAGATGTTCGACTCAAAAAGTTTGCTGAAGAAAAGCAAACGTTAAAGAATGAATTGCAACAATTGCATCAACAGCTGCTGGATTCAAAAACTCAAAGAAGGTCGGGGTCAATGAATGGCCCACTTGGAGATGATGACTATGAAGATGTGCAACGTAAGAAATGTGCTGTTTGATGATGGTGTGCTTTTCAATTATTTGGTTTCAGGTGAAGCGAATAAACAAATTTCCGACTATCGTTACAAGTTGCAGAAAGCTGAACAGGAAATTGCCAGTCTACAGGCAAGCCTAGCTAGATCTGAAACTCAGGTTATAAGATACAAGAGTACGGCTGATGCTGCCGAAAAGGCGGAGTCTGAATTGAAATTAGAACGAAGGAAATTACAACGAGAGGTATGTATAAGTTACAGAGTTTTTATTTTTCTACTAAATTTAGACAGCAATTAACGTGATGATAATTTTTTTTTGGGAAAAACTTGTTAATTTTGCAGCCTCTTATTATCCATATTTGGGATGAATGCCATCTTCAATGAAATTTTTAATTTGAGAATAATGTCCTCAGCTGCAGTCTGTGAGTCTTTATATAAATATATTGTCACATCGAAATAAAGTGATCCTAATCATAATACAGTGACCGAATCCTCAGATTGTGCAAGTCTTCATCTTATCAGCTGGTCTACAAATACATTGAAAATGAGCAACGTCATAAGTATAAGAAAATGTTGAAAGAAAACCCATGTATGGGTATTTCAGCGTAACTCACATAGTAGCGTGTGTTAATAATAGAGATGAGCGGGTCGACCATTTTTCGAAACCCGACCCGATAAAGTTTTTCGAAACCCGAAACCCGAATTGTTTCTAAACCCAACCCGGACCGAACCCGACCCGATTAAAATTTTCGAAACCCATTAACCCGAAAAAAACAATTCGGGTTCGGGTTCGGGTCGGGTTTTTCGAAGTTTCGGGCAACCCGCTCATCTCTAGTTAATAACCAATAATTTCTAAAATTTTTGAGATTGTTCCAGAACTTTCTATACATTTAGGTCCAAATGAATAGAAACTTTGTACTTCTGCGCAGGGTTTTGCGGTGTTGAAAGCCTGCGCCGAAGTACAAAGTTTCTATTCATTTTGGCCTGAATGGACGTTTCTTAAACTTCACTCACTCACTCACTCTCGATACCTGACGCAGAACCTGCCCCAAGAGTTGCCAAAATCAACTAAAGCAAGTTCCATCACATGTTTGTAAGGATCGGAACAGGTCAGGCCGACCTGATCAGGTTCAGGTCAGGCCGACCTGATCAGGTTCAGGTCAGGCCGACCTGATCAGGTTCAGGTCAGGCCGACCTGATCAGGTTCAGGTCAGGTCATGACCTGATTTCTGACCTGAACCTGATTTTGAATTTCAGGTCCGACCTGAGACTGACCTGAAACCTGAAAAATTTAATCAGGTTGACCTGTAACCTGACCTGAAACCCACAGGTTATATTCACAAAATATCATTGAACAATGTGGATAGTAAAAATCTTTGGAAAGTGTCAGGGCGGATACAGCTTTCGAAAATTCTCATGTAAAAATCGCGAATCGGGGGTCGCGGCGACCAACACAGGTGGATCCGTGCTAACCTACAGTGCATTAAACCTACAAAAACTTAAAATATGCTGTGGAGGTGGTTAAGGGGAACGTTTTTCACAAGAACCACTTATGGAGTTCAAGTAGTGCTCCAAGTGAATTCTATCGTTGGAAGAGGAATGAAATTTTTTTCACACATAGAAGGGGGGAGGTGTTAGAGTGCGACCTTCATATATGTGTAACATGCTTTATGAAAGGCCTCAAAGAAGAAAAAACTGGACTTTTGGAAAAAAAACTGTTCTCCCTAAAAGCGGGCATCCTTTATATGGACGACCCCCATATGACTCACACACTGATGCCTTTGTGTAACACTTTTGCAATAAAAATGCATAACCGCATTTAATGAATAGATCACAAAATACCGATTGCACCAAAATTTTCTCATCTCGTCAGCTCTAAATATTTTTGGTTCCTTTGTAGAATATTCAAAGCATTCAAATGATTTCAGGTCAATCAGGTCAGGTTCAGGTCAGTTCAGGTTCGACCTGATATCATCAGGTCAGGTTCAGGTTGAGAAAATATCGACCTGAACCTGACCTGAAAATTTCAGGTCAATAGGTTTCAGGTCACAGGTCCGACCTGAACCGACCCATTCCGAACCTTACATGTTTGCTTATATTTCTAAAAGTGGTCGAAGTAAAGTGTGACATTAGTCATCATTGACATCAAAATTCTCGAAAATTTATATATAACGAAGCGTATGATGCAATTGTTGCTTTTAGCAACTATTGGGTGGCGGATCTGGGAGTGGTGTAAAGTGGTACAAAGTTCAAGAAAATTCTAGAAATTTCTGGAAAATTTTAGAAAGTCCTAGAAAGTTGTAGAAACTTCCAAAAAGTTCTAGAGAGTTCCAGAAAAATCTCGAAGGTTCTCGAAAGTTCTAAAAAGTACCAAAAAGTTCTGGAAGATTCTAGAAAAGTCCAGAAAGGTCTCTCAATAACTTTTGAGAAATTTCGAGAACTTTGAAGAATTTTCGAGAAATTTCCAGAACTTATCAGAAATTTCCAAAAATCTACACCATAATTTGCATAAGAAAATTACTCACGTCATTTTGAGAGAGAAAATATATGAAATTCTCTCTCAAAATGTCATCACAAAGTTTCTTATGCAAATTACGGCAGATAAGCGTTACCCACATGTCGGTTACGCTAAAAACATTCTTAACAAGAAAACGCTGTTAGCGTCATCTATCTTCGATTCTGGCCATCAAAATAATTTTCAGTTCTGGTGAGGTTTTTCAGAACGAATGAACACATTTAGTTTGTGTCTTCAACTGCAAAATTATACACTGCAGATTTTACGTACAAATTAATTCATTCGTGTTACGTTTTACAAGAACTGTTATTCATTCGTTTTGAAAAGCCTCTCCAAAAAAATTGATTTCATGACAAGAATCGAGGCTAATAATAACCAGAATCGAAGGTAGATGGCGTTAAGGGCGTTTTTTTGTTGAGAATGTGTTATGCCGATGACGTTGCCCATTTTCAATGTATTTGTAGACCAGCTGGTAAAAAGAAAAGCTTCACGCACAATCTAACGATTCGGTCCCTGTAAAATTCACATGTCGTAAACTCGTAACTAAAATGAAAGAAAATCACATCAACAACAAATATGTAAATAACTTTTGATGGAAATTATCATTTATGTTTTGTAGTGCACGCATTGGATTTGGATTCTTTTCAGTCTCATGTTTACTCAGTATAGTGCGGGCCATTTTGTAATCTCATGAGGGAACTTCGTGATTTTCACCAGACTCATGGTGTCTATAGATATCTGCATTCTCCACAATTTTTTCGAATAGAAGAAATTTTTGTTTTGCGTGGATCTCTGCCTCATTCCACGCCGATATCAGGGTCAATTGCGCAACCCAGGTATCCTTCTTTGAATGCCTCTGCTCCTTGAACGCCCTTGGCCTTTTCTGAAGGCACTGCCGCTGTTATTTTTTTCAAATGTCACATTTTTCAAAGTCTCTGTGACGACGCGCGGATTAATTCTCCGAATCATGCCTGTGCAACTGACTCAAGGCTGTGAAGCCATTTACCACAAAAAACATTCCGATAACATCCTAAGATCAAGATAACAACGAAGTTCCCTTGGAAGTGAGGAACGCTTTGTGAAAGAAGACATTCAGACGATTAAATTTAAATCACGCTTCGAGACCCGGCAAATCATAGTCTTCAGAGTTTTTGGGATAAAAGACGCTTTTTTTACTGGAAATAGCCTGAAAAGCATAAATTGTGAAAAACAATAAAGAAAAATGAAAATCATGCTCTCTATAAGCGAATGCTAGAAGAGAATGAGAATGTTTCCCTTGCAGATGTTAGCAAAATCTAAATGTACAAAAAGTTTTTGCCTTGTGGAAAATTCATCTGTACGCAATGTCTTCGTTTTGTCAGGCGGTGCCTCGATATTTTCAAGAAAATCTTACAAAACGTACTGACTTCCCGGATAATCCTTACAAACAATCCATTAAACAGATTTTCATAAACATTTTGCCATCATATTCGATTGCCACAATATCGCCTCACATTTATCACAATCTTACAAATTGTATGCGTTTGCGTTATCATAAACGTTCGCATGGCTTAGCTGCATATATACAAATTTTATTATTCGAAATTACAATTAAATTTTGCAGAATATTTTAACTCATCGATTTCGTTCAGATCAGTTTTGTCAACTATCAAGAATGTGTTCTCATAAATTTTGAAAGCCAGGTACTTGTAGTCCAACGACGTTGATTTGTTTTTAGAAAATGCACGAATCCCATACTAACGTCAAATTAAACGACTTCGACATTTTGATTAAAATTTTATTGGCCGATCTGCTCTAAAATTCAACAGCGAAAAAGTGCGACATGAGAAAATGTCGGACTTTTTCGCTGTTGAATTTTAGAGCAAATCGACAATATCACCAAAAGATTGTCTTTCCTAGCTAAATTTCACGTTGTGTGTGTTGGCAACACTGGAAGTCACTCCAACAAAAATTATTTCCTTAACTGTTTTTTATCAGAGTCTGCTAACCGTAACCGATACGATTTTTCTTTTCGTCAATTACAATACGTTAATAGGTAGAACAAGACAGAAGAACAAGAGGAAACTGTTGGCCAATTTGAAAAAAATGCGCTGTAAAGCATTCCGATTGAATTCGCGAATACCTCAACCAATCTGATATGCACCACCTCGTCGATTCTCCGAATTTCGGTGTCAATGGAATCTGTGGGCTATCCTGAGAAAATCGTATCAGAAAATTTTTTTAAAACAAAGTTTGCTCGGCCGGCAGAGGTGGTCAGAAGTAACCTCTGCACCGAGATCGCTGAAAACGTGTTTCTTCAATATCTTTCCGAAGACCACACCGGTGACCACCTCTCCCGGCCGAACAAAATTGGGTAAAATTTCAGTTTAGGGGACCTATCTATTTGAGGTGGGAGGCGACCTCCCCAAGATCACAAATATGCAACCGGTAGGTGGCGCTCGAGTTCCGTTTGGAAGTTACAGCGGTTCAAAGTTCAAAATTTTATATGTCCCGAAGCTTCATAAAATGGCAAGAAATTAGTGTAAGGGGCTAATCAAAAGGTGGTGATGAATGGAAACCACAGTATCAACTTCAATATGTATCCGGCAGGTGGCGCTAGCAACACAATAGAAGAGAATTCGGCGCTTTACCTGTGTAAACATTCGCTAAGTATGCACTTACCCAGGTTTGGAGTCATGAAATACTTCGCGATTGACGAAGCGAGGGGTCCCCACCTCACTACAATAAACGGCCCTTTTCAGGGCCTCTGGGATAATTGTAAACAGCCTCCACGTGGCGTATCCTGGGTAAGTGCATACTTAGCGAATGTTTACACAGGTAATGATAGGGGACATATACAATTTTGAAACGCTGTAACTTCCAAACGAAGCTCGAGCGCCACCTACTGGTTGCATATTTGTGATCTGGGGGAGGTCCCCTATCCCCTCCCACTCCCCCCTCAAATAGATAGGTCCCCTAAACTGAAATTATGAATGTATACACAGGTAAAGCGCCGAATTCTCTTCTATTGTGTTGCTAGCGCCACCTGCCGGATACATGTTGAAGTTGATACAGTGGTTTGCATTCATCCCCACCTTTTAATTAGCTCCTTACACTATTTTCTTGTCATTTTTTGAAGCTTCGGGAGTACCATTGAGTACCGGTTGTCCGGCCGAATTTCTTACGATGTTTTCAGTGGTACACCATCATGTATTTTTTGTAAGGATTGACTTGGGAATCCTTCACAAGCAAGACTTTACATTAAGATGAACGTGATAAAAAGGAAATCTTGGAATCCCCATGTTTAAGACAAGAATTACGAATCTATTTTTTCATGAAAATGAAAGAATTTGACAGCCTCCATTGAAATCGGAAGCTCCGAAAGCTCTTTCTATTGTCTTTTGGTGTAAACTAGTGCTGTAAACGGCGTGGTAATGCAGTTTATAGCCTAAATCTTTTACAAACCCGGTACTCACCTTTTGAACTTTGAACCGCTGTAACTTCCAAACGCAGCACGAGCGCCACCTACCGGTTGCATATTTGTGATCTGGGGGAGGTCCCCTATCATTCCCTCCCACTTTCCCACCTCAAATAGATAGGTCCCCTAAACTGAAATTATTCCCAAAATTGTTTTTAAAAAAAATTTCTTCTACGATTTTCTCAAGATAGTTCGCAGATTGCATTGACACCAAGAGATGATATATTTGAGCTTCATACAACATAAAATGGTTGAACAATTCGCGAATTCACTCTTAGGTAGATGTTCTTCTTTAGCGCAGGTTGATTTTTGGCTTCTTTATCTCCAGTTCTAGAAAGCAAATTCGCGCCTAAATGTCTTTTCTGTTAAAACACTTACCAAATAGCCTGCCCTCATAAGAAAAAAAAAAACTTAGAGAAAATCAGCGAAGATTTTCAACGAAGTTCGCCGAAAAAAATCAAATTGCCGACAAAATTAAACAAAAGATTCCCAGCTATTGTTTTGTCGCTAATTTTATTTTTTCAGTGAAATTCGTTGAAAATTTTCGCTGAATTCCTTTAAGTTTTTTTTCCTTATAACGGCAGTTCTGCCACATTCATATACACTCGTCTACACGATATTTTAAATATTTCAATAGTGATGACAGCTACTTTACCATACGAAATGTAAAGGTTGGCACCACTTGAAGTTGGATCGATTTCAACTTTTGACAAGAAGTGTCAAAATGTATTGAAATCAGCAAATATGCCAATATCGTGTAGACAGCACTCATATTAGAGATGAGCGGGTCGACCACTTTTCGAAACCCGATCCGGACCGAGCCCGACCCGAAACCGGAAATCCGAAGTGTTTCGAAAACCGACCCGGACCGAACCCAATTCGATAAAATTTTTCGAAACCCGAAACCCATTAACTCGAAAAAACAATTCGGGTTCGGGTCGGATTCGGGTCGGGTTTTTCGAAGTTTCGGGCAACCCGCTCATCTCTAACTCATATGGTGTGTCATTGGCATTAGAGAAAATCAACGAATTGTTGATCAAATGCCGTTTGATAGGTGATAAAACAGGCCGCCTATAAAAATGTATTTTTTACATGATGACAACAGGCGATAAGATAGTGGTGCGAGCATTTAACGGAAAAATCATATTTTTGAATTTTAACTTGGCCAATTTTCACTCAAAAAATTAAAAACAAACATTTTTTGGTTGTTTTGAACTCCTGCAATTTTTTGAGTGAGGTAACGAGATCAACCTGTAGCGTTGCATTTTCTTGTGCAATTAACGTACGATGCGAATAAATCGCGTAAGATTTGTTTGAAACTTGTAAGTAGCAAAACTAGTTTTAATTCTGTCGAGTTTTAAAACAAACCTTACGCGATTCATTCGCATCGCACGCTGATACAACTACTACTTAATCCAACAAAGCAAAGTATCGGAAAATCTGAGCTTTAAAGTACTTTGGTGAGCACCGAGGCTTTTTGAATCCCTTTCGCGTGAATATAAAAGAAGCTCGAAGCTTCCGAAAACTTTTCTTAAGCAAATAGACACATGTTTATGCCAAGGTATATCATGGCAGTAAGGGTACTGTGAACAAAATTCCAACAGATGTCTACTGCAAGAGTGCAGCGAGCACGTCGGCCATAATATACATAACGATTTCCAACGTCAGTAGTTTATATGTATTCCTACTATTGATTCATGTCAGGGTGATAGAAACTTGGTCACCATTCTTTGCGACAATGACATAAACTTGTGGTTTTGAAGGCCGTACGAATTTATATACGTTACTCTGTTTGTGGTTCATTAATTTGTTTTTGTTCAATGACTCACTCCCTATTCTCACTAACAAAATGTGATGTTTACGTATAACATTTTTGCATTTCTTCGGATAAATTTTTATTAATTATTGTAATTAGGGAAATCCTACCTTTCGTTAAGTATGTAAATCCAGAGCCATAAAATCTGAAAATGTAAATTTGTTGCTGCCTGGTGGTTATCGATTTGCTTATCAACACATACGACCCTCCCCCTTTCTAATAATAAATTTACCACCTACACGGTGCGGCGCATGTTATAATTTTATGTTTTCAGAAAAGAATTACGTAACGTGCGAACTAGTCCATATTCCAGGACTCAAAATTTGGGAACAAATTAGAGATGAGCGGGTTGCCCGAAACTTCGAAAAACCCGACCCGAACCCGAATTGTTTTTTTCGGATTCATGGGTTTCGGGTTTCGAAAATTTTAATCGGGTCGGGTTCGGTCCGGGTCGGGTTTTGAAACAGTTCGGGTTTCGGGTTTCGAAAAATTTTATCGGGTCGGGTTCGGTCCGGGTCGGGTTTTGAAACAGTTCGGGTTTCGGGTCTCGAAAAATTTTATCGGGTCGGGTTCGGTGCGGGTCGGGTTCTGTGCAGGTCGGGTTTGGTGCGGGTCGGGTTCGGTGCTGGTCGGGTTCGGTGCGGGTCGGGTTCGGTGCGGGTCGGGTTCGGTGCGGGTCGGGTTCGGTCCGGTTCGGGTTCGGTCCGGGTCGGGTTTTGAAACAGTTCGGGTTTCGGGTTTCTAATATTTTAATCGGGTCGGGCTCGGTCCGGGTCGGGTTAAGAAGCAATTGAATGGTTAATTACAGAAAGGGGACATCTCCATTAGCGAATTATAAGAAAAATATTGGAGATAACTGCCTTTCTGCAATTAACTATTCAATTCGGGTTTCAAAAACTTTCATCTGGTGGGGTTCGGTCCGGGTCGGGTATCGAAGAATGGTCGACCCGCTCATCTCTAGAACAAATTCTCTGCATAAATCATTTTCCTATGATTTTTTTTTTCCCAAATTCCTTTGAGTTAAAAGATTAATCTAATTTGTCTCAATTTTTTCGTGATATCTAATCGTCCAGATTAAGTGGCTCTCGGATTTAGAAAGATTCCAAATATTTATGTAGCCTTCGTAGTCAGTAATAAAACACACCAATTGATTCATTTTTTCTATTTATATTTTTCATAGAATCGTGAAGTGTCTGAGCGACTAGAAGAATTGGAAACAGCAAACAATCACCTACTCAAACGATTAGACAAACTAAAAAATGCTAAAAGTGCTCTTCTGAAAGATCTCTGACCGGCATCATCGTCTTTACTACTACCCCGACACAAATAATGGAAAAATGGCATAAGAATAAAAAAATTAACAATATTTTTAAATTATAAAATGCTAAAAGGTTCAACCACATTAAGAAAACAATGGAGAAAAATTAAATTAGAAAAAAAACTTTAGCAACAATTGTTGTGTAAAAAATAAGTAATTAGCCGAGAACCAGTATTTTTCTCTGTCTTTGTGTTATAAGTCCTGTACATAACTTTTCTGAAAACAAATTAAAAGATTTTTGTTGAGCTTGTTGTCAGTTTTGTTGGAATAGTTTTTTAAGATTCAAGGAACCGCATACCTTGTCGCTTCCTGCATGCAGAGCGCAACGCTAACCTAATTACTTATGTGAGTCTATTGCATTAAAGAGAATATTCGTTAGTATGAGTCCACGCGTTTTGTGCGTTGTCGCCTTATGTCAAAGTAAACGAAATTTCGTGATGAAGTTTCGAACTTGTCAACATGACATTTTGACATATTATGAATTTCGTGATGTAATGTTCCATACTTTGACAGAAATCGATGGCATCACAGTAAGAAAAACTGCTACCGATGTGTTTATAAATCTAGTACTGTTGAACTTTCGCTAAAAGTACTTTGTACTCATTAAAGATTATACGAAAATGAGTTTTGACCAATTTTCATGTATAGAAGACGTCCAAAATTATGAAAAAATTACCATAATATTGTACTAGATCACCTTTTTACCTCCATTTGGAGTCATTGTCAACTTGTTCGCCTTGATAAAGATGTTACGTCGTGAGTTAAAAAGCAGGAGTAAGGTATGAAGAGTTGAAGTTGTGATTTAGTGCTTTTTTGAATCCTCACATTTTGGCGTCTACTATACCTTATACAGAAATTTGTCAAAAGTCAACTTGGATTTTTGACTTTTTCTTACATTTTCCCAAAATCTTTTATTAGTGCAAAATAATTTTATTGAAACTTTAGAACTAGGGGCGCGACAGTGTTTTGTTTAGATCTTTGCAAGTAATATTCAACGTGAAGTTAGTTGCAGTTGCGATCGTAGCTAACTTCATCGCACACAAAATCAGCTGATTTCACCCATAAATTTGCCAAAACCAGCTGACTTCATTGAAAAGTTTAAAAATCAGCTGATTTTTTTTGCAATGAAGTTGGTTTCGGTCGTAACTGCAGCCAACTTCACTTTGAGTATTATTTGCAAAGATCAAAACAAAAGACTGTCAAGCCCCTGTTTAGAACTCATGTCGAAAATGTTTCAACAGTACTAGATTTTTGAACATAAAGGTAGCCCTTTTCCCTACTGAGACGACACAATAACGACGTAAATTGACTAACGCATACCACACGACTCTCTACAGCTGGAGCTGATTTTATGTAGCTAAAATATCAGCAGTTTCTGCGTTTTGAAAGTTAACCGAAGAACATAATAGAAGTTATGCCATAGTTAGCTGTTAGTTAACTAGATCAAAAGTTCAAAAAACGGCCTCGATTTACTCGTAGAAAATTTTCATGCCAAAAGTTGCCATCAATATCCAATTAGAATTATTGAAAAAATGTTAAAATGAAATGTTGGTTCCCGGCTAATTGTATTTTGTTTGTGGAAATATTTATGCATAGAAAAATAAAATTTTGTAACAACTAAACATCAATTATCCTTTTCCCAGAAAACTCCTTAAATCAGCGACATGACTCATAAGAACATTAACATCGCCATATTTGTATATGTAGGCTGTAGTTGTCGTTTATTGTAAAGAAAATGAAGATAATATAATAATAAAATGCATAAAATAAATTAAATTAAACAATGACATAATCCGAAAATAACAATAAAAAGAGAAAAATTTTCTCATCTAAAATAACTCACTATTGAAACAGGTCTGTTGATAATGTTTTCCATTTATCTTTATTATTTCTTTCTCCGATATTTTATTATTTTTGAATAATGTAATTAAATATACTCTAGACGAGGGCGAATGACAAATGTCGATGTCTGATATGGATATGCCAACAATCAATCCTTACTATGGCGAAATTCGTAAACTAGGTACTATTCACGACTTTAGTGCATCAACGGCTTATGTCAAAGTATAGCGATTTTCATGATACGTTGCACAAGCTGACAAACTAATGATATTAATTGCTTGACAGATTAAGCATCGCGCCATGAAAATCACTATACTTTGACATAAGGCGTTGACGCACTAAACTGCCGTGCAACGCATAAAAACTTTGCGATGAAAGAGAGAAAAGTTTTTGTATGGATTTTTTCATACGAAATCTTTTCTCTCTTTTATGGCAAGGTTTTTATGCGTTGCACAGCAGTAAAGACGTAGATTTAAGAGCGTGTCAGATATTTTGACAGTTCTATGTTTTGCGATGTTTTTTCATTGCATATTTCTAAGGCATTGATCATTAATTTTAAATTCCAAAACATTTACTGTTTGCATAACACATCCTTTTATAGATTCTATGAATCAGAATATATAATTATTGAGTCTTAGTGTCAAAACTTGAACTGAAAAAACATCGCACAGTACTCGGCTGCATAATGCGATGCGATGTTTTTTTTAAGATCAAATTTTGACACTTAGACTCAGTAATTACATATTCTGATTCATAGAATCTATAAAGGGAAGTGTTATGCAAACAGTAGATGTTTTTGGAATTTAAAATTAATGATCAATGCCTTAGAAATATGCAATGAAAAAACATCGCAAAATTAGAGATGAGCGGGTCGACCATTTTTCGAAACCCGACCCGGACCGAACCCGACCCGATAAAACTTTTCGAAACCCGAAACCCGAAAACCGAATTGCTTCTTGACCCGACCCGGACCGAACCCCACCCGATTAAAATTTTCGAAGTTCGAAACCCGAACTGTTTCAAAATCCGAACCGGACCGAACCCGACCAGGATAAAATTTTTCGAAACCCGAAACCCGAACTATTTCAAAACCCGACCCGGACCGAATCAAACACTCAAGTTTTTCGAAACTCACAACCCAAATTACTTCGAAACAAAAATTATTTCAAGGCCCGACGTCTGCATTCTTCACGGACCTTAGACTAAAACAAAATTCGTGTAATGTAAGGTGATAAGGTGATGACGAGTTTTGTAAAACATAAAAAGTCAATAAAGGATCGGGACCCGAATAAAATGATAGAACGATCCGACCCGGACCGAACCCGACCCGATAAAATTTTTCGAAACCCGAAACCCGAACTGTTTGCAAACCCGGCCCGGACCGAACCCGACCCGATTAAAATTTTCGAAATCCGAAACCCATGAACCCGAAAAAAACAATTCGCGTTCGGGTCGGGTTTTTCGAAGTTTCGGGCAACCCTCTCATCTCTACGCAAAATATAGAACTGTCAAAATATCTGACACGCTCTTAAACGTCAAGTTGAAAAATGAAATTTTTAAGTTAAAAATGTCAAGTTATAAAGAGGTTATGCATTTCATCATGAAATTCGCTATACTTTGACGGAAGTCGCTCTAAATGCGCCCATCGACAATCTTCGCGTTTAGGGTAACGTCGAATTATTTAAAAGTAAAAGAAATTTCATGATGAAGTGAATAAACTGATAAGGTCACCATTTTCTGTCGCTTCGCATATTACGAACTTCGTCAATTTGACCGCAATGTAAAACCTACGCAGAAGAACAAATTTTTTATTTAAATTGCTGTCAATGACATGAGCCTACGTCGCACTAACAGCGTGAATTATCGATACATTCGATGAAATGTGTAGTTTTGTGTGCATATTGATGTTTTAAAAGAATTTCTATGTCACTTTATGTGACAAGAGTTTTTCGTCATGCACATAATGTGAACATTCAATTGGTTGTAAAGCTATTTGACGACCCACGCCGATAAGGAAATTACAAACTGCCGAAACAGTCCGTACTCACTAAAATCTCTGACTGAAAGAATAACCTTTGGGCATAACAATTGCATACAAAATCTTCTTCACAAATTCTCACCCCAGGAAAAAATATTCGCATTGTTAACCAATTTTAAAGTTGGAGACTTTACCATCTTCTACTCGTTTGTATCGATTTCGCTCGAATTGCAGATCATTCGCAACATAAGGGAAACAGAATCTTTTCTTGGAGTTATTTTGTTTGGTTTTTATTTCTGTATTTCTTGAACAATGGGTTCAGTCAACACGTTGATAACAACTCTCGTAACACACATTATTGACAGTTTTTTTTAAGTCTTCCTTGCTTAACTCACACACATTATTATAAGGAATTCTTCTGACGTGATTGCCAACACTACAAAATGCTTCCTAACCTTGAAACGGCTGCAGAGTTACATATGAAGATCAGTCCAGTCACAGTTTTCGAATAGAAAGTAATTAAAGCGTCGGTAAAGAAAATTCTACAGCGAAAAGCTGTACTCTATTTTGGCGTTGGGTACAAAGCTCGCGATCTCCATGCTGAGACGTTGGCAGCTGGCTTTAATTTCTGGAATGAAATACATCATTCTCTACGCTCTGAACATAATTTCGAAAGAATCCCTCAATGTCTCTATTAAATATATTATTGCGCGTATAAACAACTAAATTAAATTATTTAAATAATACACAAATATAAATAAAAATGCACTTTTAGATAAAAAATAAATTATAAATTGAGAAAATGCAACTTTTTTATAAATGAAAAACAAAATTTATTAATAAAAATGCAGATACAGTTTTCATGTTTTTGCAACAAGTTTTTGACCCCGAACAAATTATTGATCGTTTTTTTAGCGCACATTTGCATTTCCTTTCAGCTAACATTAAGATTTCATCCAAGAATAAAATGTTGAAAAAATGTATTTCTGTGCTCTTTCCATCGTGGAACGAATGATTATTGTCTTTTTTGCATTCGATTATCCAACCTTAACTGAATGAGAAGTTGTGGAGGTTTAGTTTTATCAGATAGAGTGAATCATTGCTGGTCGTGGCACCCATTTGTGGAGCTAGGCCGCCTCACAATTAGCAGTGAGGAATTGTCACGAAACTTCGTAACGATGCGACCCCTGAATGACATCGCCTTCCGGCTGATGTGGCCATCTAAGAGGATTTAACGACGAGTCAACCTTCTCCAGATGTGAATTTTAGTTCCAATACTTGAATGACTGACAGATGTCAGAGTGAGACAAGGATTAATGAGTCAGTGGAGAACAAAAGTCGGTCTATTCCAACTGGCAAAATGACGTTTTAAACGTCAAATATTCAGATAGGATAGGATAGTATAAAGTGGGCAGGACATCATAGTGATGATACCTAGCTCCTAAGCCGCCAATGGGCCTGTTGTGCGTACCCACAAGCTTGGAGGATATTCCTTTTGATGTTGGTTTTGTACGGTTCTAGCCGTGATGTAGGCTGGGCAGTGACAAAGTAGGTGTTCGGCGGTTTCAATGTCACCACAGTCGTTGCATGGAGGACTATTGGCAAGACCTATGGTGAACATATATGTTTGTTAAGGTTGCAGTGACCGGTCAGAATGTCAGTGACCCTTTTTACGTCTCTCTTGGAGAGTGAAAGGAGTTCCTTGGAGAATTTTTTATTTATGCGGATGGGCAATTCCACGGTCCGCCTTGTTTCCACGCGTGAAATTCTCAGTAGTTAGAAAATGATAGTCATAGAAAAATTATTAAGGGACCATCCATAAATTACGTACGCTTTTTTCAGTGCTGTCAGCAGATTTAAATCAACAATAACCCCGCAAACTACCCCCCTAAATGGGGGGGTCGGCCATACATTTGACGTCTCAAAAGTGAATATTTTTCAAAGTTATTGTTGATTTAAATCTGCTGACAGCACTGAAAAAAGCGTACGTAATTTATGGATGGTCCCTAACCATCTAGTTGAAGGATCAATCCTTCTGATACACAATTTTCTATGAATATCTCTTCGTAACTACTGAGCATTTCAAGCGTGGAAACGGAGTTTTCGTGGAATGGCCCGGATGCAGTTTTTAGCATGGCTTGCATGGCGTAGAGTTTTCCAATGATTAGAGAAGGTGTTAGCCTTCCATCGAGTGATAATGTTAAATAGAGTAGATACTGCTACGGGTATACTCGGTTCTGGACCAGTAAAAGGAGAGGATGAAGCTATTCTTGCTAGAACGTCGGATTGATCGTTTCCAGCGATACCACTATCACCTGGTACCCAAACTAGTTTTACCTGACGATGCGTAGAGAGTAGTTGAATTAAGTGTAGCTGCATTCTAAGACTAGCGACCGACTTGAGCGCTGACTGGCTGTCAGTACAAATGTACCTTAGTCTGTTGGTAAGTTATCTAGAACGTATAACATATCATTGATGCAAGACGTAATTCCTGTGATTTCGGATTGAAGTACCGTGACAAATTTGCCTTCAGGTAGAGATTTATCAAAGTTAAGTTCTGGGGAGTGGAATCCTGCTCCCCCGATTCCATGATATAGCGAGCCGTCCGTAAAACAAGATATACGGTCAGATAATGGTATGGCTGACTTATTGGTCCAATCGATGCGATTAGGGAGGCTAATGGAAAACGACTTTTCGAATTTGAATTCGGGAAAAATGGAGTCACAAAGCATTTCGAATTCAGGAGAATCCAGTAACATTCTTTTCCAAATCCTTGTATGGTTGTTGCGGTTTATTATAAGTGAGTTGGTGAGTTTAAGTCTGAGAGCAGCGGATCGAGCTTCCCCTTCAATGAAGAGATGCAATGGTTCAATATTAAGAATTGCCTCTAGGGCGGCTGTTGGAGCAGTGCTCATTGTGCCTGTTATGACCGCGGTATATATCCACTTAAGCACTTTCGGGCTAAGTCCCCAGGTGAGATCAAAAGCTGTTCTGCAGTGCCATAGCGAGCCAGTGGCTTTTTGTAAAGAGTTATTAAAGTGGATTGAAAAGTTGGCTTTTGAGTCGATTGTTAGTCCCAACACTTTAACCGAGTTGAATCGTTGAATTCTTTTTCCGAAAAATAAAGGTGGAATAAAGTTTAGGATGACGCGTTTTTTAGAAAATAGCACAAGTTTTGTTTTGTCTAGATTGGCTGTTTGTTCGTTCAAGTTGCACCAGTCTTCTACTAGTCTTAGAGCAGATTGCATTACCTCACATAATGTTGATGTGAATAGACCTACTATGAGGATCATTAAGTCATCGGCAAAACTTTGCGAGTAGTAACCAGCATTGTTCAGAAGTGTTAATAGACTATCCTTCACTAGACAATAGATAAGGGGCGCTAAAATACCCCCTTGCGGGCACCCCTTTGCTCACGAATACGCTGATTTTAGTTTGACCCAGATAAGCGGAAACAATCCTAGTGCGAAGCATAGCAATAATCCATCCGATCGTTGTATCGTTGATTCCGTGAGATCTACACGCTTTCGCAACTGCTATAAAAATGACGTTATTGAAAGCGCCGTCGATGTCAATGAAGCATCCTAGTGCTTCACAGTTTTGCTCGAAAGCCCGGTCGATTTTACTGACCAAGTGGTGAAGAGCAGTTTCTGCCGATTTTTTTGGTTTATTGTTTGAATTGTATGAATTGTATACGTTTTTAGGATTCCGTCTCTGAGGTTGCGATCAATGAGTTTTTCTAGCGTCTTGATAATGAAGGAGGTTAGACTGATTGGTCTGAAAGATTTTGCCAGGTGGTAAGAGATTTTTCCTAATTTCGGAATGAAGATGACTCTTACCCCTCTCCAGTTTTTTGGAATATAAATGAGGCTTGAGCTCGCAATAAAGATATGAAAAAGGTGATCTACAATGAGCAAGGCTGGCCGCGTTCATGAAAAATATGAGCGGCGCTCGCGCTCCCGCTCATGATTTTAAAAATGAGCGGCGCTCATGCCAGCCTTGACAATGAGATTGATGCTGTGTTGAAGCAATGCAGGGAATATACCGTCCTCACCGGCGGCTTTAAATGGTGAGAAAGATTCAATAGTCCACTTGATTTTCTCTCTGGATACAATTTGTAGCGCAATTGCTTTGTCCCCTTGGCTAGAGACTGGGAATGGAAGTGCAGTGGAGAAGTCGTTACGAGATTGAGAGTTGCTGCACCCCGGGAAGTGAGTTTCAAGTAAATGTTGGAGCGTTTCTTCCGGTGAGTAAGTGAAGTCACCTGAATGTAGTTACAGAGCTGTTGCTTTTTGAGTCTGTCATTCTTTCGTAGAGCTGCGTTGTAATTTGATTGCGCTTTTTTACGTGACGCAATGTCAACTGGATTGCCAGACTTTGCTTTGTTGAACGCTTTGCGGAGATCTTTGCGTACTTTGTTCAAATTAGAGTCAAAAAACGTCGCAGATCTGCCTACTTTATTACGTTTTAGGGGACAGGCTTTTTGGTAGCATTTGTTTAAAGCATCGCTTAATTTTTGTGTCGCGTTATCGAGTTCTAATTCGGAGTTAATAGGAGCGGCTTGCGATGGAATCGAACATTCCAAGTATATTCAGATAAATGAATTTATTTTTTTCTCTTGGATCGATTGGATCGTTTAAAACGTCATTTTGACAGTAGCAATAGACCGACTTTTGTTCCCAACAAACTCAAATATGATAGACAACAATAGTAAAAATTATTTTGGATAACATTGACCTGTCATATCTTCAAAGCTCTTTCGCAAGTTACGAACTCCGCTTTCATAGTTTGCTGACATTGCTTGGCCTTCTTGGACTGACCTCTTCTTCTCCAAAATTTTATGAAATAAACCATTGGGGTATAGGTATATGAAAGTAGCGATAGAGTGTAGTTAAAAAAGTTAAAGATCAATAACTAATCACCGATGACAATTCGTCGATAACAAATGACAAGTCATCGATGACAAATCACCGATGACAATTCACCGAAAACAAATCACCGAAAACAAATCACCGATGACAAGTCACCGATGACAAATCACCGATGACAAATCAGCGATGACAAATCACTGATGACAAATCGTCGATGACAAATTATCGATGACAATTCATCGATAAAAGTCGTCGATGACAAATAATCGATGACAATTCGCCGACAACAAATCACCATTGACAATACACCGACGACAAATCGCCGACGACAAATCGCCGATGACAAATAGTCGATGAAAAATCACCGATGACAAATCACTGATAACACATCACCCAAGGCCTGCCTGGCTGCGGTGATGATTTCAAAAAGTCACACAAAATGATTTTTGAAGGCCGAAACCGGGGCATAGAGCCAAAGGTCCAGTCCAGGCCTGACATCACCGATGAGGAATCATCGATGACAAACCAAAGATGACAAATCATCGATGAAGGGCGCACAGACGGACGGACGGACAGGAAGGGTGAAAACATAACGTAACTACCGCTACTTAATAATCAACTGGAACTACCCAGTAACTCCTAATAATACCTAAAGTGTAGTAAAAAGCGCCGAATTATTATACTGACCACGCTTCCAGAAAACAGACGATTGCCGAAAAGAAATTCTCAGTAACTCTACAGGCACTCTGAATAAAGGTAGCGATGTTTTCAGCGTTAAAATGAAAAAATATGTTGCTGACTTAGAGTTTCGTTAAGTTCTTTGGGTACAAACAGGATCGTTCCGGGTATTTCTTGGGTGTGTTCTCAGTTCTATAACTAACAATGAAGGCACTACAAACGTATTTACTCATAAAACGAAGTATTTTGAGATGAAATGTGAGCGAAATATTTGTTTCAAAAGCGGCGCAAACTCACCGACTTCACCAACTTCATCACATATTTTAAAGCACATTTAAAGCAAAACATGAAACTCATGTCAGAGAACCACAATCAAAAGTAGTTAGCGCAAGTCATTGGTATGTTTAAATTGAATTTCGTTGATCTGTATCAATAAAGTGTTAAGCATAGCAAGGTATGACGTCTGTCAATTCTTTCTGGTTGATTTCTCTCAATTGTTTCTCACTATATTCAACCGTAAAATGTTTGCTGTAAACAATTACGGAGGGCACTGGCGAACTTTCTCATTTCATTACCAATCAAAAGATTTCCATTTATAAAATAAAGACGATACAGGAAAAATATTTATGAAAAGTCAGCAGTTTTGTCGAGACCATCATAAGGATGAAAAATGTCATCAACGTTCAGGTAAGTATCGGAAATTCGTAAAAGGGTGAGTTTTTCGTCAATTTCAAAAATCGATAAGCGCGAAATGATGACGAATTTTGCAGAAAGTTATGTGGTGTGAGTTTCACAAGCGAGTAATGGAATTGAGAATTGAAATTGAAATTGAAAAAAAAATATAAAAAAAAACAGGTCTGACCGAAGGTCATATTGTAGTGAATTTGATTTTTGCGGAAAATTGTGATTCCTTGTTATCAGCTTCATTCACGCAACTTTGCAATGTTGTGCTGTCGTAGAAATGAATTTAGAACAAAAAAACATTGACCTTACACTGAACGAGTACAATCCGGTATCAATTCTCAAAAAATCCTTGATGTTCGTGTAATTTCTTGCTTTTTTAGTTGCACAAAATGGATACATTTTTGTAAAATGAAAAGCGGTTAGGAAACAATTAAAACAGTGAAAAATATTGTTTGTAACACGAGAAGAATGTATATTTTGAGCACACGATGTGGCCAAACTTACCTGCAGTCCGCATTGGCAAATTCACATGTCAAGCTCGAAATATCTCCTTAGGCACTAATTGGGAAATAGTAATTTTTCTGACATATACCTTAATGTAGAGTTGTGCGGCGGTGCGCTTCGCCGAACGCCAGCCGAAAAAGTGCGCTGTCGCCGCAGAAAATATTTTCGAAGTGCGCCGATTTGCGCTGCCGCCGAAAGTAAGAGAATTGCATCGCCGCCCCCGCCGACGTATTTTGATCGACGCATTCAGCATTAATTAAATTAAATTCAAAAATTAATTGAAGTAACCACTCGAGACAATACGCGAAGCAAAAATGATTAAAATCACAAATGCTCTGTCCACTTATTCAATAATATCAAAAATCCTTGATTTTCTTTGCAAAACACTTTTTGAAATTCGTATCCATAAAAAGTAGTGCTAATGTAGTAAAATGCTTTCTCATCAAGTCTGCCTACCTGGAAACACCACACTGTATAATAATATGGCGGATTTTCATACAAGAATTCGATGACAGGACATTTCTGTCTGACGATTATTCTCCTGTGCGTTATTTTCCCTCAGGTAAAACGATTACCCGGCGGGCGATATTACACTCTAGGCGGGGGATATTTTCCCCGGAGTGCAATAATCGTTTGAAGATAAGATAAGAATATCCTCCGATTAGAGTGCAATATTGCGCTTCAGGGAATAATCATTTTGTCCAGTGGAAAATATCTCCCGCCATGGGAAGTTTGAGTCAAGATGGCGGCAGATATGGACGTGTTTGTTTTGCTCTGAGTAAGTTTCGTTTATTTTTTGCCCTCTTCGCGTTTTAAATCACAGTTTCTCGTAAATAAGTTAAGTTAAATTAGTGTGTGTTTTTGTAACTTTTTTAGATATCAATTAAAATCTGCATTTTCTTTTCAAGCAACGTAGTGCTCACATAACCTCAAAGTTACAGCGTTTTTCGGGTGTTTGTTTTGTTTTCTTCATGCAAAACAATCGGCGTTTTGTGTTTGTGGTTTTGGTATAGAATTTCAAGTAGGTGTTTGTCTACGGTTACGGTTAACTTCTTCGCTATTCATATAGCAATTCTTTTTTGGCAAAAATAAATGAGCTTGCGCTTAGCATCTCAGGCACGTGTGTGATGTCCCCATTGAGGCTTGAACTTCCAGTGCGGTTCGGCTTACCAGGCCGTCCCACTGTATTCATTATTGGTAAAAACGGTCATAGGCAGCCTCGGACGAGTGTTGGTCACGGGGTACGACCAATGCGGGACTCGAACGGTACCCCATCGTTGACGATCAGGCAATGTAAAAAGGTTGATGGTTTGTTTATTGGAAGTCTAAACGTTAATGGGGGTTTTAGGGGTCGCAAGGGTGAGTTGGTGGACTTGGCAATGGATTATGGTGTAGATATATTAGCGTTGAGCGACATTAGGACGAAAGGGCAGCGCGAAGAACTGGTGGGCGGTTATAAAGTGTTTTCGTCTGGTGTTCAGTCTGGTAGGGCGAACTGGGGAGTTGGAATGGCTATCAAAAGGGAATTAGAAAAGTTTGTTTTGGGCGTGCGGTATGTAAGTGAAAGGATCATGTGGGTCTCCATTAAGCTGACAGGAGGTATTTATCGGCTGGTTAGTGTTTATAGCCCGTGCGAGGGTAGCAGTGCTGGCGATCTTGACACCTTTTACGAGCAGTTAGGGGATGTTGTCAGCAAACAAGGTAGTGAGTGTGTGATTCTGTTGGGGGATTTCAACGCGAGAATAGGAAACAGTAAGACCAGTGGCGGCTATGAAAAGGTAATGGGCAAATTCGGGGAGGATGTTTTAAACTCAAACGGAAAGCGGTTTTTGGATTTCTGCGATTTCAATGGACTGGCAGTAACCAACTCTTTCTTTAGGCATAGGTGGATCCATCGGTACACTTACGTTAATAATAGTTTGGGGCACAAGTCAATAATTGATTACATGGTTATAGAGCAGGACAGGAGACAGGAAGTCAGAAACACACGTGTTTTCAGGGGTTTCACATTTGGCTCAGACCACTACCTTTTGGGTACCCATCTCTCTGTTAGTAAACTCTGTCAGGCTAAAAGGAAAAAAGTGGTGGTTCGGAAATTTCGTGTGGGAAAATTCAGGGACGAGGAAGTTAAGTCTCGCTTTATGTCCAAATTCAGCGAAGCTTTCGAAAGGCTTCCTCCGGACTGCGTAGACATTGAGGTTGAGTGGGCAAACTTTAAGGAATTTGTCTTGGGCGTAGCTGAGGAATGTCTAGGTAGTGTCTCTAGTGGGGGTAGAAACAAAAAGACAGGCTGGTGGGACGCAGATATCAAAAAGGCGGGATTAGAGAAAAGGAAGCTGTATTTGGTTTGGTTACAGGATAAGACGGACGAAAAGCATGAGGCTTACAGGGCTTGCAGGCAGACGGTTAAGACTCTAGTCAAGGAAGCGAAGGATCGGTCGTGGAAAAAGTTTGGGGAGGAATTGGAAGAGGCTGGTCAAGGAAGGGGTAAAAAATTTTGGTCGGCAATCAAGGATATTAGGCGTGGTGGTGAAAAGGAGGGCTGCGGTAGCATTTTGGGTAAAGATGGCGAATTAGTTACAGGTAAGGGTGAGGTCCTGAAAACCTGGCAGGATTACTTTCAGGATCTATTCGCCTCTGTCAATCCCGTAACAAGCCTTGACAGGGAAGAGGGCCGTAGCTTGGAGGGTGAGGAGGAAATTACATTAGAGGAAGTGTCACGAAAGGTCAGCAGGCTGAAGGCAGGAAAATCCGCAGGTATAGACGAAATTAGGACAGAATTTATTAAGAATAGCGGGCCGGGTGGGGTTCAATGGCTTTGTAGGATTTTCAATTTAGCATTGAAGTCCTCAGTAGTACCCGCTGACTGGAGCTTCGGTGTTATTGCTCCGATCTTCAAGAAGGGTAACCGCAAAGTCCTTACCAACTACAGGGGGATTTCACTCTTGAGCGTGGTCGGAAAGGTTTATACAAGTGTGCTAGTAGACAGGGTTAGGGTTATAGTGGAAGATGTTCTTGACGAGGTTCAGAGTGGTTTCAGACCTCTGAGAGGTTGTCAGGATCAGATCTTTTGTCTCAGGCAGGCTATAGAAAAGCTCTCTGAGAGAAATATTGATTTATACTTGTGCATCATCGACCTAGTAAAGGCATTCGATCGGGTACCGAGGCAAAAGCTGTTCGAGGTACTTGGCGAATACGGGGTTAATGGAAGTTTATTGGGCGCTATCAAAAGCATCTACTCAGGGAGCAAGGCTGCGGTAAGGATAGATGGTGAAATTAGTGAGGCTTTCGAAGTTAATGAGGGAGTTCGTCAGGGTTGTTGTCTCTCCCCTCTTCTGTTCATAATTTTTATGGACAAGATTATCAGGCAAGCGAATTTGCAAGGGAATGTGAAGGTGGGGGAAGTAATCATGAAAATCCTGGCCTATGCGGATGACTTAACTCTATTAGCAGATAATGCCAAGGATTTGCAGGAGAATTTAGACTGCCTGAATGCTGCATGTGAGGAATACGGCATGAAAATAAGTGTCAGTAAAACTAAAGTTATGCATATTGGCAAATCCCGGAAGGATGTAGTTTGCAGTTTAAATGGGGAGCAGTTGGAACAGGTCTCTGAGTTTAAATATTTAGGAGCCATTTTTTCGGAGAATGGCAAGTTAGTTAGGGAATTTGAAGAAAGGAGAAGAATGGGGAATGCAGTGGCCAGTCAGTTGAGGTCGTATGTGTTCAACAAAAAGGAGTTAAGTAGTGGCACAAAGCTAGCTATTCACAGGTCAATCTTCAGACCAACGATTTTATACGGTAGTGAAAGTTGGGTGGACTGCGGATACCTTGTGCATGACCTGGAGGTTTCTGATATGAGGGTTCTTAGGAGCATAGCAAAAGTAAATCGGAGGGAACAGTGGGACAATCATATTAGGAACGACGACATCAGGGAAAACTTAGGGGTTACATCAGTGGAAGAGGCGGCAAGGATTAGTCGTCTGCGGTGGTACGGGCACGTTCAGAGGATGGGTAATAGCAGGCTACCAAAGAGGATATTGGATGCTCAAGTCCCGGGTGTGCGTCCCAGGGGTAGGCCAAGGAGAAGGTTTATAGACTCAATTAAATCCGATTTAGAAGTTAGGGGACTTTCTCTAGGCGAACAAACCATCTCCTTGGCACAGGATAGGGGGGTATGGAGAAGGGTGGTCCATGGTCAGTAGTAAAGACCTCACACCGAAAGGTACAAACGGTCTATAAAGTGTGATGATGATGATGATGATGATGATGGGAAAATAACGCCACGTGTGATATTTGACCCAGGTCCTATTTTCCACCTATCGGAAATCATCCGGGGGAAAATAACCACCGCCGGGGAAAGTATCACCCGTCGGACTATAACTTCCTCACCCGCAGGGCGTTATTCTCTACTGGCGGTGTAAAATAACGGATAGGAAGAAGATAGGAAGAAACGAAAAAATGGGATCGTATGACGTAACTAGTGTCCCAATCAGACCAGCGATAGGTTTCTTAGAAGAATGACTAAAAGAAAAATGCCACCTGGACCCCAAATTAGTGTATGCATCCGTAGATTTGACGACGGTGTGCATGAAACAAAATATTTCCCAATTTAGGAATCAGTGGTATGTCCAGACCGACAGAACAAGCATTGGAAACTCTTTATCTAGTTTTGTGGCAGAGGTTTTCATGTGTAAATTTGAGATGTCGATAGTTAAAAATCCATCTTTTCACAGAGTATACAAACGTTTTGTTGACGACATTATCGTGGTAAATAACGCTAGAAAACTCGAAGTAGTCAAGAAACTTTTCGAAGACACAATGGATAAAATAAAACCGAACGCCGTAAAGTTCATGATAGAGAAGGAGAAGGAGAAGAAGATTCCTTTTTTAAACGTAATGGTTGAAAATGTGAATGGAATCTTAGCAGTTGACGTGTACCGGAAGCCGACGAGTACGAAAAGAAGAATAACTAGTGACTCTTTCCATGACAGAAGACACAAAATGGTAGCATACGATGACGAGCCTCCCATTATGAGAAGAGAAAAGAAGAGACGAAAAAGATTATTGACATAGGTCCAGCAAATAGTTTTAATGAAACAACGATAAGGAGCATAATTAAAAAACATGAAGAAAAAGAAGCGCTCCGAAAAATCACCACTCTTGTTTTTGAAAATAAAAATGAAACAAAAGAGAGAGTGGGCATTAGGCACTACCCCAGAGTAACTAGAAAACAGAAGCCGTTGTACAAAGCACATGAGATGGAGTTGGTCCATAGGAACGCAGGAACTTTGAGACAATTGATAGGTTCAATTAAAGATCCGCAGTTAGATTTGCAAAAGTATGGAATTTACCGGATCCAGTGCAGCTGTTGCGGCAGGATTTATTATGGAATGACAACACGAAAACTATTTGTTACATTTAACGAACACGTAAATTCAGCGCACTGGAAAAAAAAGACTGCCGTAGGTAGACACATCTTCAGCTCAAAACATAAAATACACATCAATGACCTAAAACTTGTGCAAGAAGTAAGGGACCATTGGAAAATGGAATTTTACGAAGCCACACACATACACAAAAACAAACATCAAAATCTGGTGAACGCGAATTACGGTGAAGTAACGTCCCCATTACTGACTTTGTTCACTTTGAAAAAAGTTATTGACAAGAACATTGTTGATTTAACAAAAGAGACAGACAGCGATACATCTGACGACGAATTTGTTGATTGCGAGTAATGAACACCCTGTATTGACTAACCCTCTAAGCATGAGAGTTGAAAAATAATTTTGCGTGGGAAATATGTTTTCCATGTCTTAAAATGTTTTAATTTGATACAAGTCCCCTGATGATGAGCAACTTTGTGCTCGAAACTGCAGTAGGAAATAAAAATAAAATATTGGCAAAATTTAAATGAAGTTTGTGTTAAACTCAAAAATTTTCCCTTAAGCTCATAAGATAAAATTCACAGTTTCTAAGAAATTACAAAATTTCTCAAATATTTTTCAAAAAAATCAATATTTTTTCTAAATTCGAAAATGTTTCGAAAATACAAAAAAGAAATAATTCACAAAAATACAGACGAAAATATCGCGTACTGTTGAGTAATCCACCTAGTCGTTTCACCTTAGCCGGGAAACCACTAATCCTTCAACTTTAAAGAATTTGGAAATGTTCGAAAGAAGAGGGTGGTTTTCGAATGTACGGCTCTGTCCATGGGATTTATGTGACGTCGGCCTATGTCAAAGCAAAGCGCCTTTCGAGTGGTGGAAAGGTGGTGCGAGAAAACCAGGCTATCAGTCAACGCAGATATTGTTTTCCAAAAGTCGGAAGGTAATTCAAGCCCCAAGGCTCTTTGGAACTCAACTGATTTATCAAACAAGGTGAAATACCTTGGAATGATTTTAGATGAGCGACTGACTTGGAAGGAGCACATTGAAGAAAGGATAGGTAAGGCGATCAAAGTATTCTGGCATTGCCGAAGAGCACTCGGTAAAAGCTGGGGTCTCAGACCATCAGTGTTATACTGGATGTATGTGGCGATAGTGAGGCCAATATTGAGTTAAGGAAGTATGCTCTGGTCTCACGTAGCAGAAGTACAAGTGATCGGGAAAAAGCTCACCCAGGTACAAAGACTGGCATGTCTAAGTATCACTGGAGTGATGACGTCAACTCCAACAACGGCATTGGAGGTGCTTTTGTCTTTAGACCCTATCGACTTGTTTGTGAGAAGAGAAGCCAGGTCGACAGTGGCGAGACTGTACAGGCAGGGTCATTGGATAGCATCAGGCAGAAAGATAGGACACGCAGGAATCTTAGCGGACCTGAAGAATCAATTCGGGGAAGTTGAGATGCCTAGTGACCAGATCGAAGCCGTATTCCGATTTGACAGAGGTTCTGAGGTAGTTCTGCCGAGCAGACAAGAATGGGTAGAAGGAAAATTTCCTGTAGAGAGAGACCTGACGATGTACAATGTACACTGATGGGTCGAGGACTGACGAAGGCGCGCGAGAAGGGATATACTGTGAGGAATTGAATATTAATGTATCAATCGCTCTAGGAATCTATGCAACTGTGTTTCAGTCAGAAACTCTAGCCATAAGTGAAAGTTGTCGCATACTGACAGAAAAGCAGGTGAGAGATAAAAGAATAAATATTTGCTCGGACAGTGAGTCGGCGATCAAAGCCATCTCCTCTTGCAAATTTTCAGCGAAAACGGTACTCGACAGTCGAGAGAGCCTGGAAACCTTATCAAGAGATAATCTTATCTGCTTGATCTGGGTTCCAGGTCACTCAGACGTATTGGGGAACGAGAGAGCCGACGAATTGACAAGACAGGGAAGCAGCTACCGACTTATTGGCGCCGAGCCGACACTAGGTATTTATGCTGGATGCGTTAAAGAGCTGCTCAAAAGAGAAGCCGAAGAAATGCACCAACGTAGATGAGAAAGGCTGCACAATTGCAGGCAGGCAAAGGAATTTTTGTTGGGCCGCAACTTAAGGACCACCAGATTCCTGCTAAGCCTGAATAAAGGCGGAATCAGGCGATTGATAGGAATGCTGACAGGGCATAACTCATTAGGATACCATCTCAACAAGATGGGACTTAATGATGATCCAAACTGCAGAAGGTGTGGCGACATACCTGAAACATCGAAGCATTTCCTATGCCATTGTCCGACTTTGGCAAGCCTGAGGACGAAACATTTAGGGGACTTTTATCTCACCATAGAAGAGTTTAGAAAATTCCACTGACTAATGTTCTAGCTTTTATCACAGACAGCGGCTGGCTGAACCCACCAACGACACAGCAACAGCGTCAGTGACAGATGGAAACACATAAAAAATACACCTCACCCACAACACAATAGAACCAGACAATTCACGATTCACCACCAACATTCACAATAACAACGCCATAAACCAAAAAACAGAAGACTCAGTACAATGGGCCCAATAGGGATGGCCTAAGTGCTTGTTTTAGTTCTAAATTTTTTTTTTTCGTATTTAGAGCTGAAATGGTTTTCGTAATAAATCAATCAATCAATCAATGTCAAAGCATATGAAATTCTATGATCAAGTGCATGATCTGACAAACATACCATTTTTCATGCTTGACAGACTGAAATTCGCCATGAAATATTGTATAATTTGACATAGGCGCGCCGTACTAAGAGCGTGAATCGCATTTTTATTGTTGTGTGTTGTGTCTATTATCTCCTGTTACCTGAGACCTCGCAGATCTCTTTGAAGTTAGCAATTTCGCTTACACTGTCACAAAAGGTTTCATCCATCAGGACACACCTTTTTTTATTGAAACGCAAGACCGGAATGTTACCAACCAACCTATAAACGCCAGAATATAAAAAATCAAACTCTTCCAATCAAATTATTGCCTTTCATTTTTATTAATAAATTTCAGTTTGGTTTTTACATATTTGCAATAAGTATATTTTGTGTTGTCTATGCAATAAAATTTATATTTTTGTATTTTATTTCAACAACATAGTATCTCTAATGTCCATGAGGTTTTGATTTGCATTTAAATATAAAAAATGCAAAATTGCAATTTAACACTCAGAATAAAAATGTATTTTTCACAATACGGATCCATACATTTATATTGAAACGATTAACTTAACTTAACTTTTTTTTGTTCCGAATAGAAAATCATAAAAAAAAATATTACTCAGAGGTCAGTTTCGGTTAATAGTATCAATTGATAGAGTGAATTTGATAACTCGAAAATAGTTGATGTTCATTTCCGATTCGAAAACAAAATGAAAATTTTCCAATTGAACTCATTTAGGGAGTGGAGATATAAGTATAAAAAGGCAGATAGAAAACACTGTCACCACTTAGTATAGGATCGAATCATATTTGGAGCAACTGTACATGTTACGCTCTTAAATTAGCGCCAAATATTTGGGGAATTACTTGGATAAAAGGGATTAAGACTCGTTGAACTTGGGGCTTAGCTTAAATTATATTAGCACGATTGACGGTGCTTTTACCTTTTGAACGCTCTGCATTCAGGTGAAACATAAGAGACATTACTACCCGAACTCTTACAACACATCTAACAAAATTCCGATAAAATTATTAACTTGATAAGTCTACGACTAGTGTTTGAGGCAGAACTTTATACCTACCTACGTCCAACAGAAGGGAAAACCAAGGCTGGCATGAGCGCAGCTTATCGCGAACAGCGCGCTTAGCTCGAATGCGAGCGCCGCTCATTTTCCGAAAACGTGACTGCCGCTCGTATTTAACGCTCGCGCTCGTAAATTTCATAGTTTTTTCAGAAGCTTCGTTTCTGGTATTAAGCAAATGGAGTTAATTACTGAAAGAATTTTTACATACAATCAGCACCAACGTAAATTACGAGCTGTGAAGTACTAGCTCATTTCAAATACATTGAAAAAACAGCTGATATTTCACAGCTAGAAATTTACGTTGGTACTGATTGTAGAGTGTGGAAAATCCATCGCTTAATTTGAAAAGCACTAAAAACTAATGTTTAATTCTTACGGAATGTTCTTCTTCTGAACATCCTTCAATCACTATAGAACTTCCCCGATATTCTTAAAATTTTAAATATCTTGAAAGTCTGTATAAGAAAGTTTCCAAAATATTCTGAATTTTCATCAACACTCTTGGCTAAAACGTGTTTTCTAAGATACTTTGTCAATAGTGTGAAAGTGACAACGAAGACAACGTCATTTTGCCAATTCAAAACATATTGAAAACTGCTGAAATCTGTTGAAACTGCTGAAATTCGACAGCAAATAAATTTGAATGCGCATGGCCCTCTCACTTTGTCTTCATCATGCTCTCATCCGAAAATAGAAACATTGGGTTTTCAAATTAAAAAACTTAGCCCTGGTATGCACTTAAAAAAATGTCACTTCGTTTTGAAACTCCGCATGTACATAGAGACAAATTCTCTCTATGCGCATGTGCAGTTTCGAAAGGGAGTGCTATTTTTTTAGTGCAAATCTAGCCTTCTGTTTTGAGAAAATTGTAAGTGCGATTAAGAGCGCTAAAATTGAGCGCAATGAGCGCCGCTCGGAAGGCGTACGGTAGCGGCGCTCAAATTTTTTATGAGCGCTGCCAGCCTTGGGGAAAACTACTACCTTTGTGTTCGTAAATTTGGTACTGTTGAAACATTTTTGACATAAGTTCTACTATGGGTTTCACTAAAATTACTTTATGCTAACTAAAGATTATAGGAAAATGTAAGGAAAAACTTGACTTTTTGAAAATTCAATATTCCCAGTTTAGTTTTGACAAATTTCTATAGACCCCATGTGAGGATCCAAAAATGTACTAAACCATGCATTTAACTCACAAAGTTCTACAGGGCGTCCAAAATAAATTTCATACGAAATTTTTAAAACTTTTGTTGAAACAAAAGACTTTTACATTTCGTATGAGTTTCATTTTGGATGTGCTGTAGGCAAACAATGTGACAGAAAGACAGAAAGAGGTGAAAAGTTGATTTAGTACAATTTTATCATTTAAAAGCCATTAACGATTCTTTGAAAAATGTTGTTGATTTCGTCGTTTACGACATCTTCAGTACACCTTGTCTTTAAGATCATGTGTATGTATGTATGTATGTGTATGTAACCTTCTGATGGCTGAAAAAGATGTCCAAAAGACAGCGCTGATAACACCTTTCGCCGCCTTTGAAATCCCATCAATGACATTTGGTTTATGTAACGCAGCTCAATCATTTCAGCGCTTCGTAAACACTGTCATTCAGAGATTGGACTTCTGCTTCGCTTACCTTGATGACATCCTAATCGCCTCAAAAACCGCAGAAGAGCACGTTCCACATCTGAGAGCGCTCTTCGGCCGCTTGAGCGATTACGGTTTGGTCATCAACCTCAACAAATGTGTTTTTGGCCAACCAGAAGTCAAATTTCTGGGCTACTCAATCAGCGGACTTGGAACCAAACCACTGGACTCCAAAGTCGCAGCTATTAGAGACTTCAAGCTACCTGAAACAGTAGAGCACCTAAAACGCTTTCTAGGCATGCTCAACTATTACAGACGCTTCTTGCCTAAAGCAGCCCATGCACAAATTCCTTTACTTGATTTAACTAAAGGTAACAAATGAAAAGACAAAACACCTATTGCTTGGACAAATACGACAATCGAAGCCTTTGCTAAATGCAAAGATCAACTCGCTAATGCGGCTCTTCTTGCTCATCCATCAGCATGCGTAAAACTATGCCTCATGGTTGATGCTTCAGATACCGCTATTGGAGGAGTAGTACATCAGCTAAGTTCCAACGGTTGGCAGCCTTTTGGATTCTTTTCTAAACGGCTTAATTCAGCCGAAAAGAACTATTCCACCTACGACCGCGAACTACTAGTGATGTACTCTTCGATCAAACACTTCCAAAGCATTCTGGAAGCACGTGTCTTTACAATATTCACGGATCACAAGCCTCTCGTTTTCGCTTTTCAGCAAAAAAAATGAGAAAGCTTCTCCCCGTCAATTGAGACACCTTGACCTCATCGGTGTCACTACAAAATCCGGAGGCACAAAATCCGGAGGCAACAAAATCCGGACGAAAAATCCGGAGGTTACAAAATCTGGAGGCGTCAAAATCCGGATGCCTCAAAATCAGGTGGCGTCAAAATCCGGAGGCGTCAAAATACGGAATATTTTCAAAAATCCGGATAAAATCTGGACAAAATCAGGACGAAATATGAACGACATTGTATTATTTAAAGCATAGCATCTACATTTTCTTTGTACTAACCTTTTCGTATATGAGTTGCTGCGCCACAGGCCTTGACCATAATGGGAAAATAAAAAAGCGGGGTCGAGGGGCGGCAGCCCCCGCAAAGGGGGGTTAAGGGGGAATATCCCCCTTGCGGGGTCTAAGGGGCAGAGCCCCTAGCGGGGTTTGGGGCAGAGCCCCATGCATGTACGGCCGCCTGCAGGGCGTAGCCAAGCCCGCCGCAGGCGCGGGGGTGAGGGGGCAGAGCCCCCAATATTAAATATATCTAAGACATCCGCCACAGAATTACAACAAGTCTTCCAGCGCTATGATATATTTTTATTGAACTGTTTATGTACAAAAGACGAACAACGGAATCTACAAAATCCAGAGGCTACAAAATCCGGAGGCTACAAAATATCGGACGCTCATCGGGATTTGGATTCATCAGGATTTTGACGCATCAGGATTTTGTAGCCTCCGGATTTTGACGCGCCTCCTGATTTTGACGCATCCGGATTTTGACGCCTCCGGATTTTGTAACCTCCGGATTTTTCGTCCGGATTTTGTCGCCTCCGGATTTTGTGGCTCCGGATTTTGTGGAGCCGACCTCATCGGTCAATACTCTTCAGATATTCAACATATCTCTGGAAAAGACAACATTGTTGCTGACTCATTGTCACGCATAAGCGACATTGCTATTTCTACTTCCATCGATTACAAGCTCATTGCCCGCCAACAAGAAACCGACGAAGAACTTCAGCAATACATGCGAACAAGTTCTGGCTTAAAACTCGTTCAACTAAAAATTAGAGACTTCACAATAACTTGCGAAATTTCTACAGGAATGCCTCGTCCCTTCATCCCTTTGTACTTACGAAAAGCTGTTTTCAACCACGTCCACAACCCCGCTCATCCCGGAGTTAAGGCCACATACAAACTCATGAAGAAAAGTTTCATTTGGCCGTCACAAGGACGTCAAAATTTCGATCTCGCGGAGCTTTTGATTTATGCCATTCACAAGCGACGGAACGATTTATAAAAATGGTTACGGAGTCATCTATTGCGGCAGTAGGTGAATCGAAACAAGATGCTATCACCGCAGTGCGGTTGAAAAGTCGCGAGGAACGTGCCAAATTGAATAGAAAAACGGAATTCCACCTTTGAATTTCGTAAATTTCAAAACACAAAAAAACGACTATTTGAGTCAAGGCAAAATCGATTTGAAAATATTATTGCCAGAGAGAACAGAAACTGAATTTTGTTTCAGAATAAAAGGCAATGACAAAAAACTGATTTTTATGATGTTTTAGTCAAATTTCATCGAATTTTTTGTTGAAAAACTCATAGTTGGGAACACTTTTTGATTTTAATTTTAGGTAAATCGTTATTTTTGAAATCTAAAAGTTATTCCAGGTTGTTGCCTGAGTCCTTCAGAAAATTTTGAGTGGTCACTCAACAGTAGAACGTTCATCGATTTGGTGAAAAGTGGTCATATATGACCCGAACGAGACGAAATTCTTCAGAGCGATGGCGGGGGGTCCAAATTTGAGTTTCAAAATTTTTCAAAGGTGTATTTTCTGAATCATGGGGACCCCTAGATCTTATTTCTTGCAGGGGAGATGAAAAAAAAATAAAAGTTCAAAAACGCTCCACCCTAACAACCACTCATTAGGGGGATCCAAAAATGTATGGCAAAATTAAGTTTTCGGAAACTTTGGGGCTTATTTCGGAAAGCGGAGCCAAATGGTTCACTGAGAAAAAGTTTCTATGGGCCGGACGAGATCCGAAAGGATTTGATGGGCGACTTAGCGATTTAGCTCATCTTCGAAATTTACCTCATTATTACGATTGACTTTCAGAAATTTATGTTATTTTGAGAATCGGTCATGATTTCCTCTAATATTGTGTTGACGGACGGACGGGGCCTATATTAGGTGCGGAGGTTTTCTACAGATTAAGCCCTAAGCTTTCACGCTTCGCATATTTTGGAACCCTACTCAAGACTTTGATTTGCCTATTGTAGTTGCTCGAGTAGCTTTTCGGAAATTTACCGACTGACCCCTGTACAACCACCATTCAGTGCGAGTCTGAGCCTGCAGGGAGCACAAATGCTTCAATCGAGCAGTGGAACTTCTTCTCGAGCGCATTCTAATCAAAAATAATCAAACTTATCTTAACACTCACGTTGACAGTCAATGAGGAGTATCAAATATACAAAAACCTTGATTTTTCACGATTTCCGTGATTTTTTTTGCTTTTCATCATTGAGCGCCCTTCGGATCTCGTCCGGCTCATATAGCAAATTTTCTCAGTGGCACCGTTCTCCGGGCTAAGCCTCAAAGTTTTCGACAACACAAAAAAATTTTCCAAAATCGAGAGAAAATTTACAAAAATGCCATGCTTTCGAGGGGAAAATATAATGGAAGTCTGTCTGGTGTTCTTGACTTTTCGTTAACGACAATTTTTTTACAATTTCTAATAATCTTTAGTTAGTATAAAGTAATTTTGGCGAAAGTCTTATGTCAGCTTATGTCAAAAATGTTTCAACAGTACAAAGATAACAGGTTTCCCTACAGTGCGTCCGCTACAGAAGTGGAAGTCCGATGTTTTGAGGTTATTCAGTCGTAGAGACCTTGGTCAGGGGTCATAGAAATAAGTCGCGTCCGGGATTACTTATTCCTAGAGCTGAAATAGGCGTGTGTTTCCTCCCACTTTAAACTAATTATCTCCGTGTAATAATTTTGATTGTATAAAAATTAGGAAAAAAAAATTTACAAAATAAGATTCAAGCAGCAACACAACGAAATACGAAAGTTTAAATAATAAAACTAAAAGTGTTGCTAGATTTAAAAGAAAGACTATCTAAACGTCAAATAATAAATTAACTCTACCATTTTGATAACAACCTAAAAGTCGTTGCCGCTCTCTGACTAAAACACAGTCCTAAATAGAATATTCTTAACTACAAACTAACAATTACCTATTCGAAAAAAATGTGGAAGAAGCAGCGCTGCTGTTGCTGCTACTATACGATGAATACGTTGAATGCTTAGCAGCTGTTGTGCATAGCTGGGAAGTGGCCACCGATGGTAAATGTTCTGATGATGTTGATATGGAATGTTTGTCGCTTTTCAAATAATCGATAATCGTTTTCGTTTGTTTTATGTGTGCGACATGCGATGCTTCGTACTAAAGATGGAACATTTTAAACAAATGAAATTATGACAAAAGTTGTAGTTATACTTACGCTGGCAGTTAAGTTCATGAAAGTGTAATACTTTTCTAGAATTTTAACCATTTCAGTGAATTGTCCATTGATTAAATATCGTCGAATATCCTGTTCATGCTCTTGGCAATCCATCACTAAATGGCCAACTAAAATACATACATAACTTGCTAGCATCGTGTGCTCCATATGATGGCCAGCTTTTTGAAGTACTGTGAATCGATGTGAATGTGATTATCGTTGAAACAAAGTGTCGTAATATTAAATGCAAACTTACGTTTTGTCACTGTCTCCTCGACCTCTTCTTGAGATTGGGACTTACGCTCCGTTTGCTTGGAATTGTTTAGAAAATCATCGGTATTTTGTTCGACAAGTCTAATGGAATGAAAAAAGAATAATTTTTTCGGTCTATCGATTACAAATTTGTAGTCTCCTACCTCGCCATTTCTTCACATTTGTAGAAATATTCAATCAAGGCTTTAATAGCTGGTACCTTGTTGTATTGATTGTGATCGGACGGAGCGTTCGCTTTCATCACTACTATTCGATTTGGGAGTGTGTACATCGTCAGATTGATCAAGAGTAACAAAACCTAACAAAAAACATCAAATTAGTCAAAGCGCCAAGCAGCTGATTACAAATCTTAACGGACGAAGAGTGCATGAAGACTCATGGCTGCTTCCCGGTGCGTTTGATGCGAACTCGGCGTCTGTCAAGTTAATGATGAAATGTACAGTCTGTCAAGCGGTTCATGTTTGACTGGTACGGAGTCTTTACATCTCATCACGAAATTCAATACACATTGACAGAACGCGACGTTCGTCACACCAAACGCGCCCGAAGTGCAACACAAAAACATAACCAAAGACCCGTACGTATCAGAATAGATATGGCAAACAGAATAGATGTTGCAAAAAGACACGAACGCATCTAAATGGAGAAACGAGCAAACAATCCCATGTTCTGTGCTCTTTGTAACTATAAGAATTTCAAAGATCAATAGAAATTACCCAAGGTACCGAAGTACGTCTGAGACCATTTGATGGCCTAAATGTTCTCTCCTACACCACATCAAAAAGAGGACCACCGTAGTTTCTTCCCTGAAACTATTTTCTCTAAAATTTTATTCTCTACAATTTTACCTTTAGAAGCAACTTTCTAACTCTCATGGTTCTAGAAATATGGGTCATCCCTCTTAATTCTAGAGGTGGCCATAGAAGTGACTATATCCCCGGACTGGGTCATGTTTCCAGCAGCACCATTTTCACCAAATCCAGTCAATTGCTGGGCTTCGCTGATGACTTGGATATCTTGGGCCGAAACATGGAAGCTGTTAAGGAAAAGTTCACGGCTTTGGACAGAAAAGGTACCGACCTCGGGTTGAAGGTTAATGACACAAAGACCGAATACATGATTGTCGCCCCATCGAATCGACAACACGACCAAAGCGTAACAATTGACACACACACATTTAAGGTGGTAGACAAGTTCGTATATCTTGGATCTCTGCTTAATTCTGACAACGTAATCATGGACGAAATCAAAAGACGGATAACTCTTGACAACCGGAGTTATTACAGCCTGATACAAATTTTAAAGTCCAAATCAGTAAGCAGAAACTCTAAATGCGCACTGTACAAATCTGTGATAAGACCAACAGTTACGTATGGGTCGGAGTCGTGGTGCATGACTCAGAAAGACGAACAATCGCTGCTCGCGTCCGAAAGAAAGGTACTGCGGACAATTTTCGGACCAGTATATGACGAAAATATGAACAGATGGCGCAGACGATTTAATCATGAGCTTATGCAGTTTTATGGAGAGCCGGACATAGTTAGAACAACAAAAATTAACAGACTACGAGGGCTTGGTCATGTGCAGCGTATGGACGACAATCGTATCCCGAAGAAACTTTTTATCACCAAACCGGAAGGCAAAAGAAGTGCAGGCAGACCAAAATCCAGATAGTGCGATGCAGCTTTTGCCAACCTGAGAACTGCGGGAGTAACCAGCTAGAAGACGTTAGCTGAGGATAGGTCCGGTTGGAGAAGCATGTTGAAGAAGGCCAAGACCCTCAATGGGTTGTAGGGCCGGTTAAGTAAGTAAGTAAGGGTCATGTTTCCGAAAAACCCTGAGACATGTGTTCCCTAAAATTTATTTCTCAACAACTTTGTCTTTGGAAGTAAATCTCTCTCTCTCTCTCTTATATTTAGCCAAATATTGACGAAAACCCATGTCCTATCGTATTAGGCCGAGAAAATGAGTTTCGTCCATATCCCAAACCACTCAACCGATTTCCCCCAAAATTTTTTCACAGCTCCGTGCTATACTTGCTGAGATACTGAGATACTTGCGAAAAAGTTTCACCGACCCGACCCTCGAAAAACCATATTTTTGGTCACTTCTTCGACCATACCTCCGGAACCACATGACCGATTTCACTCATATTCGAACTTAAATCATGGGACATGTGTACATTTCAAGGGAAAAATGTTTAGGCTGATTGGTTGAGCCGTTTAGAAAAAAAGTGGAGACGAACAGAAGGACGGACTTTTTTTTCTGATTCGTCATCTCCAGACGATAATAAATAAAGTTCTTTCTGGTAAATGTATAGGACCTTTGTACTTCGTACGGGTCCAATAAGGATAGAAACGCATCGCTACTGATACTCACCAAAATACTTAATTCGAAGATGCATCCCTCTGGAACGTAATGTGGAGCTTGCAACAGTAAATGTAAGCTGGTGTCAAATATCAGCAGTTTTTCGCCCAAAATTGCACTTCCTGCTGATTTTTCGTTGAACGGATGAGTTAAATTAATTAGAACTTTCAATGTGGGCACCAAAGCTTCGCGTAATACAATGCCTGGATTATCTTTGGGCGTTTGATCATTCGTTGGATAAAGCGCAATTTCGCTATCACAAAGTCTATAAAATGTAACCAATGTATCGACGGCATGACCGTTTTTGTACGACAATATGTAGCTTTGATTCTCCTCATTTTGAGTGGAAACATTTTCAAGGACCCGTAAGCATCGCTCGATCTTTCGCAATTTTTCCAACAACGATTCCGTCCAATCCACAACGTAATCGGATATTTGGCGGCAACATTCACAAATGGTGTTTATTATGTGTTCTAATCCGCCCAATTTTCGTAGTTCTTCCTTGAACCATTCGCCAGCACGTTTCGATGTGAGTGACAGCAATGTTTCCATAGCTAGCGTTCCCACTGTTATGTTTTCCAGATTTAAATGGACCGCTTTTCCCTGATTTTTTATTTCGGCACACAATTCTCGAACCTTAGCCTTATTTCGTTGTAGCTGTTCTTTAGTCAATCCGCAATCGTCTAATGCGTTCGCATGGCTAACATCTGACTCCAACAAATTGAGCATTAACTCCAGTGAATCTCGATCCAAGTCCATGTTCAAATTGTCTTGATTCAACACAAACATTACTGTCGCCGTGCACAATCCCAAGCTTTGGTCTTTTGAGGCATCGTTTAAAGCTTTAAAAAACTTTGTTATCGTCCCGTGAGCTCTCACATGCATACGAAATGCAGGTGTCATACATTTTGACGCCAACTGAATAGCCGACAAACATCTCGTTGACATTGGATTTTCGGATCGCAGTGCATCCAAAATATATTCCACGTCGTCATCCATTTCTTGGAATTCTCCGATCTCCTGAATTTGATGTGCTTTTTTGACGTTTCTAACAACTGTGTAGAATTTCTTAACTTTGGTATCACATTTGACGCTGGTCATCTCGGTTTCATCATCATACGTTTGTGGCGATCGTTGTCGGGTAACTCGAGTCAAACCGCTGCTCGGCTCGCCATCCTCATCGAAGTCGTTGTAGTATGCATCGGAGTTAGTTGGCTTTGTCGTTGTATCACTAACAACTGTTTTGTCCTTCGAATCGTCATCCCATTTATGTTTGTACACGTGGCGCTTTACATTTTCCCCTTCACTGTTTGCTGCCGAAATGGCACGACTTTTAAAAATACTCCCCTTCTTTTTCGATATCACCAATTTGACACTGGGCTTATCATCTTCACCCATCGTTAAATTGTTGTTGACATGCTTATCGTCATCGTCGGCCGCACCGTCGTCAACATTCATTTTTCTCGTTTTTCGATAAACTTTGTGCTCGTTGACGGCATGTTGCTTATTTTGGTCTGGTGCTGAATTCGGTGAAGTTTGCGATAAAGGAACGGTAGCGTCAGACGGATTATCAGTCGGTGTGTTTGACGCAGTACAAAGTTCACTGTTCGAACTTTCTTCCAGGCGTGCTGACTTTCGTTTTCTCCCATAACTCTTGATTGGTGGCCGAGAAGTTGACTCAGTTTTCTGCAAGCAAATAGAATCAAATGCAAACTTAAGTCTCAAGAAAATCGTCAAAAGTCTAGCGGAACATAAAACTCTCTTAAAAAGCCCCTCAGCAGTTCGCTTACTTCAAAAACTACTCAGAAAGTCGAGTTTTTGGCGAACTAATTCTGCCACAAAAATTTGAGATTATGGAAGATTTACGAGAGAGAGAAAAAGAGAGATTATGATATGTTTGCTGCAATCACACTGATGTTTGTAATAAAGATAATTTCCAAACACATTTTATTTGATGCAATCGTATTATGTTTAGTTTCTCAGACACTTTCGTAAGACACAATATGGTTGCGGCAATCATGTTTTTATGTTTGCAAGACAAGTACAAGTAAAAGGAATTGAAAATTGTTGTTCAGTGTAAATGGTAAATTACAAACCTGTAGCATTCCATTGTTATTATTTCGCGTACATCTTCTCTCCATTACTTCAGGCTCTATTGGTTTGAAAATCTCATTAGCAGTAGGTTGCGGCGTCTTAACTCTACTCCTCATATTTCTCTTGGGTGAAATTTTTGCTTCAGCGTGTTTTACCAACGGCTCTTCCACTTCACAATCCATCATCGTTGAAAGTCTCATATCTACTTCTGATGGTGCCGCCATCAGTGAACTGTCTTGACTGGTTTCTTGATCATCTGGATCAACGCTTGACACGTGACTTGAGCCACGGCTATGTATTACTTGGCTATCAGGTACCCCCATTGGTAAACACACTGACGATATGCTTCCCAAAACGGAACTTTGCGAATCGAAATCCTTGTCTTCTATGGGCGAGGCAAGAGTTCTATACAATTCATAATTTTCGTTGCCTGGCTGGGGTGAATTATCTTTCATGACAGTTTCCACTTTTCCCAAGTCTTCCACTTGGTTCCGTCGGGTAGCTCGTGTATTTCGCCTCGCTACCGGCTGTGCTATTGGCTTCACCTCATTGTCTCCGTTCAAAGTTATAAATGCTTGAGCGAGATGTTTCTTGATCTTAATTTTAATTCCTTCTGGCTTGTGTTCGGTGACGGCGACAATAGGTTGGACTACCTCAGTAACGGCTGTCTCTTGAGGTGCTGGTGGATCATCTGAAAGAACTGCCAAAAGTTCTGCTGTAGATGTCAATGGTCTGTTGGGAACGAGTTGAGGCGGTGACTGTGAGGCTGGAGATCTTATAACTTCTTCACTGTCCGTACTTATGAGACGTGAAGTACCCTGCAAAAAATAAAAATTTTACAAATAACAAACGGAAAATTAGATACATATCGGGGCTTTGACCATTCAAATTACAATTTTTATAAACTTTTTTACTACTCAGACTTTGGTTTAGGAATGTTGTCTTTTACTCAGAAAAACTTCAAGACGGCGTTGCGTCAAGTTTCCTTTATTTATCTTTGTCAAACATGTTGAATTTCTGAAGCTTATGGGGTTGTTTCACAAATTTATGACGTACTTTGTTATAGTTTTTCTGAAAATCTCCGAAAGATACCGCAATTGTAGTTATTTCATGCACTAGATCGATCCTTCCTCTAGTGCATGCAACTACTGTATTTTGAATCTGAAAGTTGCAACAAGTGGAATACTGTTTTTTCGGCTAGGCAGCCAGGTGTCAAAAAGTGATGTCAGAGCCATAGCGAGAACTTTATGTGAAAATAATTGTTAATTTGACACCAGGCTACGTACTTTTTCATGGTTCGGTGGTACAAAGAAGGCAGCCTGGTGTCAGAAATTGAATCAAATCACTGTGACGGTATTGAGAAATGACTTACAACGCACACTATTTCAACTTGACACCAGGCTGCCGTTGCCATACCCATTAAAATGAACATAGCTCAAGAAGTATAGTGCGTTGTAAAGCATCCGCCAATGGCGTTAACGGAATATGCTTCAATTTTTGACTCCTGGCTGCCTAATTTTTCATAGTTCAAGGGCACAAAGAGGGCAGCCCGGTATCAAATTGCGCCGTAACATACTGGCTGCTAGATTCTAATTGCCCATTAGCCCTATTCATGTCAAAAAAAGTTGTCCGAAACTTTGACCCGAATGTCTATTTCACTTCTTTTCCCATTACTGAATACTCTAGAATATCAAAATGCTCTGAAAATAAGTTTAGGAGTTCCGCAAACCGTTGCAAGATTAATGCGTTTCAATGCGTCACCATACGTTTCATACAATCTTCATAAAAGGCGTGGGACCCCTAAACTCATTTCTGGAGCATTTTTATGTTCTACAGAATTGTTCGGCAATGGAAAAAGAAGCCAAATGAGTAATTCGAGTCAAAGTTTTGCACAACTTTTTTTGGCGTGAATAGGGCTATTACACATATATAATTTTGACACCAGAATGCCTTCCCGTACTTGGCTACTGTAGCATGACCCACTCCAAGATAACTTTTTTATTCTCTCAAAATGTCAAAAAATTGTAGCTCCTAAAAATCAAAATCCAAAGAGAAAATGTTGGAAAGACAAAGCATCAGTAGAATTCCCATATTGTTCAATCATCCTCGGGGGTATAAGTTGATTATTAGTATTTACTAGTTGTCCCACTGAAAACTTGTCATTACATGTATGTGTGCACCCCACCCCACATGTATATCTGCATGTAATGACACGTTTTCGGTTGGGACACCGAGTAAAACAGCATACAGTGGGGGATGCTTAATAAGTCATCCATTGTGGATAATTTCGTGACACTCGCAAACTCATTCGTGTATTTTTAAGCAACTCGCTTTCAAAACTGTTTTCTGACTCTTGTAGTTGTATACCTCGCCTCCGGCTCGGGATACAAACTCTACACTCGTCAAAAAACAGTTTTCAAAGCCTTTTGTTTAAAAACACCCTCTTGAATTTGGCTCATTTCACAAAATTAATCCCTCATGTAATGACTTATTTCCGCATCCCCCACTGTAATCTACTATTAGTAAGGGCAAAACAACCGACATAAGGTAAAATTTCCCCTATCTTTTATTTTGAATTCATGTCTGCATAATGACCTCCTAGTACAGTTCCAGCGACTGTATTGGTACCTCGGTACCTACCCACTTATACTATGTATATGCGCTATTAAAAGAAAGCGGAGAGATTCTGTTGGAACCACTGCGAGAGGTGATGATCAGTTCTCTGGCTCTAGGCCACATTCCAAAGAAATGGGAAAAGGTGAAAGTCTCATTCATACCGAAGCCAGGTAAACAGTCACATAATAAGGCGAAGGACTACAGACCAATAAGCCTGACTTCATTCATACTGAAGACACTAGAAAGGCTGATTGATCTGCACATAAGGGAAGAAATTCTTGCCGAATCTCCACTGCACGTAAAACAAAATGCCTATTAGGCAGGCAAGTCTACAGACTCCGCTCTACATGGTCTTGTAGCTGAGATAGAAGATTCCTTTCGCGTCGAAGAAATATCCCTTGGATGTTTTATGGACATACAAGGGGCCTTCGACAAGACGAGATTCGAAGTGATCGGCAGGACACTAGTAGAGAGGGGAGTAGCGCCAGTTGTAGTCAGATGGATAGACAGGATGCTCAGAGATAGGACCGTTGAGGCCGAAGTCTGCGGCGCCAAAGCTGATCTCTGGGTTGCCAAGAGATGTCCCCAAGGCGGCATTCTTTCACCCCTGCTATGGTGCATGGTGGTTGATTCCCTTCTAAGAGAGCTAAACGAAAGCGGGTTCCTTACCCAGGGATACTCGGACGATCTGACCATCTTGATCAAAGGCAAGTTCGAGACCACTCTGGGAGACTGCTTGAGAATGGCTCTGAAAGTAGTGGAGCGATGGTGCCGGGAAAGGGGTCTGCAACCCAGATAAGACGGACATAGTGCTGTTCAGCCGAAGGCTCACAGGCTCAGATCATGTTGGGAAAGTGAAGATCTTCGGGAAGGACGTTGAAATTAGCCCCCAGGTGAAATATCTGCGAGTTACGCTTGACCGCAAGCTAAACTGGATCGCCCATGTAGAGGACAAAGCTCAAAAAGCTCTGACGGCCTTTTGGATTTGCAGAAGTGCTATTGGGAGGAGCTGGGGCTTATCCTCAAAAGCGGTAGTAAGGCCCGCGATAAGTCATGGCTGCGTAGTATGGTGGCCAAGGCTCAACGTGCAGACGGCGAGGGAAAGGTTGAAAGAAGTTCAGAGGTTGGCGTGTGTGTGTGCCACAGGTTCCATGAAGACGACGGCAACGGCGCACAGTGTATTTTTTGTAAGGATTTGCTGCTTGGGCTTAAACTCGCACAGATTTCAAAATTTTGATGATATTCCATTTTATTTGAATCAAGAAAAGAATATAGGACAGCTGTAATTCCTTTCGATCAATAAATTTTCAGGACTCCCACGTCCAGAGATGAAAACGTTTGTATGGTCAAAAACCAATTTTTTTTTTTTGAGAGTATTGCCACTTTGGCTATATATTGCAGGGAATTTGCTTGAAATGGATCAATATTTTTTTTTTTTAGACCAAGGAAAACGTTCTTCTTCTGACCATTTATAGTAAGGCAGCCTGGTGCCAAAATTCTGTTTATGCCCGCATCTCGGTTTTACCGAGAAATATTGATTACAAAAAGTTTCAACTTGGCACCAGCCTGCTTCCCTGAGTTCTAGAACAAAGAATACCGAATCCGTATGACAGCTATAGGAAGGCAGTCTGGTGCCAAAATTCTTTTTACGCCAGACTCTCGACACCAACAAGGATATTGTTCCCAAAAAGTTTCAACTTGGCACCAGCCTGCTTCCTTGAGTTCTTGACCAAAAAGTGAAATCTTGAAAATATTTTTGATTTTTTTGAAATTTTGTTTCTAAACACTCAACACGTCTCCAGTCATACTGATATATTGTTTTTAATTTTCAGAAGTTTGGTTCTCCTCAACTCATTTGTTCCCACGGGAGTCAGAAGATTTTTCGAACCGAAAAGGAAATACGTTTGTCCTTTAATCTTTCCGATTAAAAACGAAAAAAAAAGAAACGTCAAAATATTGAAAATTGCACAAATTAAAGCCTAAGCCTCAAACCCTTACAAAAAATACACTGTGCGGCGGCCCTGGAAGTGCTACTAGCAGTGCCACCTATCGATATAGTAGTGAAGGCGAAAGCTTTCGCAACAGCAGACAGGTTGACACAAAATGGCTGGTGGTCTCCAGGTTTCAAGACCGGGCATGGGAAGATCAAAAGTATGATCTCTGATCATATTTTTGACATGCCGCGGGACTTTATGACACAGAAACTGAGTTTCGAAAGAAACTTTGAAGTGCTATTCCCAAACAGGGATAAGTGGGCGAAGGGGTGGCCACTTACGCTAGCCGAAATTGAATGGGTCAGATTCACAGACGGGTCGAAGACAGGTGAAGGGACCGGAGCCGGGGTATATGACCCGAAGACGGATACCGGCACCTGGATTCACCTGTGAAGTCTATCCAGTGGAAACTTCAGCAGCTCTATTGGGAGCTCGAGAAATTCTGCAAGAAGGACTGAATGGTGAAGACGTGATCGTGTGCACTGATAGTGAATCAGCAATAAAGGCGCCGATATCAGCCATTGTGACTTCTAAGTTGGTAGAAGAATGTAAAAGCTACTTGAACCAGATAGGGCTGAGCAATCGAGTCAAACTAGTTTGGGTGCCTGGGCACTCCGGAGTGAACGGTAATGAGAAGGTTGATAAGCTGGCAAAAACAGGCTCAACGGCAACCTCATACGGACCCGAACCTCACATCCCCATCCCGAATTCGCTTTGTGCGAAAGCGGTGAAGGACTGGGTGAGGGCGGAGCATAGAAAAAGCTGGACAGCGTACGAAGGAGGAGTGCATACCAAGCATTTCTTCCCCACTCCGAACGAGAAATGGACTAAGGAGCTCCTAACGATGGGCCGGGATCGCATAAGAAGGGTGGTTAGTGCGACGACCGTACATTGCGGACTCAACAAGCACCTGACGAAGATGAGAATTTCAGGTGACCCAGACTGTTCCTGTGGCTTGGAAGAGGGAACGGGCTTTCACGTTATATGTGATAAGACTCAGGACACTAGGCGACTACGTCATGCACCCTTCGAAAGTGACCGAGCTGGGGCCTATCATATTAGACAGATTCCTGGTCGGCACGCAAAGGTTTTCATGATTTTTTAAATGATGAGCGGGAAAAAGGAACAAAGGGTCACAAGAGCTGTGTTCCAGACCGCGAAAGTGATCGTCCCAAACTTATAAAAATCTAAAAAAAAATGTATTGTTTAGCTCCTACTAGAAAAATAAAATTGCGAATGGCTACTATGGGCTTCATTCTTGGTCCTACGCGGTCTGATTCGCACAAATAAAACATAAATAAATGAAATCGTATGAAATATAAGTAATTGTAACTCAAAACAATCTGTGCGAATTATATACATGAAATTCTCATACCAAGCAACATTTTCTCATAGCTATAGAAATACAAAACTACTGCCAATGTAACTTGAAGAGTTATGTTGGAAAAGAAATCAATTCACCTGTTGCTCGAAGAACGTAGAAATTAATTCATTTAGTGCAGTTATGTGGTTGTGTTGGTTTAAATAGTGGAAATATTAATTTTTAAAATCAATGTCTTATTGATTACAAAAATTTGATACGTGGTTTTACCTTTAGATTGTAATGTTAAGTCTGTAGGTGAACCAATCACCATTTGGTGTTACTGTCAAGGAGATAGCAACGTGATTTGGGATACAATTATTACAAAATCAAGGTCACTTGAGCTGGTATTGGATCTTACAGTTCGACAATCAAAATTTTGATTAAAACAAACTTTAAAAAAATACACAAAACGTTCATTTCAAGAGCACAAATGACCATTCAAACTAAACCAACGCGATAAAAGCGCAATTTTTCTTACTGAAACTATTTATGATGACTCTAAATACGACAGATTGTATAAATGTATGAACAAACGAACATACTTTGTATGAGACGTTTAACTGAAAAATATCACTTTACAAAATAAAACGTCCGATTAGATGACAACTCTATCGATATCGATAAATAAAAATTGTCGAGAATTTCAACCAAAGCATGGTTTTGAAAATAAAGTTGTAAAAATTACAAAAAAATAATTACATTTTATTTAAACATTTACAATCAGAAGCAAGCGAGCAAAAAATTATATATATTTTCGTTCAAACTGTTTGAATTAGCTGTTTACTATGGCGGAAAAAACATTCACTCATACATAAAGCTCTACCGATTGTTGTAAGACTGTGAACAGACTAATAGGAAAATATACGGAAAGACAGATTGAGTGTATGTTGTGTGCATCAGGGGTAAACCTTTACGATTGTTGCGTTTGTTTACTCATTTTCGCACGTCTTTTATTTATATTATTTTGTTTGTAGAGTAGAAAAGCGAGTAATTCCGCATTTTATTGCAATTTTTCTTTTCGAAAGATTATACCTGTATTGTCTATGTAAATCGATTGTACAAAGTTTGCGGTTTCCGAGAAAAAGGGGAGGTACCGTAACCGCACAAGTGTTACAAACGATTCACGTAGTCATGAACCGGTATGTTGAAAAAATAAATAGCATTCTTTGATACAAGTTACTTATGAAAGGTACTTCAACGAACACGTGCGTTAAATAGTTATTTATGCAACTAGTGGCAAAATGGAGTTGGATAACCACATCGTGTGACAAAAACAACCAATTTCGCAACGTGTTTCATACAAGACTTAATGCAACAACTTGTGAAACGTGAACTTTTGAATGAACTTTGAATGAACACCCAAATGGGTGGAATAAAGGTACTTTCTATCACTTTTATAAAACGACCTCTCTATTTAGGACTAATGCTGAAAAAACCTTAGTTACAAAACTAGGTAGGAAAATAACTATTATGCAACGCCGTTGTGAAAAGTGAACTTTTTCATGCATCGTTTCGGTGACGTTAGAGAGGTCGTTTTATAACTGGTTTTACTTTTTATCACTAGTGACAAAAAGTTACTTTTTATCACTCATTTGGGTGATAAGAAGTTACTTTTTGTCACTAGTGATAAAAAGTAACTTTTTATAATTGACTTGCTTGATAAAATGTAACTTTTTATCACTCATTCCAAAGTTCACATTTCACAAGTTGTTGCATAAAGTCTTGTATGAAACACGTTGCGAAATTTGTTGTTTTTGTCACACGATGTGTTTATCCAACTCGCTTCGCTCATTCTATAACTTCACATCTAGTGACAAAAACAACTCCATTTCGCAACTAGTTGCATAAATAATTATTCTGTATCGCATTACAGGAGAAGAATCGTAAGATTGTGCAACGTTTCGTTTTAGCTCGTTTCACCGAAAAACCGAGTTTTACATGCACAAAATGCAAGCGAATGCGTGAAAAAAGAGATAAAAGAGAAATAAGAAAGATGCACAAGCTTGTGATTCTCTTCCTGTAGATCACTTTTCGCACAAGTGCGACAAAACTTTTTTAACGCACTAGTGCGTAAAAATCGCTAGTATGACAAATTTTCGCCAGTGTAAACACGCAGGGAAAAGCTCGTTTTTTGTCGATTCGCTTAAAAGAAAAAATTCGTGACAATTTGACCCTTTTGTCTTACCCTTGATGATTGTTCTACCTTAAGCGAATGATCAGGCAGTGGGTTCATCTCCCTCATTGCCTCAACTTAGATGAGAACTTCGGTCTTACATTTAGTAAACGGAAGCAGGTACAGCGAACGAATATATAATTTAGACGTCAATAACGCCAATATAAAGTTTAGTAGTCGAGCCACGGTGGCTGTTGTAAGTATATAAGTTCAATGCATGACGAGTGGCGACCCAGCGCCAGTTAATATGGAGACACATTATTGTATGTACAAAATTTTACTTCGTATTTACTTTGGGGGGTAAAAAGGGGGATCCAAGCGATATTTCTGCAGTGATTCAACGTTCATACCCTTCTGGGCGTGTGCTGAGCACAAACTCGAATGTTTCAAGGTCAAGGTCATGAGTTGCAAAAAACGTTGTTTGATACACGTTACGCATGCTGGTAGTTTAACGCACAAGATATGTTGCCGATCTCGCCTTCGGCTTGTGTCAGCAATCTCACATCTAGTGCGTTAAACTACCTTCATGCGTAACTTGTACAAAAAACTACTATTTCGTAACTGTGTAAATGCAACAGTGCGAGAAAAGATTTTCATATAACTAGTGCGAGAACACAATTTCTGTATTCACAAAAGCACAAAACAATTTTTGTAATCGCTAAGGGCCTCACATCGATTTCGCAGATACTTTCAACGTAATCGCGATTATGCACAGTAAAAACATATCTGTCGGCACGCTTGTATTTTTTCGCAACAGATTACTCAAAGACATAACAAAAATAATACGAAAACGATTACAAAGAATTTGATCGTAAATTTACGAAAACGTTGGTCTACCTCTATTGAACCATGTGTATATTATGAGTATAAAAACAAACGATACGATGGGGAGCGCGCGTTATAACGAATTTGACAAAGCAATGTTTACTGGTATAATCACATGTTGCTCTCTGCAATGTTACGTAATAAAAAAGAGAGAATCATTTGGAGAGATGCGTCTAGACTAAATGTTGATAAAATTAGCATGGCAAACCTAAGGACATTATTTGATTATGTGTATCACTTCAAAGCACTTAACACTTAAGTAAAATCGTGTGCACTATGCGGGGAAGTAATTATTTTTTAATTCAATGAGCGGAAATGCATTAATGAATTTTATCTTCTGGCAAAGTGAGACAAAGAATAATTGAATATCCAAATTATATTCATCGGTAAGATTTTTCGAGTGGCATCGTTACCACATTATCGTTTGCTTTTAAGCGAAAAAGGACCAATTATCACAATGTTTTTGAAAATGTGTGACTTGATTTGTTAATCAATACGAAAGATGGCGTTGGTTTTTATGACTCAGTTTAAGATCGTCCCTAAATTACGTAACCCTTTTTCAGTGTTGCCACAAATTTTAAATCATCCGATATCTCGGGATAGACGCACTCCAGATAGGTTAAATGTATGGCCAACCCCCCTTTTACACCCCCTAAATGGGGGGTCTACTATACATCTGACCTCTCTGGAGTGGGTCTATCCCGAGATATCGATGATTTAAAATTTGTGGCAATACGCAACACTGAAAAAGCGTTACGTAATTTAGGGACGATCCCTTTCTTGGTAGAGCTGAGAATTCAGTGAACTTTTTTATTTCGCCACCCACTGTCTGTGTGAAGTTCGGATACGCAAAAACTAGAGAAATCACAAAGAGTTCACACATGGCAACCGAAATCCGAAACAATTTTTTCTTTAGATTAATGAAATTCGTCGAAGATGTTTAAGTAGCTAGACTAAGTTCGTCAACATGACTAAAAGGACATTTATAAACAAACATCTAGCAAATTTGTGACTATAAAGCGTTGCTACTGCAGCTTCGAAGAGGAAGCTGACATCCACGTGATTTGTGAGTGTCCTAAGTTCTGTTCTTTGAGGCTGCACTGAGGAAAATATCTACAAGCGACGCGACGCGACGTAGGAAATGTGTTCATAATATACGCCGCCGACGTATTACATACGCGATGAATGTGTTATCAACCTTATTTAAGTATTGTGTAGTATGACATACGTAACGAAGGTGTTGTGAGTTGACGTAATACGTGCACGGTGTTCTTAATACGTGCACGGCGTTCGTAATACGTGCACGGCGTTCGTAATACGTGCACGGCGTTCGTAATACGTGCACGGCGTTCGTAATACGTGCACGGCGTTCGTAATACGTGCACGGCGTTCGTAATACGTGCACGGCGTTCGTAATACGTGCACGGCGTTCGTAATACGTGCACGGCTTTCGTAATACGTGCACGGCGGTCGTAATACGTGCACGGTGGACAAAATACGTCGGCGACGTATATTATAAACACAATTCCTACGTCGCTTGTAGATATTTTCCTCAGTGTGAGAATACTTGGAGACGGGTTCCTAATTGGGACGGAAAGATTTGGGTGATTTATATGATTCCGGAATAAGAAGCAAAGAATCACTAGATCTGTGTTTCATGGTCTGTATGGACCGTCCCAAACTGATAAATCCAATGCTCTGGCATTCCCATTTTGATACATCAAACTTCTCCTCCCTTACAGTGTAAATGGCATCTAACTTAAAGTCCGGATTTCTCAAGTAAAAAACGAAAATGCTATCAGCACGCATCCCTTCGGCACACTCCTAATCTTTTTCACTATTGGCATGCGCTTGTTAATAGTTGGCGTGAGTAGAAATTGACACACGTGCGCCAATAGCACCGAAGAGAGAATGTTAGCGAGCAACTGAAATTTTACGATTCGAGCTTCATGGAAACCATCGGAGTAAGTTTCACATCATTTAGCGAGAAACGGTAAGTAAGGGTAACTTTTGTCTAAATTATGTAAACAAAAAATTAACTTTTGATGCGCCTATGGCCCATGAAGGTTTTTTTTACAACTAGGTAAGTGTTTGCAGTTTGAATGGGGAGAAGCTAGAGCAGGTTTCTGAATTCAAGTACTTAGGAACCATTTTTTCAGAGGATGGCAAGTTAGTTAGGGAATTTGGGGAGCGAAGTTTGTTTAACAAAAAGGAATTGAGTAACGAAACAAAGTTAGCTATATACAGGTCTATTTTCAGACCGACAATTTTGTATGGTAGTGAGAGCTGGGTGGACTGCGGATATCTCGTGCATGACCTGGAGGTTTCTGATATGAGGATTCTTAGGAGTATAGCGAAAGTTAATCGGAGGGAGCAGTGGGATAATCACATTAGGAACGACGACATTCGGGAAAACTTGGGGGTTTCGTCAGTGGAAGAGGAGGCAAGGGCTGGTCGTCTGCGCTGCTTTGGGCACGTTCAAAGGATGGGTAATAACAGGCTACCAAAAAGGATCTTAGGTGCACAGGTCCCGGGGGTTAGGACAAGGGGTAGACCAAGGAGAAGGTTTATAGACTTTGTTAAATCGGATTTAGAAGCGGGCGACTGGAGGGCATGGAGGGGGGTGGTACACCTTCCTAGGGTTGTGTCATAAAGACCTCACACCGAAAGGCACTTAATGGTCTAAAAAGTTTGATGATGATGATGACTAGGTAAGTGTTTGCGAGCCAATTATGTCAAAACTTCCAAAAGAACTGATATCCGAAATCTCGTTTCTTTGCGAAAATTATGCTAGTAACGTAGATACCAAAAAGTGTCCGAATTCAAAGTTCAAAATTTTTGGTTCGAAGTGGAATTCAAGAAGCGAAGCGACTTTTCGCATGCGGAAAGACGTCACGATCCTTGTTCACAAACTGCTGTGTTAGGGTTTTATATTCGAAGTACGAATTGTTGTCAACAAACACAGTGGTGCAGGAGTAGGATTTTATGCCTGAGAAACACTGAACGGATGATTAGCACAACACCTTTGATGATGGTGGTGGTACTGGTCGTTAGAACCTACCCAAAACTTTTCGAGCTCTGCTCTACTCAATCAATAACTTTGGCTTTTCACTCTTGTAATATGATAATGAACATAAATCGTGAGAAAAATAAGATCTCCTGATCTTCTTTCGCAATTTCAAAATTGAACATCCAGCGCAGATCAATTAAAGTTCTAGTAAGAAAGACAATTATGACTGAGGGGAGTAAGAAACTTTGCCTAATAAAACGTTTTTCGCCGGGGACATTGAATTTTCTTTCGAGTTCACATTCAACAAAACGTTGGTTGAAGCAACAAGAACACTGAAACAGAATTACTTGAAACTAATGGAAGTGGCTGTTAATGGATGCTTTTTAGAAATGTCATAAACCAATGGAATTCTCTTACCTTTGATATCCTCAGAACGATGGGAGGATGATCATAAGTAATATTCTTTGACGTCGCGTTTGAATCATCGATGGTGGGAACAATATCATTGAAAGCGTTTTCATCGATTGAACGTCTTAAATCAGCTGCATTCGATTGATCTACCTCTGGTGACATCCGGTCGGCATGCTCCGCTTCGTCATCGACCATATCGGCATAATTTGGTATCGGACTGAGGCTGCGATCTTCCAGGTAATTAACTGCTTTACGAGCACGGGACAAGACTCGCGTTGGTTTTTCGACACTTAATTTCGTTTCATCTTTGTGTTTTTTAACCTTCTTCGGCTTGGCGACTTTTTCCGCCTTAGGTCTACGTATTTCATCACTTGTAGGTAGTTTCTTGTTTACTTTCAAACTAATTTTAGGCACTGCGTTTTGTTGAATTGGATCTACATGTGTTGGTGGCGTCAGGTTACCGGTAGCTGGGATAATATTTCTGCTTTTAAAAAACTTTTTTGGTTTCGGCACATCAGGCGGACGAGCTAATTGAGTAGTTGTGTCACCGGATTGAAGCGATATATTCTGATGTGGCTGCTCCTGCTTGGGACTGAACGACGAATAGCCTAAAACGACATTTTGATTAATCAATTTGAAATCAAAATAGACATCAATAGCTTACTATATGCAGGGCCTCTTATCGATGTAAAACTGGTTATTCCCCATTTACCAACCGTTCCAGCTGATCGAGCAGCTACCGGTCGGTTGGTATTTTCTTTCTCCTTTACTAGAGCGTCTAAAGGCAAGGCATAGGTTTGAACTCGTCCTTTATTCCAACGCGACATTTTCCTAAAAGTAAATTGTTTTTGCTAAATCATTGAATGTTTAATTTTGTGGAGAATGTTCTGTATGAAAAAGAATTTCAAGAGCTCAGAAATTTTGTACAGTTATCAGCGACTTCTTTAGATTCTCATATGGTCAAGCGGTACAAAACTTTAAATATGAAGCTGTGGAACACAATTACCACTGGAATGAAAGTTGTCTTTAATTTAGTGACTTGTTCCAAAAAAAATGAAATGAATCAATTCACCGCATACATTGATGGTACCAATTCAGAACGTTTTGACACGACGTACACATTTCACTCATTAAAGTGATCAATTTTTTGCTAAAAATAAAAGAGCTACCATATGCCAAATCAAGGTTTCTAATGAGGCCGAAAATTCAATACTTTCAATAGTAATAACAGCCCTTCAATTGACCTAGCCGAATTGTGGAATGTTGATCCATTTTGCACACAATCCATTTCACTGCCAAATCTGGTAGTAAATAAAATGTGCTCGCATAAAAATCGATGTTGTTTGTTAAATTCAATGATTGATTGACAGAGTGATGTTTGGAAAGTTTGTAATGTGATTTGTGAGCTTCAGTGAAATTATTTTTGGCTTACACCTCCTAAATGGTAATTAACACTTACCCTTACGTAAAATTAAGCAAATTCTGCGCAACGGGCACAAATCGATTTCACAAAACTACGTTAATAAATAAATGAATAATTACATGAATGAATTTTGTAAGAAATATTTTGGATAGCAATTAACTTTTGACAAGTTAAGGAGCGCTAAACGACCTCGCGACTACGTCGTTTTCTTACATTTCTGGTGAAATATATAGACATTAGATTTTGCCGAACAATTTCCGTATAAGCGTTTCAATATCTTTGACAAAACTACACGATAAATTGATTTATTTTGTTTGTTATCTCCCGCTTTCTTTAAATAACAACGACGACCATTTTAGTTTTTACAATACAAAAATGACTTTTATTGAAATGTACTAGACGAATGTAGAATTTTTGTCGGCCCGAATTAATTTGAAAGTACGAAAAGGGTGGGTTATTTGAAAATTTGAGACAAATTATAGGTATTAACACTAACGACTCAGACGTTTTGAATCTTTTCCCTAACTGCAATTTGAGTTGACGTCATTTTGACAGTTGACATAGGTCGACTTTTGAACCCAACAAACTCAGTTATAAGACGATTCTCAACTCGGGTATGACACTTCCATACAAATCTTATTGAAACCATAACCTCATTTTTTTCAAATTTTAAAACCCGTTTGACATTTGTTTATCGAATAAATGTTTGCAGTGAAGTTAGTGACGTCTGTCAATCAAATTCTGACATTCTGACAATTCTGTTGACAGACGTCAATCAGACGTCAGTTGGCATAAATCATAAATCACAATATAAAACTTTTAATTTCTCCAAATGTCAACCCGACGGCGCTGGTAGCACGACCATTTTTTTTGTATGAAGTTTCATAGGGGGATTCTCGTAGCGTCCTCGTAGCGTCAATATCACGAACTGCTTCAAATGTCAAAATTGTCAAATAAAGTACGTCTGCTTCAAATGTCAAGCGTGTAGAATGTGCTGCCAGCCATTTTTATTTAGAACGACCTGATTGACACAGTTCACAAAATTCACAATCTCATGTTTTACGCAAAATAGTTGAGAAGATGGAACTTATGGATAGTCATTCATTCAGTCACTCATAATTAAGCATATGCAAGGAAAACATTCGAAAAAAATCTTTCTTCATACCAAAATAGCCGTTCATCTTGTGCTGGAACAGTTGAAACGTCGGATGTGAACCATGTGAACTGTTTACAATATGGATTGATTGATTTTATTGGAGGGTACAGAGCAACAAAAAAAAAAAACAGTGAATAAAAAAACGACTCGATATATTCTCCGCCCTAACAAGCGCCGTATCTAGGGGGGGGGGGAGCGAGGGGGCTGAGCCCCCCCCTGAGGCTTGTTCCTTTCTTTCTGATATATGAACGATGTTCTGCACCATCTTTGTCATTCTATTGTTACCACAATGAAAACACTCAGTTACTGCAGAACACCGTTCATATTCATGTTCGGAAGAAAATCTGCCCCTAAGGAGAGGACACTTCTATACCTTTTTCTTGAATACTCTTGAGCCTTCGACTACCTCTGAATCACAGCAAAATTTCTTTATACTTAATGAAATTCATGAGAATGGCGCGCTCTATGAACCCTACTATACCTGAACCAGTGAATCAATTTTCATCAACTTTCTTCAGTTAGTTTTTTGAGATCCATATCTTTCATTCCAAAACCTGAAAAGCAATTCCCGTTCGTCGGAGATATAAGCAAAAACGTTTCTGCGACCTTCAATAAACAAGGTTTTGACAACTTATTCGATCGTAACTTCGAAAGTTCTTGACCGATTTTGCCCATCTTCAATCTCAACATTCCTTTTGAAACTACCTTTCAGGCAGATCTGATTAAAGTAGAGGAACGGGAGTAAATCCTTCGGGCCCGTGCCTGAAAAGGTGGTCCGGGCGGCCATTTTAGGGGCCCATCGTATGGCTGAAGAAAACAAAAACGGATCCAAATTTTCAAAATTTCAAACACCTTGATTTAGTAAAAAAGACTAGTTAGGAGCCTAAAAATTTTTGCCTACGGCGTTAGACAGGCACGGAATCAATCAATTATCAATTCTTACTTATAATAAGTCCTACAACCAAAAACTTTCGCCTACGGCAATTAATTCGTTTTTCGATTTACATAAAGAACAGTAGAAAGCAGTCCAAAATTTTCGCCTGCGGAGCCGTATCTGATGCGGCTATTGAGCAATTCTTCGAATTACCTAAAAAACGAGGAAAAACAGTTCAAAGTTTTTGCCAGCGGCGCTTTTCTCGATGTGGCGATTAAACGATTCTCCGATACCTAAAGAACGACAACAGGCGGTTCAAAATTTTCGCCTGTTGTGCTTTGCATGACAACGATGACAACCTAACTTGCACCAGTTGAACACCACAATTAAAAAAAAATTGCCCGGGGCGCTGGACTCAAAAAAAAGCTTCCAACGCAGTAACAAAATTTTTCTTTGACAGTGTAGAACTTTGACTTTTCTTAAAAACCAGCTTCTTCATATTTCATGAGTTTTTGACTTATTGGCTCTAGGGAACCTCCAGGTCGCCTTCGGACTCAGTTATCATCTTAAAAACTTTTCCTAATGCTATAATATATATTGATACTTCATTTAATTGCACAAAAAATTTGGGGCGCGCGCCCCCCCTAGAAAAGCGGTCTAGATACGGTACTGGCCCTAACTAAGTACGTTTTATGACATCTGAGACCTTTTATTTCGTTGGTCGAAATGTTCTCTCTAGCATCACACTCCCAAAAATCCTGAAATTACTTTTTATAAAAAGTATTTCTCCCCAAGTTTGCCTTTGGAAGCAACTTTTTAACTGTCAATGTTCTAACAGATATGAGTCATTACTGCAAATGATAGAAGTGGCTTTATCCCGGGATTTGGTCATTTTTACCAAAAACCCTGAAGCCAATGTTCTCTAAATTTTTATTTTGCCTTTGGGAGCAACTTTTCTACTACCATAGTTCTAGAGACATGAGTCACCTCTCCCAATTCTAGAAGTGGTCATATCTCAGGATTAGCCCAAACTCTTGAAACCCAATTTCCACAAAATTTTTTTCCCAGTTTTGTGAGATCAATTGGTTTTATTTGGCACCAAAACGAACAATTTCTGTGTTATCTTGCTGAGATATTTGCGAAAAAGTTTCTCAGACCCTCGAATCCATGTTTTTGTACACTTATTGGAACCCTACAAGTACAAAGGTCCTATACGTTTACTACAAACAATTTTATTGTAACATGGGGTAGATCGAGGTGGGAGGGGAGGGGGGATGCATCTATTATCGTCTAGAGATGACGAATCAGCAATAAAAAAAAGTCCGTCTGTCTGTCCGTCTCCACTTTTTTTTTCAAACGGCTCAACCGATCAGCCTTAACTTTTTTTCCCTGAAAGGTACATGCCTCCCATGATTCAAGTTCGAAGATGAGCAAAATCGATCAAGTGGTTCCGGAGATATGGTCGAGGAAGTGACCGAAAACATGGTTTTTCGAGGGTCGCTGAAGCTTTTTCGCAAATATCTCAGCAAGTATAGCACGGAAATTCCTCATTTTGGTGTCAAATGAAATTTTGTGGGAATCGGTTCAGGGGTCTGGGCACTGGGACCAATGGAATGGACGTAATTGAGATTCTTGGCCATATACGAAAACAGTTTTCCGTCTGTATTTCCTTAACTATGCAATATGGAGGTTTACTCTCAAAGGCAAAGTTGTAGAGAATTAAATTTAAGCGAACACGTGTTTCAGGGTTTTGGGGAAATATGGCCTAATCCTGGTATATGGCCACTTCCATAATTGAGCAGAATGACCCGAATCTCAAGAACTATGAGAGGTAGAAAGTTGGTTCCAAAGGCAAAATTGTAGAGAACAAAATTTTAGATAACACGTGATTTAGGGTTTTAGGGAAAAATGACTTAGTCCTTGGATATAAGCTTTTCTAGATTTGAATGATCTGAGTCGTACAGGAACGGAAAAGTGAAAACCGACAAGTTTCTGATTTATCATACGAATTTACCATACAAATCAGAAAGTTGTCGGTTTTCACTTTTCCGTTCCTGTACTTCGGTAGGGCCTTTGACATTACCTTGGGTAATTTCTATGGATCTTTGAAATTCTTACAGTTATAAAAGAACAGAAAACGTTGGATTGTTTGCTTATTTGTTTATTTAGGTACATTCGAGTCACTTTGCCACATCTATTCTGTTTGTCACATCTATTCTGATACATTCGGGTCTTTGGCTATGTTTGCACCATATATTCGGAACTACTTCACCATTCATCATGGACGCACGATAGCAATGCGCCCGTAACGCAAGTCTACATACGAACAAAAAATTAAGAAAATTTTTTTTCGTAGACTGTGGAACCATATACACAGCTAAGTTTTGACTTCCCCCTTAGCGACGTACCTCGCGGTAAATATTTTCCCGGATTCTACTGATAATTCTAAGGTGAAGTGTCTTTTCACTCATTAAAATCGGTTCGGTGGATCCGGAGATTTGACTTTTGGTAAATAATCATTTCGTATATAAAAAGTGCATTTGCATAGAAGTTAGTTCGTTAGCTAGTTACTGGTTTCCATTGGTATTTATAGCTCGAAAACGGCTCGATAACTTTTCTTGAAATTTTGCATTGAGAAGAATTTTTTGCGTTGAGAAGCTGCAACTGTCACCCAAATTGATATCAGTTGTTTTGGAAGAAGTAAGAGGACTTGAGTCACATTTCCGTTTTAAAAAGGGTTTTTATTGTGATTTATCTTTAAGGGGAAAAAAAGTTTAGGGTGATCAGTTGAGCCGTTTGAAAAAAAAAGTGGAGACGGCCGACCGGACATTTTCTTTATAATAAATATATCCCCCCAACTCCAGCCTCGATGTACTCCGTGTAGTTGTTTGTTGTGTACTTCATTCGTGTCCAAAAATAGGTTTGGTTGTTTATTGCTAACTATAAGCACTACACCGAACAATTCAACAGTTCAGCCACGTATACTATGGAATTTTCACATACGGCAAACGTCTTGGAGAACCACCTGGCTCTGCCATGTGTGATTAGAGAACACCACAAAGGGAAGTCGTCGTAGAACGTGGAGGGCATAGTAGTAGGGCTCTAGGACTTAATAGGCTCGGGCAAAATAACCCCGGGGATTACTTTAAGGGAGTGTTCATAAATGACGTCTGCGTTTGAGGGGGGAGGGGGGTCATTGAAAACAGACAGGAGGAAGGGGAATGTCTGACGAAAACAGACGTCATATTTTGTGATGTTGCTCAATTTGAAACTTCTATCGTTTTCATAATGTAAGCTCACCTTCGAGCACACCAAAGTTGTCCCATTCCATTTTCGAAATCGGCCATTAAATGTCGAAATATTGAAAATAGTTACGTCACAAGGACAATAGACCGAAAGTGTTTTGCCGAGTGACGTATCAAATTTTTCATGCAAATAGCAGTCAAAAATGTCAATTTGAAGGGCGAAATTAATTGCCGTTTTCTACTTTGGGCACTGCCATGAAGCATGGAAATGATATTTGGAAAATAGTTATGTCTGTTGCTCAATGACCTCAGTCAGTCTAAATCTAAAAAAATGTAAAATGAGTGTACTCACTGGTCTCATTAATGATGATTTTATAAAAAAAAAGTAATGAAAACTTGGAGGAGTTATCATTGTACAGTCGTAAACGGAGAGCTAAACGGAGTGACTGTGCTACAGGCCTCATTGCAAGAAACAGAAAGAAAACAATTCAATCAAAGGCAAGGGCTGCAATCGTGCCAGGCAGTATCTGTGAGTACTAAATACTCACAGCCTCAAATTAGTCTCAATTTTTGAAAAAACCCAGAAGTACTCAATTTCGCTTTTTTTTATAAAATCATCATTAATGAGACCAGTGAGTACACTCATTTTACATTTTTTTAGATTTAGACTGACTGAGGTCATTGAGCACACTCACTTAGACTATTTGAGACCGCTGAGTATGCTCATTTCGAGACTTTTTTAGGCTATTGAGCATGCTTAATTGTGAAAAATATTTTTTTAGCCGATGAGACTGTTGAGTGTACTCATTTTCGACAAAAATATTTTTCACAATGAGACTTTGAGACTTTTGAGACTGTTGAGCATGCTCAATTGTGAAAAATATTTTTTTAACCAATGAGACTGTTGAGTGTACTCATTTTCGACAAAAATATTTTTTACAATTTTATTGAGGCTTTTGAGACTGTTGAGCATGCTCAATTGTGAAAAATATTTTTTTTTTTTGCCAATGAGATTGTAGAGTGTACTCATTTTCGACAAAAAGATTTTTTACAATTTTATTGAGGCTTTTGAGACTCTTGAGCATGAAAGATAAGTCGTTTCAGGCGTCGACTCTTGTTTTAATTCACTACAATTCAAAGATCAATTGAATTTTCATTCGTTTATTTAAGGATTCCATAAACTTGTTGATTTGGTACAGTATTATTGACGATAATGTATTAAAGTGGAGCAACTTATTCATTCATTTGCATTTTCGTTGTCAGTAATTTAATTTCTTTTTAAATCAGTCGACTGATCTCCATAACGTATGTCGTCGTGGAAAGGGTACTCAGGTAATTTGATGCAACTAAAACAAATGAATTCGCTGTAGTATTTATTAAGATCCTCTAAATCAGTACAGTAGCGCCTAGCAATTAGGAAAAATGTTTCTCAAAAAAATTTCGAAAATAAACAAAATCCAATGAAAAAAATGATTGGCTTTCGGACTTCCATGGTAAAAATACTCCTCCGAATTTTAGTTTATTTATTTAAAAGTCGGATTGGACTTTAAGACTTACCAAAACTCTGAGGAGCTTTCAACCCCATAATAATTCTCCACTAATTTCCCTTCACTTTGGACTTTCTTACCTTAAAGAATTCACAAATCTTCGATGTATGTTCATACTATTTATACGAGACATATCCTCGGGGCTTATCTCGAAATTAAATACGTCGACATTTTCTCTGATAAATTCGAGCGTTTCGGATTTAGGAATTGGAATATGTCCTCTTTGAAGTTGATAACGAATCAATATTTGCGCAGGTGATTTATTATATTTCATACCAATGATTTTCACTGTATTGTTGTCCAGCAGCTTCGGTTCACCGGTGAACTGGATAGGTCTGTTGGGAGAACCTTTTTTTGGGCTATGTCTAGAACACAAGTGACGTTACAATGTAGTATAGTTTTGTCGTTACCTAGCGGACTATAGGCAATGAATAGAATGTTATTTCTTTTGCAAAATTCGGAAAGATCAACATTCGTGAGAAGTGGGTGACATTCCAATTCTATCACAGATGGAGGATAATCACATAACTTTAAGAGGCGTACGATTTGAAGTTCATTGAAATTTGAAATGCCAATGTTTTTTGCTAATCCAGATGCAAAGAGACGTTCCATTTCACGCCATGTATCGACAAAATCTACGTCTGAGGGTATGATTTCGTTGTTGCTATCTCTAGGAAACAATTCATCGCCTTCCCGAAATGCATACGGATTGTGCATAAGATATAAGTCAATGTAATCAACACCCAAATTCTCCAATGATTCCTTGAATGCTTTTTGAACTAAATCTGGTCGGTGATCCGTGTTCCACAATTTGGTTATTACGTACATGTCTTCACGCTTAAGTACACCCTCCGCAATCTTTTCTCGAATAGCTTTACCGATGCCAGCCTCATTTTTATATGAGCTGGCAGTGTCTACCAGTCGCACTCCATGTTCGATAGCCATGATCATAGAATTGTATGCATCTTGTCCGCAACTCTGAAATCCACTATTTTAAAAATCTATTTTTTCAATAACGCCTACGCTTACATCCCAAGAACCTATTCCGAGAACTGGTATTTGTCTTCCATTTGGAAGCTTATGTCCATTTGTTATCGAAAGATATCGATGAATACACTCCATCTTCATTTTATGCACCTTTAAAGACCAAATTAATTTAACTTGACAATATTGAACGTGCAGGCTACTAGTCCATTTCAGTTAGTTAGAGTGAAAGAAAAAAACATTACTGATCTGACCAAATCTTAAAATTTTACCCACTGTAATTGCGTCGCCATACAAACTTTAATACCAAAGCTCAACTTAGCAATAGTAATCAAAGTGGATGTAACGCAAATCATTCATTACACGAGGGATGAATTTTGATGAGTGTTGTAGAGTTTGCATTTAAGGATCGAAGTGGGTTGACCCACACCTGATCCACAATTTTAGCGGGTCGACCCACATCTGACCCACAGTTTTAGAACGCACAGAAAAAAGATTTCTGTAACTTCTGCAACTGTGGGTCCGGTGTGGGTCGACTCGCTAAAATTGTGGGTGAGGTGTGAGTCGACCCACTCCGATCCTTATTTGCATTTGCAAAAGTAATTTTTTTGACTACCTCTCCGAAAGTTTCGCATTAAACTCAACCGATTTTCAAGAACTTTTTTTCCCTGAAAGGTAATTGAAAAGCCTTTTTTGGGATTGGATCTGGGCACTGTCGGCCCAATAGCCAACGAGCCAGGGCTGTTTAAGTGGTTTTTGGTCTTTTTAACATAGATAGATAGATAGAATAAGTGGGTGCATTTACCCTGCATCTAAGCCTCAAATGGGCCTGTTGTACGTGCCGGACGCTTGTCTAGCCAGCTCATCAGCCCTTTACGTTACCAGCAATGTTGGAGTGTCCTGTGACCCAAGTGAGTGTCACTTGAGTGATTTCCAACAATTTCTGAAGGGAGTCGCGGCATTCCAAGACTATTGCAGATGAGAATTTATATTGATTAATAGCTTTGATTGCTCCTTGACTGTCGGTGCATATATTAATGGGTAAACAGTTCGATTTGTGATGGAGAAGGATTTCTCTGCAGCATTCCATAATTCCATTAATTTCTGATGTAAACACTGTTAAATAGCTCCCTAAAGGTATGGAGATTTCTTTCATGCAAGGGTTCGATGTTTAGTAGCGCTTCAAGTGCCGCTGTAGGAGTCGTTTTCATGGCCGAAGTAATGCCAATTAAAGCTAGCCTTTGCAATTTACTCAGCTTGAACCGTTTTCAGCTCACATTTTGGCCACCAAACTACAGCTGCATAAGTTAGTCGTGGTCTAACTATGGACGTATATATCCAGTAAAGGACTTTCGGGTTGATTTCCCAGTCGTTGCCGAAAAGTCGTCGGCATTGCCAAAGTGATGCGATGGCTCGTTGAATTACATAGTTCGAATGAATAGTCCAGCGGAGTTTAGCGTCTAGTTGGACGCCTAGGAATTTTACAAAGTCTGACAGCTCGATTTCTTTGCCGAAAAATTTAGATTTTTTAAAGTTGATTTTTTTCTTACGGGTGAATAGGACTAATTTTGTTTTGTCCGGATTCGCGTTTTGTTCATTAGTTATGCACCAAGATTGAATTAAATTTAGTGCTGATTGCATTAAACTTGAGAGGGTCGATACACAAATTCCCACCAAAAGTACGTAGAAGTAATTGCAGATTAACGTGCGTACCTAGCCTAAGATTTAACCGCACGGCCCCCATGGGCGTGGAATTGGAATACGCCCAATTAGCGTGAGTATGAAAACGCTACCCAAACGAGATCCTGCATGCAAGTGCAATCCTTCACTCTGGGTCGGAGCCGAGACCTATCATAATCTATACTGCTTTGATGGAATGGCGCAGTTGCCGATTTTAAAACCACAGCCACCACGTTACAGCACCGTTAGGCACCTCAACCATGTTGGGCTCAAGCATCGATGTTGGTGACACTTGAGGGCCCCCCAACCCCATGGTACCGATATTAGACCCTCGGGTAGGGCTCATAATCACAAGTGACTACTACAGTTGGGAACTTGCATTCCTTGCGCTGCTAGACCTGCTCGGGGCTGTGGGGTCGCCACTCCCCAATGGTCTTTCTGGGATTGCCCCAGAAACGTTGCCCAGAGGTGTCCACCCTGCAGTACCAAAAGTACAGTGAGGTCATCTGCAAAGCTTTGAGAGTAGAATCCCGAGTCGTTGAGAAGGGTTAATAAGCTATCTTTGACTAGGCAGTAAAGCAGCGGGGGTAGAATTCCACCCTGGGGGCATCCCTTGCTTACAAATACGCTCACCTTTGTGTTGTTGAGATATGCAGTTACTAAGCGGTGTTTAAGCATTTTAACAATCCAGATGATGACTGTGAAATTAATTCCATGGGTGAGACAGGCTTTCTTAATAGCGTTGAAAATCATGTTGTTAAATGCGCCATCTATATCGATGAAGCAACCGAGGGCATATTCATCTTGGTCCAGAGATTTTTTAATTCTATGAATTAGATGGTGCAAAGCCACCTCTGGTGATTTCCTGGGTTAGTAGGCGCATTGGCGAAAGTGAAGGTTAAATTTCTTTAGTATTCCGTCTCACAGGTATCTATCGATTACTTTCTCTAATGTTTTTAGCAGAAATGATGTCAGGCTGATCGGCCGGAATGCCTTCGCTAATGAGTAGGACAATTGTCCAAGTTTGGGTATGAATATTACTCGAACTCCTCTCCAGCATTTTGGAATGTGTTGATATCGAATGCTTGCTATGAATATTTCATACAGCGAGTGTAACATAACTCGAGCAAATCTTTTCCGATTTTCATAAATGTTTTTTTTTGTTTGAAGGGTCTGGGCATGCCTTAGAATTCATGGAAGAAACTTTTTTTTAATTTTGAGCTTTTGGACTCAGCTATGGCCCTAAAACTGAATTTCTACTAGGGCCCAACGTGCTTTGTCTACATGAATGGGGTAAATTGTGTCTGATTTTCAAAAACTTTTTTTTTTCTTGAAACTTGAACGATAATAAAAAAATTGATTACGGGATTGAATTTGGGCGTCGAAACCTTTCGAAGCAACGGTCGAAAAAGTGGTCAAAAAGCTCGTTTTTTGAAGGTTAATGGAACTTTTTCACTTATATCTGTGAAATTAGAACGGAAATCGTTCTTCAAGCTGAAAGATGTGGACATCAAAAAATCACGAAAATTAAATTACTAGAAATCTGTTGAATGATTCGGGATGTAGTGATCTTAATGTGGGCCACACCGACGCTACGCGACCCTACATGAGACTTGGTGGTTTTTCATGAATATTCCTTTAATGATAAGGTCTTTGTTCTGTGTTGTAAAGAAAAAAGAGGCAAAGTTTTTTGTCCTCTCCCAAATGCTCTAGGTCGGTTCTAAATTCTGACCTTATTTTAAGGGTTTGGAGAGGTTTTTAGCGCCGTTTAATGTGGACGTAATTGTATATACTTAAGAGTTAAGGCAATATTTACTTAGAGTCTTTTTGTGACATCTTTTCTGTTTGCAACATCTACTCTGATGCGTACGGGTCCCTTGTTTTTGTATGAAGTGTCTGTTTTCTCAAACCGTCCCTCCCCCCTAACGCAGACGTCACTTATGAAGCTCCTACAAATTACTACACGTTTGATTCGATTTGATTTATTGAACAAAGTTTTATTGAGAGATATGATTAGACCCGTACGAAGAACGCAATGCTTCGAAAAGGGGTCTATTGTATTGCGTTTACCACGACATTTGTAACCAGTCGAATTTCGACCCGGGAGTAGGGGGGGGGGCATCGATCATGATCCTTAGATGACGAATCAACAATAAAAAAAATGTATGTCTGTCCGTGAACTCGAGTAAAACTCAACCGATTTTCAAAAACTTTTTTTCCCTAACAGGTAATCAAAAAATCTTCAATGGAATTGAATCTGGGCGCTGTCGGCCCAAGGGCCGCCGAGCTAGGGCCGTTTAAGTGGTTTTTGGTTTTTTGTACATAACTCGAGTAAATCTTTTGCGATTTTCATAAATTTTTTTTTGTTTGAAAGACTCGGGCATAGTTGACAATTAATGGAAGGAAATTTTCTGAATCTGAATCCTTGGACTTAGCTAGGGCGCTAAAAACTAGTCTTTGCTAGGGCTCTATGTGTTTTTTGTACATTGCTCTTCCGATTTTCATAATTTTTTTTTGTTTGAAAGATTCGGGCATGTCGGACAATTTGTGGAAGAAACTTTTTTGGATTTGAGTCCTTGGAGTTAACTAGGGCGAGTCTCTGTTAGGGTTTTACGTGTTTTTCGTACATAAGTCGAGTAAATCTTTTCCGATTTTTTGATTGTTTGAAAGATCTAGGCATGACCTACAATTTATAAAAGCTTTTGCCTGTGCTTAGGGCTCAAGTGGGCCTCGTGTCGGTCCTAAGGTCGGCCCTTACCAAAAAAATTTATTTGTGCTATGTTGCAAAGTAAATTGAGGGAAACATTTTTGTTTATGGAAGTATGTGTCCGAGGCCTCTACTTGGGGCCCTAGGTCAGCACTAAGGTCGGCCCTAGCTCAAAAAATGGTTTTTTGCTATGTTGTAGAGAAAATTGACGAGAACATTTTTCTCTATTTGGGGGTCAATTTTGTGCTTTTTTTACACCGTTTCTTCGGACGGGTTTTTCAATATTGCCCTAACGGCAATTTCCAATACAATTTAATGTGGACCAAAGGCAATATTTACTTAAATTCGTTCAAGTCTTTTCGTAACATCAACTCTGTTTGCCGCATCTATTCTGATACGTACGGGTCCCTTCATATGCTTTTACTTACTAAAGAAAATATAAATGGTTCAGAGAAAATTTCTGAAATTGCGTTATTTTATTTTAAACAATTCGATAAAATTTAATTTTTACATGTCAGTTTTGTTAGTTTCGACTTTCTTCATACTGGTGTAGCTCGCTAATGTACTCGAATAATTTCATTTGATCATCTGATACTTTTTCCGTTACCTTACAGTTTTCCTGGTCTATTGGGAACATGAAGGATGTATCAATGTCATATCGCGGTAATTTCTCTCTAAAATAAAAGCAAGAAAATAGTTAGAATTTAGATCAAAAAATTGAATCAACAAAAAGGCTAAAATCAATGCGATCGATGCGAGCAGTCAATTCATCTCTTTTATTCATCCATAAGCGCCCCAAAAATACGATGAGCCGATGGCGTTCGATTTATGGGAGTTTGTATCGAAGTTCTCGAAGCCCATAAATGGATGTAGCGGCGGGAACAGACACTCGGCACAAATTGGGGGGGGGTCAAAGTCAGGTCGGACTGTAGCATGAACAAATGTTGAATTCTTTGGATTAAACATTTCGATATTCGAACCGTCGAGACAAAATAAAATATGAATTCTTTACTCTCATTCCCACCACGCGAAGAAGAGTTCTTTCATCACACACATTACTGAATCACTTTCCCGGAGACAAATCATTTGGAATAGTTTGATTAAACGTTTTAATTTGTGCGATGCACACATTAGCCGATGTTAACACACTTCTTCACTTTTTCCTTCTATTACCCAGAAAATGTAAATAGCAATAACTCACCTCAGGAAATTTATTACATTCATTCCAAGCACTGGTTCGCGCGACAGCAATAAAGCAGACAAATACCTCTCAGATTTAGTTTTCTCAGCACAATGCATTATCAGTCCCCACTGTTTGTAGTCAGTGTCAATAACGTACGTATTGTAAATTCCTTCGTCTATGTAATTTACAATAAATTATTTTCGAGAAAAGAAAACCATCAATACATCCGCCATATGAAAGAAGACCATGCAGCAATGTAAATTTTATGCAAATATTTATGTCATTGGTAATGCTTAATGAACTCACATATATCCTCAGTGTGCATCCAGTGACCAGGTACATTAGCGTTCGGAACAAACCACGTTAAATTACCTTGAATCAATTCCTTAATGGGATCTTCCTCAAAAACGTAAGTAAAGTTCATTGATACCTATGAAAAAAAGAAATCAGAGATTTTTAGGAAAAAGGCAAATGATTTAAGATTTTAAGAGTTTTTGGACCCGTACGAAGTACAAAGCTGCTATACGTTTACTACAAACAATTTTATTGTAACATGGGGTAGATCGAGGTGGGAGAGGGGGGGGGGGATGCATCTATTATCGTCTAGAGATGACGAATCAGCAATAAAAAAAATGTCCGCCTGTATGTCCGTCTCCACTTTTTTTCCAAACGGCTCAACCGATCAGCCTAAACTTTTTTTCCCTGAAAGGTACATGCTTCCCATGATTCAAGTTCGAAGATGAGCAAAATCGATGAAGTGGTTCCGGAGATATGGTCGAGGAAGTGACCAAAAACATGGTTTTTCAAGGGTCGCTGAAGCTTTTTCGCAAATATCTCAGCAAGTATAGCACGGAAAGTCATCATTTTGGTGTCAAATGAAATGTTGTGGGAATCGGTTCAGGGGTATTGGCACTGAGACCAATGGAATGGACGAAATTGAGATTCTTGGCCATATACGAAAACAGTTTTTCGTCTATATTTCCTTAACTATGCAATATGGAGATTTACTGTCAAAGGCAAAGTTGTAGAGAATTAAATTTAAGCGAACACGTGTTTCAGAGTTTTGGGGAAATATGGCACAATCCTGGTATATGGCCACTTCCATAATTGGGCAGGATGACCCGGATCTGCAGAACTGTGAGAGTTAGAAAGTTAGTTCCAAAGGCGAAGTTGTAGAGAATTAAATTTAAGCTCACAAGTGTTTCAGGATTTTGGGGAAATATGGCACAATCCTGGTATATGGGCACTTCCATAATTTGACAGAATGACCCGAATCTCCAGAACTATGAGAGGTAGGAAGTTGTTTCCGAAGGCAAAGTTGTAGAGAATAAAATTTTAGATAACACGTGCTTCAGGGTTTTAGGGGAAAATAGCTTAGTCCTTGGATGTATTGGCATTACTTTGAGTAATTTCTATAGATCTTTGAAATTCTTACAGTTATAAAAGAACAGAAAACGTTGGATTGTTTGCTTATTTGTATATTTAGGTACGTTAGAGTCACTTGGCCACATCTATTCTGTTTGTCACATCTATTCTGATACGTACGGGTCTTTGGTTATGTTTATTTAATTGTTTTAACTCTAACAACGAGATAATTGAAAGGAAATGTCTTTCTGTCGAACGATACGTCACACTTCCTTCTCATATTCCATTGAGATCTAAGGATATTATGGAACTTGAAGTTGTCATGGACCCCCATCTTAACGACAAAACTCACATGGACAGGAATATAGTGAAAGCTTTCTCTATGTAAAGGGATTTGTGTAAATTTAGAGGATATATTCGTGTGAAAGCCCCCTGATGATGCGTTCATAGTATGTGAAACCTGGTAGGAGAAAATAATAAAAATATTCGGTACAATTTAAAATAAAATAAAGCCTTTTCATTCCGACTCGGTGTAAATTCGTTTATCCCATAATCCGTCCAAATTGATTTAATTGTGCCCGGTTACGTGAACGTTTTATGTGTTTTGTGTAAACAAAGCAAAATGCGTAGATGTAATGAATTAGAGGATATAAAATTCTTTAAGCCAATTGATAACGTTCACGTCAGATCCCACCTCATGCGTATGGATACGACGCGACGCAACGTCCGAGGCCTCTTTTAGCCCACAAAAAATTGTTTTTCTATACTGTAGCGAAAGATGAGTGGAACTTTTTTGACGGTATAAATATGGCTCCGTTGCCTCTCCTTAGGGTTCTAGGTCGGTCCCATGATCGACTCTATACAGTAATTTTTTTTACATTTTTTTTTTTCATAAAAATATCTTTTTTTTGTAATTTTGTGGAAATTTCATAGGGTTTTTTACATTGTTGCTTCGGACAGGTTTTTCTATATTGCCTTTCGGCAATTTTCAATCCAATAGGGACGTAATTACATATACTTAAGAGTTAAGGCAATATTTACTTAGATACGTTCGAGTCTTTTTCTTTTTACAACATCTATGGTGTTTGCCATATCTGATCTGATGCGTACGGGTCTCTTGCATATGTTTTTATGTACAATATCGTAGCATAACGAATAGATGCGCCTGACTTTTTAGCGATGTTTGAATGCCATCGCAATACCTCGATCCACTCGAGCGATTAACGCGTTGTTAGCAGATTTTATTTGCCTCATCGAAGGACATATTTCGTCCGCAATGAGCCTTTGACCTCCGTTTGTTGTGGGACCCTTCAACCACATCTTTGATAACACTTATACTCGCATAAGTTCTCGTTTCATATCTTGCTGCATCATTAACGGGGCGATAAATTGATATTTGACGACTCATGGAAATTGTTAAGATGGGGCGATATCAGAAAAGATGTGATGCTTTGACGATTGAAACAATCTTGATTTTTTCGAAAAATTTTTTGTCTTTGTTCCCAAATTTATTAAATTTAAAAATCGTCTAGCAAATGAAATGCCCAAATAAACATAGAAGGGACCCGTACGTATCAGAATAGATGCGGCAAAAAGAGTTGATGTTACGAAAAGACTGGAACGTTTTTAAGTAAATGTTGCGTTCACATTAGACTGTATTGGAAATTGCCCGTAGGGCAATTTTGAAAAACCCATCCGAAGTAACGGTATAAAAAAATTGCGAACGCACAAAATTGACCTCCAAGTAGAGAAAAATTTTCTCCTCAATTTTGTCTACAACATAGCAAACAACTATTTTTTGGGCTAGGGCCGACCTTAGTGCTGACCTAGGGCCTTAAATAGAGGCCTCGGACACATACTTCCATAAACAAAAATGTTTCCCTCAATTTGCTCTGCAAAATAGCAAAAAACATTTTTTTATGTTAGGGCCGACCTTAGGACCGACATGAGGCCCACTTGAGCCCTAAGCACAGGCAAAAATTCTTCTATAAATTGTC
>CM055406.1:57371139-57396573 GCA_029228625.1 Pseudolycoriella hygida
GCCCTTGGGCCGACAGTGCCCAGATTCAATTCCAAAAACAGACTTTTTGATTACCTTTCAGGTAACAAAAGTTTTTAAAAATCGGTCAAGATTTACTCAAGTTACCGTGTTGACGGACAGACAGACGGACATTTTTTTTCGCTGATTTGTCATCTGGAGGCAACAAAAAAAGGTTCCCCCTTACTCCCGGGTTCGAATTCGCAATGTAACAAACGTGGTAGTAAACGCATTAGACCTACGTACTTCGTACGGGTCTAATAACAAACGTGGTAGTAAACGCATCAGACCTACGTACTTCGTACGGGTCTAATAAACCATTGTAATGGATAGAATAAAGTAGCTATAGAGTGAAATCAAAGAAGTTGATTCCCCAGGTGCAGCTACTTAATAAATTCGTACAATTGAAAGAAAATCCTTAAATTTCCTTGCATTTCAATTTAGGAAAATATATGGATAATGTGGAAATTTATAGAAATAGTTTAGTCATTGGTTCCACATACACGGATGAGCACTCTAGGCTAAAACATAGCCTATCCTAAGATGCGGCTTCCTTGTGTGAAAAATTGTTATAAGCTCTATACTGGTCGAATGTATGTACCACGTAAACGGAGTCCTTCACTGTAAGTGATGGCCGATACCTATCATCAACTTTACTTTACTGTTTGGGTAAGGGGATGAATGGTTTATATTCTAAATTTGGTGTAGAAATGGCAAATGGCAGAAGACACGATGCAATTTTATTCTGAAGTTATCGAGACATGAGTTAAAAAAAGAAAATTTAACACTTACTTCATCTAATTCAGATGGTTTTTCATTGGTCAGCGAACAAAAAATCGTAATCAACTAACATACTAGTAAGTGTAGAATTTGTCTTTGAGAAGATCCACTCATTACAACAATAGGTAATCCGTATAATGTTTATTTTCTCGTACATCTTCAGAAATTTTTTATTTGACTTGACTTGATAGCACGTTAATACATTGCATTGGTACATAGAAGTAAATGATTATTTATTTGAAAAAAGTGTCAATGTTTAAAAAACACAAATATATTCAAATAAAAAAGCAAAGATCTTCATTCAATCGACTCCGAACACAAACTAAATCTCTTCAAAATATATACTTGTGGTGCAGTGCGTTACATTGTTTTTATAAGTTGGTCATTTTAAAACTAGGTGCAAACACGTTTTCTTTATCAAACAAAATATGTTTCCACCTCGTTTGGCTTTGAAATGTGGGACGTTCTAGTTTGGGAACGACGCTTACATTTCGCTATCGACGTAAATTAATCAAATGATTGTTGGTCTTCAGATTTATCCACTTAAAATAAATTAATTTTCCATTCACGATAGTTTATGTTGCTTTGAATAACAATCCGAATTGCAGGTGGTCCAAATTTGTCTCCGCTTCTTTCACCGAAACGGAAATAAAGTGCATACCTCAACAGAGAAGATCAAACAGTTTGCAATTTACTATAAAAATTATATCTACGCCACGCACTTTTTTCTGTGTGTCTGTATATTTATATTCTAGCTAGTAATTTTCGCGTAAAATGTTTTTCGGTCAAGAAAAGACCCAGAAAATGGAATGCCACGACATTGTCACGTTGAAGAACTGCAGATGGCGCAGCTATCAAGGCTCAACTTATTTGCACTCATGAAGTTGGTCGCAAATTCATTAGACCCGTACGAAGTACGAAGGTCTGATGCGTTTACTACCACGTTTGTTACATTGCGAATTCAAACCCGGAAGTAAAGGGGAAACTTTTTTTGTTGCCTCCAGATGACAAATCAGCGAAAAAAAATGTCCGTCTGTCTGTCCGTCAACACGGTAACTTGAGTAAATCTTGACCGATTTTTAAAAACTTTTGTTACCTGAAAGGTAATCAAAAAGTCTGTTTTTGGAATTGAATCTGGGCACTGTCGGCCCAAGGGCCGCCGAGCTAGGGCCGTTTAAGTAGTTTTTGGTCTTTTGCACATAACTCGAGTAAATCTTTTCTGATTTTCATTTTTTTTTGTTTGAAAGATCTGGGCATGGCCGACAATTTATGGAAGAAACTTTTTTTAATTTGAGTCTTCGGACTTAGCTAGGGCACTAAAAACGAGTCTCTGCTAGGGCTCTATGTTTTTTTTGTACATAACTCGAGTAAATCTCTTCCGATTTTCACAGCCTTCCTTTTGTTTGAAAGATCTCGGCACGGCCGACAACGTATGGAAGAAACATTTTTCGATTTGCGTCTTTGGACTTAGCTAGGGCACTAAAAAAGAGTCTTTGTTAGGGCCCTACGTGTTTTTTGTACATACCTCGAGTAAATCTCTTCCGATTTTCAAAATTTTTTTTTTGTTTGAAAGATCTCGGCACGTTTGACAATTTATAGAAGAATTTTTGCCTGTGCTTAGGGCTCAAGTGGGCCTCATGTCGGTCCTAAGGTCGGCCCTAACATAAAAAAATGTTTTTTGCTATGTTGCACAGCAAATTGAAGGAAACATTTTTGTCTATGGAAGTATGTATCCGAGGCCTCTATTTAAGACTCTAGGTCAGTACTAAAGTCGGCTCTAGCCCAAAAAAAAAGTTTTTTGCTATGTTGTAGACAAAATTGAGGAGAACATTTTTCTCTATTTGGAGGTCAATTTTGTGCGTTCGGAGAATTTTTTTACACCGTTACTTCGTACGGGTTTTTCAAAATTGCCCTACGGGCAATTTCCAATACAGTCTAATGTAAACGCAATATTCACTTAAATACGTTCCAGTCTTTTCGTAGCATCAACTCTGTTTGCCGCATCTATTCTGATACGTACGGTCCCTTCTATGTTTTTTGTCCATAACTCGGGCAAATCTTTTTCGATTTTCATACTTTTTTTTTGTTTGAAAGGCCTGGGCATGCCAGACATTTTTTGGAAGAAACTTATTTGAATTTCGAGCTTTTGGTCTCAGCCAGGGCCCTAAAACTGAATCTCTGCTAGGGCCCAACGTGTTTTTTGTACATAAATCGGGTAAATCTTATCCGATTTTCAAAAACTTTTTTTTTCTGAAAGATAGTCAAAAAACTGAGGTCAAGTCCGAAGATAAGCAAAATCGGTTGAATAGTTCCGGAGATATGGTCGAAAAGGTGTCTAAAAACGTGGTTTTTCGAAGGTCGGTGAAACTTTTTCATATCTCAGCAAATACAGTACGTAAATTGTTCAAATTAGCGCCAAATGAAAAAATTAGATGTCACAAAACTGGGAAAAAATATTTGTGGAAATCGGTTGAGTGGTTTGGGCAGTGGAACCCACGGAATGGAGAAAATTTTATTTCTGAGCCATATGCAATACGAGATGGGTTTTCATCAACCTATGGTTTATTATGATTATGAAACATAGAGACTTACTCCCGAAGACAAAGTTGTAGAGAATTAAATTTTAGCGAACACGTGTTTCAGGGTTTCCCCGGGAAATGTCCCAATCTTGGGATTCAGCCACTTCTAGAGTTCAGAGGGATGACTCCTATCTCTAGAACTATGGCACCTAGAAAGTTGCTTTCAAAGACAAAGTTGTAGAGAATTAAATTTTAAACGTACTTCGGGGGGGGGGGGCTTTCAACATTGCCTTGGGTAATTTTTATGAGTCATTCAAACTTTCAAAGTATTCAAACGCAATATTTACTTAAATACGTTCCAGTCTTTTCGTAACATCAACTCTGTTTGCCGCATCTATTCTGATACGTACGGGTCCCTTCATATGTTTTTTAATTGGCGTTTACTTTTGCTTTCAATAATGAAATTTTACGATTTTCAAGAGAGCGTTCAGAAGCTGGAAAAAGCTCGAAAATTAATTTTGACAGTTTAACCCATTCGCGATGCATGGAAGAACGGTTATTTTTACAGTACATTACTTGCAACCAACTTCACTCCGAGTGCAAAATTTGACATTTCTCACTTAGTGAGAGCCAAAAAGAAATTCTAATATTGTAGCTAACTTCATCGTGAATAGCAACACATTCAATATGAAGTTTACTGCAATTTTTTGAGTGTACAACTCACATAATTTAAAATGCTTCTTACGAGTATTTCAAGGTTGAATTACTCAGATAAATATTTTCGACTTTTCATTGAAAAGTTAGGACAATTCGGACGGAAAGGGCAAATTCAGCCACTTTCTGAAAAATAAGAACATTGCTTACCCTTACCCTTACATTCAAGACAAATTAGACATCTGCATGCTTTAATCCGCTACAACAACGCGGAGTGTGTGTTAAGTGTATGGTCACCATTTAACAGCAATAAACAGTGCGTTTTAAGATTTAGGATTATTTACATAGTTTATTTCTCAAAACAACATTTCGAATTCATCATAAATAGGTTTCAAATATGCCCCCGGACACTTAAAAAAATTGCCAAACCAACACTTAGATGTGTGCAAAAGATGAGAATGTAGAGCAATTTTTTTTTCGATTAATATTGAGCTGACCAAATTTATAAAAACTTTTCGTTTTGTTTTGTTTTTCTTTTGTAAAAAAAGGCAACCATCCCATAACCAAAGTAATGAGAAAAAGTCCATGCGAAAATACATAAAAATTTATATTTACATACGAGAGGTGTATCTCATCTGTTACATTACATGTATTTACTTGTCGTTTATTGAGCACTACTAAGGTACTTACTGTACTCGTATAATAAGCGTTTAATAATGAATCCGATTTTTCGCCCTGTATACATAAAACCGTCATAAAGTAGGACGCGCAATTCAAGAATTTAACAAAAGCAAAATAAAAGAAAATTAATTACTCTCATGCGGTTTATTAGTTGGGTGACGAAATTGAAATGGTTCAAATAGGTTTTTTGTGCGGTTCTTTGTCATAATCTCGGTCATAATAGACGTGAATATATCTATATTTTTCTCACCTTGTAATTACTTATTCTAATTGTAAATATTCTCATTTATTATTTCGTTAGCGAAATGATTTAGTGGACCACCTTTCAACGTTAGATTACTTCAATATAACATTATGTTATAAAATGATTGAGAAGTAGATTAGAGTCGTTCAAAATATAAAAGAAGCTTGGGGCTGATGGTCGTTTCTAAATGTTTATTACGTTAAGATTCAGTGAAAGCTCATTTGGATACTTAGAGAAGAGATGCAAAATTAAAATTAAATTATTGGCAGTGTTTCCCATCGTGTATTTACGAAAGATCCGTTTCCCCTAAGCCCCCTGCTTTCAGTGGAAATTTGCGAAAATCCACAAGTAATAAAAAAACATATGCAAAGACCCGTACGTAAAACCTTCACGTGCGGAAAGCCTTCACGTGCGGAAAGCCTTCACGTGCGAAAAGCTACGATGTACCAAACTCTTACTATTATCATAAATATAATGAGCATCAGAATGCATAGTCAAGTTCTTTTAGAACTATCAGAATTTAAACGACTCTCAGAAATTACCCAAAGTAATGTCGAAAGCCCTCCCGAACTACATTTTCTGAACTCTGACACCAATCACACGTTGTCTAATGTTCTTATCCCTCTGAGTTCTAGAAGTGGCTGAATCTCAGGATTGGGACATTTTTCGGGAAAACCCTGAAACACGTGTTCGATAACATTTAATTCTCTACAACTTTGCATTTGGAAGCAACTTTCTATCTGTCATAGTTCTTGATATAGGAATCATCCCTATCAATTCCAGAAGTTGCTAAATCTCGGGATTTGGACGTTTCTGGGGAAAACCCTGAAACACGTGTTCGCTAAAATTTTATTCTCTACAACTTTACCATTGGAAGCAACTTTCCATCTGTCATAGTTCTTGAGATATGACGCATCCCTACCAATTCTAGAAGTTGCAAAATCTCGGGATTGGGACGTTTCTGGGGAGAACCTTGAAACGCGTGTTCGCTAAAATTTTATTCGCTACAACTTTACCATTGGAAGCAACTTTCCATCTGTCATAGTTCTTGAGATATGGCTCATCCCTACCAATTCTAGAAATGGATAAATCTCGGGATTGGGAGGTTTCTGGGGAAAACCCTGAAACTCGTGTTCGCTAAAATTTAATTCTCTACAACTTTGCCATTGGAAGGAACTTTCCATCTGTCATAGTTGTTGAGATATGACGCATCCCTACCAACTCTAAAAGTGGCTAGATCTCAGGATCGGGACGTTTCTGGGGAAACCCCTGAAACACCTGTTCGCTAAAATTTGATTCTTTACAACTTTGCCTTTGAAAGCAACTTTCTATCTATCATAGTTCTCGATATTGAATCATCCCTTTCAATTCTAGAAGTGGCTAAATCTCGGGATTGGGACGTTTCTGGGGAAAACCCTGACACACGTGTTCGCTAAAATTTAGTTCTCTACAGCTTTGTCCCAGAAAGTAGCTTCCTAACTGCCTTAATTCTAGAGATATCTGAGAAAAAGTCTCACCTACCCCCAAAAAACCATGTTTTTGGACACATTTTCGACCATATTTCCGAAGCTACCTGATCGAGTTTGCTCATCTTTGAACTTGAACCATGGGACATATGTACCTTTCAGCGAAAAAAAAGTTCAGGGTGATCGGTGCAGCCGTTTCGAAAAAAAGTGGAGACGGACAATTTTTTAAATATTGGATGTGTGGGAGCCCTGAATTTGTAGTAAACGCATAGGACCTTCGTACTTCGTACGGGTCTAAACATGACAGGTCCCAGAGAATGGCGTGCACATGCATGGCAATCACAAGCTCGTGGAAATCTACACCAACTGCTGCCATGGAAGATTTACTACATACTACACCGATTTGCCAAAGCCGAAGCGATTATGTCTCTTCACAGGATCGCGAGCCACCCAGATTCTAATCTTGTTATGGGATAATTCTAAAATCTGGTTCAAAACTATCAAGGACTTTCATGCGCTGCGGATGCTTTCTGATAAAGCATATGTTTGAAAGAAATTTTACTGAAACTCCGACCGAGATAGATCTTATTAGAGCAATCATTGAAGGATGTCGAATTTCAATGATAAGGAGGCGTCGCGGAGTAGGTTCTAACGATCTGCGCGGATAGCCAGGGTGAATTCACAGTTCTTTCTTCATTCAAAATTGATTTTGCGCTTACATTGGAATGTTGGGAAGCTCAAGTGCGCACGTGGCCGAGGGCGGTTGTTGAAAAGAGAGCGTTCGAAAGAAAAAAAAGTGAGGGCGCTCTATTTGAATGGCCCCTAAGATGACGTTACATCCTTCAAAATTCGTAAAATCTGTTCGTCATCATCATTTTAAACGAAAACGTCGATGAACCGGGAGAAGTGCGTTGTAGTGCAATACTATACACTAGCTGACATGGAAAAACAGTGACTATGACTGCTGTTATAGCCCTCGTTAAAAAACCATGAAAAACGTACGTAATACTTATAAATAAATATAAAACATTTACATGTAGGAAAACACGTGAAAATTATACAAAATAAAAGGAAAATACAATATAAAGTCGATAAGAAAGATAATAAATAAACATAACCAAAGACCCGTACGTATCAGAATAGATGTGACAAACAGAATAGATGTTGGAAAAAGATTCGAACGTATCTAAAGATACAAATAAGCAAACAATCCAACGTTTTCTGTTCTTATAACTGTAAGAATTTCAAAAATCCATAGAAATCACCCAAGGTAATGTCAAAGGCACTACCGAAGTACGTCTCACACCATTCAAATCTAGAAAAGCTGATATTCAAGGACTAAGTCGTTTTTCCCTAAAACCCAGAAACACGTGTTATCTAAAATTTTATTGTCTACAACTTTGTCCTTGGAAGCAACTTTCCATCTCTCATAGTTCTGGAGATCTGGGCCATCCTGCCCAATTATGGAAGAGGCCATATACCAGTATTGGACCATATTTCACCAAAACCCTGAAACACGTGTTCGCTTAAATTTAATTCTCTACAATTTTGCCATTGACAGTAAATCTCCATATTGCATAGAAATATAGACGAAAAACTGTTTTTGTATATGGCCAAGAATCTCAATTTCGCCCATTCCATTGGTCCCAGTGCCCAGACCCCTGTACCGATTCCCACAAATTTTTTTCCCATTTTGTGACATCAAATGCTTTCATTTGACACCAAAATGAGGAATTTCCTTGCTATACTTGCTAAGATATTTGCGAAAAAGCTTCACCGACCTTCGAAAAACCATATTTTTGTTCACTTCCTCGACCATATCTCCGGAACCACTTGATCGATTTTGCTCATCTTCGAACTTGAATCATCAGAGGCATGTACCTTTCAGGGAAAAAAAGTTTAGGCTGATCGGTTGAGCCGTTTGGAAAAAAAAGTGGAGACGGACAGACGGACGGACAGACGGTAGTAGTTGCATCCCCCCCTCCCACCTCGATCTACTCCATGTTACAATAAAATTGTTTGTAGTAAACGTCAAAGTGAATAATTAAATAAATCGTCAAAAGGTCAATAATGAAGAAAGTATATAAATACAAATAGTTGCCAAAGCATCGTCAAGTAAATAATCATCGTCAGGCATCGCGACGCGTCGTCAAATATGAAGGCCAAACTTCAGAAAACGCAAGAAGGAGTTGTCAAGATCAGCCACAGGCGTCGTCAAGACGAAATGAGGAAAAGAACAGCAAAAAATTGTAGAGGAGACGAATGAATCTTTCTTCCAATTCGTGTTTTTTTTTTTGATTATTTAATTTGCATGGAATTCAAAATGTCTTCCTTCAAGATTTTATGTATCACAAATCTGTTTCTTCTCATGAAACATTAACGCATAACTTTCCTAGCTCAAAGCAAGAGTCGCTTGCATGTAAATACGTAAATGCAAAACACACTTACATGATTATCTTCCATTGTAAACATGCTTCTCATGCAACCATATACTGGGGCTTCTTCGGACGATGCATAGTATTGAACCACATACCAAAAACCCAAAAAGCCGACTAAGTCAAAATTACGTATTGCTTTCACCTGAAATATGGAAAATATTTTTGTTGTTTTAACTGTTTTGCTACGGTGTGAATGTTGCATATACGGTGTGTGTTGAGGTTGAGTGCATATACGTATTAAACACTAATAAGTTAAGTACTGCACTAAGAATGATTTCATAAATAATGATGCTGTTGGTCAAGTTCATTGATACATCATTGTGTGTTAATATTTGTGCATGTTCATTAAACTCATAGTCAATAGATGCTTGTTTAAGTTGTTACACCGGTAACAACTATCTAACTCTTAAGATTGTTTATACTAGACTTTCTATCAATTTGTTTATTTTAAAGAACGAAAATGACATTCTCCATAAAAGTGTTCTATAGTTGTTTCCTATGTTTCTAGTTCACAGCGTCCTCACTTCCTATAAAAATTAAAGTAGAATGTCCTAGAGCATGTTAGCAAGACGACTGATTCAAGAATGACTGAAGATTCCGGGAGATCTTCGCATCTGAAATCAGGTCTAGCCACCAGAAAGTGGTCAAAATTTTGTTCGAAAAACACTCCCGGCAGTCTTATCACTTCAAATCTTTCATCATTAACGTTACACTTTGACTCTTACCCAAAGCAATACGAACCTTAGGACATTTCTCCTTAATTTCGCGGGATCCTGAACGAAACCAATTTTGTTTAATGTGTTCTTCATAAAAGGACACGGATGAAACAGTTGCAAACACAATAGTAAGGAAAGCAATCACTAGCCGGCTGTTCATTATTTACGACTGGTTGATACAAACTCTACTATACACATAAAATTACATTGCAATGGAGTGATACTAAAAATGTTGTGCTCGAAGATTTATCTAGAGAAAGAATAGTATGAAACACAATGCTGTTTTGATTATTGCAGGGTGTATCTGTTGCGTTTTACTCTATAGGTCTCGTTGTTACTTCATAATACTTTGTAATAGGGGGCGGGGATTTCAATGTTGATTGAGTTATTAGTTCAATTTTCTATTAGAGGGCGCGTATTTCAATATTTGTCATGGAACGAATATTGATTCCATTCGTTTTATATCCACAAGAGGGCAAGGGTATATTTCTTTGACTCTCTTGATTCAAAATCTGTATGAGAAAGTAGAAGTACGTAGTATTAGTTACTGGACAACTTTTTTATACATTGCTCACTGGTGTATCGATTTCATGCTTCTTGTTTAAGCTGCCATGATAAGAAAACCATTGTTGCTGATACAATATTGGGTACAAAGACGAGTGTCAAAGAAAATATGTTTGAGTGAAACATATTCTGATTACTGTAAGAATTATATGATTTTATCAAAAGTATTATGTTTTTCAATAACATTATGTTTATAACGCACATTATTATTGTAAAGAATTTTCGAAGAGAAATTTCTGTTTCTAATTGTCAAGGATTTTATCAATTTTTTAAAAAATTTATGACATTCTTTCGTAAAGTGTTCTCCATTTGATTGACAAAGAATTTCGCATATCTTTCCTTGGAATGATCTGATTGGTATTAGTCGTCTAACGTTCTATTTCTAGATCCCATCAAGGTCATAATATTTCTGATAAGTCTAATGAAGACATAGAAGCACCATGTGCCCTGATATCAGAAAATGTATAAAATTGTTATCGACTTTAAATGTTCAAAGTCTTTAGAAAAAAATTATGCACACAACGTTTCTGAACAATGTTGACAACATTATTCTAAGATAAGAACAACAAATGAGCGAATGTCCGCTTAAAACTATGAATGATTCATCAGTTGCGTATGTATGAACATTTCCTTTGTAAACGTATGCATTCACCTAAGCTCACTATCTAAACAAACTAAGGAAGCCATCTCTAATGTTATCAAATATGTACGTAAAAAACCACAGCTTCTGGATTGAGTTATAGTGGTTTGCTTTGTTCAATCCTATGTAGAGTTAGACGTAACCCCTAAATTTCCTCTGATGTCGTCGTTCCTTATATGATTTTCCTAGGTTCCCATTGACATTTAGCATACCCGGGCAGTGCTTACGGAACAGATCAGCGGTCGGGTGAGTCTGTTTTAACTTGCACACGAGCTTCAAGCATCGCTTCTGCACAATCTGCAGCTGCTTTATGTCGCTAGCATTCGCACATCCCCAAACTCCAATGACATAATTCAGGTGTATGTGCCCCAGCGCATGATAGATTCTCATCAATATAGCCTTCGGTAGACTGTGCTTTATTTTACAAAGAATACCACTAAGACAAGCAAGTTTTTTGCATATACCAGATATGAGCGGCCTCCATGACACTTTGTCATCCAAAGTCACACCCAAGTATTTATATTTTCTTATATATCGTGGGTAATCGATGCATATCGTTTATATAAACCAGGAACAATAACGGCCTAAGGACACTTCCCTGTGGTACCCCAATATCGATGATCTCAAGCTCACTAAGCGATTCCCCCACTCGCACACATTGTCTGCGGTTACTCAGGTAACTCTCAAATATCTTCAACGGGATGCCGCATTTCTAACTTCCGCAGAAGTTTTCAATGATTGACACAATCAAAAGCTTTTGTAATGTCAAGAAATAGCGCACTCACCCTCCTCCCTTGATCTATGTCTTTAATAATTTTGTCAAGAATCTCATATATAGCCGTGTGGACTCCAGACTTTTCCCCAAATCCGTACTGACGCGCATACAAAAATTTAGCCTTGACTAGGAATTTCGATAGCCTTATTCAATAAAGATAGGGTGGAAATTGACCTGTAATTTGACGGGTCTTCTTTAGCTCCTGATTTAAAAAACGGTTTCACTCTGGCAACTTTTAAACAATCTGGGTATAAACCTGTGTTCATGGAAAGATTTGTCGCTCGTGTAAGGATTGGCGATACCAGATCAGCACATTCTCTTAAGTAATCCCGTTAGTTAAATCCCGTCAAAGCCCTCTTACTCGGATTCAATATTTGTAGTAACCGCAAAATCTCTTCCTAACCCACTGGTTCGAGAAAAATACTCTTCACACAAGACTTGAGTGTATGATACTTATTTATGTCTCCATCATTTATTATTTTCCCCGCAGTTGCGTTGACGATTTTGACAAAGAAATCATTGAGTGCAGTGCAGTCGTATTTAAACTCCGAAACCTGTTCCAACTGCTCCCCATTTACACTACAAGACACCTATTTCCGAGATTTGGTGACATGCAGAACCTTTGTTTTGCTTACACTTATCTTCTTCCCATGCGACATTCAGGCAGTCAATCCAATTCATATCGTAGCCCTGCTACCTGAATAAATGCTTTTAATAGCGTCCAATAAACATCCATTAATTCCGTACTCTTTAAGCACCTCGAACAGCCTTTGCCTCGGTACCCCCTTTTCTAAGTCGCAGATGCACAAATATAGATCAATATTTCTCTCAAGGAGCTTTTCTATAGCTTGCCTGAGACAAAAGATCCGATCCTGACAACCTCTCAGAGGTCTGAAATCAGTATGACCCTTGTCAAGAACCTCTTGCATTATAACCCTAACCACGCTCAAAAGCGAAATCCCCCTGTAGTTGCTGCAAACTTTTCGGTTGCCCTTTTTAAAGATCGGAGCGGCAATAACATCGAAGCTTCAGTTAGCAGGTACGACTGAGGGCTTAATGGCTAAATTAAAAATCCTATAGAGCCATTGAATCCCACCTGGTCCGCTATGCTTAGTAAATGCTGACCTTTCGGGACACCTTCTCTAAGGTGATCTTCTCCTCACCCTCCGATCTAGGACCTGTTTCCCTATCAGGTTCTATTACCGGATTAACAGAGGCAAATAGATCCTGAAAGTAATCCTTCCAAGTTTCCAGGCTTTCACCCTTATCTCCAATCAACTGGCCATCTTTACTCAAAATGCTCCCGCAGTCCTCTACCAGAATTTTTTACCCTTTCCTTGACCACCAATTCCTCGCCGAACTTCCTCCACGCCCGGTCCTTGCCTTCCTTAACACACCCTGTAAGTCTCTTTCTTCTCATTTTTTTTTTGCTTAAAGCTCTGGAGAGACTCTTAGACTTCTATATCCGCGGCGAAGTGCTAAAGAAATTCCCGTTACATGTCAATCAGCACGCGTATCAGATTGGCAAATCGACAGACACCGCGCAGCACCAGATGACTCAAAAGATTGAACGCATGCTCAAAAATGGCAAGGTAGTACTCGGTTGTTTTATGGACATAGAGGGGGCTTTTGATAATACGGATTTTGAGGTCATTACAAGGGCGGCATCTGAAAGGGAAATGAACATCAGATGGATAGTCAGAATGCTGAGCGGTAGAACTGTCGAAGCTACCCCATAGGGGCTGCCCACAAGGTGGTATTCTCTCTCCTATACTCTGCTGTATGGTGATTGACTCGCTCTTGGTCAAGTTTAACGACTCAGGTATTTTCACCCAAGGTTATTCCGATGACGTGTCTACCCTAATCTGTGGGGATTTCGTTGCTACTATAAGCGATTTGATGAGAACCGCAATTGAGGTAGTTGAAAGATGGTGTCTCGAAAATAAGCTGATGGTTAACACAATCAAAACTAAAATCATTTTCTTCAGCAGAAGAAAAGCCGAAACCGCTTCAGAACTGCGTCATTTTAGGTTGTACGGAACGGAAGTTCATCTGAAAGCGGCTGTTAAGTACCTCAGAATGATTTTTGATCATTGGCTAACATGGATACCTCACCTAGAGGAAAAACTTGACAAATGCATTGGTATTTTCTGGCTGTGTAGAAATGCTTTTGGTAGTACGTGGGGTCTTTCTCCTGAGGCTATCTGGTTTATATTTACGGCGGTAGTCAGACCTATTCTTTGTCACGGATGTGTAGTCTGGTGGCCCAGAGTGGAAATAGGTACTGCCAAGAAAAGACTAGAGAAGCTACAGCGTCTGGCATGTCTCTGCATGACAGGCGTGAAGGGTTCAACCGCTATTGCGGCCCTGGAAGCGCTTCTCGATGTTCCGCCGCTTGACCCGTTGCTTTCAACAGCTCTGTCAATTTGAGGAAGGACACTCAGCCATAATTAGGGTAGTCAAGGACGAACGGTTGCTTATGCGAAGTGATCAAATCAAAGCGGAATATATGCTCGACGATTGCTTCGATTGGATTATCCCTGAAGCAGATGACTGGCTTGGTGAGAATAAAATCTTTCCTCCGGCTGAGGGCGTCGTCTGCTTCACGGATGGTTCCAAGGGAGAAGATTCATCAGGAGCCGGTTATTTCTGCGACTTTTTGAACATAGAAGACAGCCTCCCAACCGGTTTCTTGGCATCCGTCTATCAGACCGAACTTTTTGCTGCATCGAAACTATGCGATGAACTGATCAACAAAGTTTCTGGGGAAAATATCTATGTTTGCATCGACAGTCAGTATGCTATTCAAGCGGTAAGTTCTCCTTGTATCAGGTCTAGAACCGTACTTGACTGCAAGGTCAGCCTTAACGAGCTCGGAAAGACCAACACAGTTCTGTGGGTTCCAAGTCACAGCGGTATCCGAGGTAACGAAAGAGCGGTGGAACTTGCTCGCCTTGGCGCCAGTAAAGCTTTTATTGGTCCAGAACCCATGTTCGGTATTCCAATATCGACAAGAAAGGCCATAGTCAAAGAATGGCTTCGAAAGGAGCATCTCAGAGGTTGGTCGCAGTACGAGGGCGCAAAACACACCATACTATTTTGTAAGAGTCCATCGATTGAAGTCAGGAAGACGCTGTTAAGCCTTAGCAGACCTGACATTAAAAGGGTTATTGAAGCCATTACCAACCACTGTGGGCTCAACAAATACCTCTACGACATGAGTTGCGTCGACAGCCTGGCGTGCCTTTGTGGTCATGGTGACGAAACTGGATATCACGTCATCAGTGTCTGTCCCAGATATAGACTCGTTAGGAGGCAAATTAAGGGTAAACCAGAACTAGATAGCTCCGATCTGATTCTCAAGCCTATGGTTATAAACAATCTGGCTGTTTTTCTTCGGAAAACCAGAAGGTCTCCCATGAGTTAAAGAAAATCAAATCATAAGGCTGTGTACGTGTACGTTGAATATAATATGGATCCCGTTTTCCCGCACAGGAAGTTACATGGAAATCACACCACCGACAATCAATTCAATTCAATTTATTTTATTTTGAACTTGTCATATTTATTTGTAATTGTATTCCTTTTGTTTAATTAATAAACGAAGAAATTAGGGGGTTGTACAAAGGATCATCGATCCAGGTGCCAATACCCCGACGTTCTTATCTATCTATCTAACAGAGGCAAATAGATCCTGAAAGTAATCCTTCCAAGTTTCCAGGCCTTCACCCTTATCTATAACCAACTGGCCATCTTTACTCAAAATGCTCCCGCAGTCCTCCACCAGAATTTTTTACCCCTTGACCACCAATTCCTCGCCGAACCTCCTCTACGCCCGGTCCTTGGCTTCCCTAACAGTCTCTTTCTTCTCATCGCAACATTCACATATCACGTGAAAACCCGTTTCTTCTTCTGATCACAACGCACATCTGGGAGTTGCCGAAAGCCTATCTATGCCATCTAGCTCGCAGTGTCCAGTAATCGCTCCTGATGCGATCCCTGCTTATCTCTAGCAGACTCTTGACATATTTCTAAATTACAATTTGTAGCTGGCGTATTTTACTGATCGTGCGAAATTAACGCACAAATCGCAGCAGAATTTCAAAATAGAAGCGCACTAAAGACAATTGTTTTTGAATATTTTTGTTAATTCAGATTTTTTGGGAATTTCCCTCCAAACAGGCCTCCGGGTCAGGACAGGTTAAAATTGTAAAGTGCAGTTTAAGATCTCTGAAAGGTTCACCTACATAATAAAATGTCGATTTTTTTCAACAAGGCGTACGTTCCCTTTTGCATCAAAAAGTAGCAACATTCCATTTAATTCGATTCCATTTAACGTTAAATTCCGCTCGGATTGATGAGAATGTGTATCAGTCTACGCTAGATATAACAAATCTCTGTCGGTTATTAGTTAAATTTACCCATATTTCATTATTAATCTTTATTCAGCTAAATTAATTAAATTGGAACCAGTCGGGCAAATGTAATAACAAAATTCATAAAACATTTTATGTAAAGAATCAACAAGTGTATGAATATAATGCGCAACTTTTACGGTACACAATTTAAGCCTGACCATCAACATAACTACATTACATACATCTTTCTTTTTCCAATAATTTTTTTTACTTTTATTATTTCTCTTGAAAAATTGTAAATCATTAAAACCCATTCAAAAAGACGTTTAAATACTGTGTCATCATTTCAAAAACGCACACCGCCACTGTAGCCATACATTTTTTAGAAAAAAAAATTGTATCACATACGAACTGTGTAAGATTTAAAAGCTTTACGTTCAATCCATACAACGTGACATCTTATATTGACTGCTGGTATAGCAACAGCCAAAACCATACACTAGGTTCATGATGGATAAAATATTAAATGACGACGATGATGATGGTGGTACATTTTGCTTTTCATTGATACGCAGATATGTAATACACGACAGGGACTATTTTTTGCGTATTTTAACACTGCAAAATTTTGCAATCACAACTAGTTTGTTTAAAACAAGTCGGAATGGCTACGAGATTTCTGATCCCAATAACAAACATAAAGTTATAGTGTCCACAAGTCTATAGTGTAAAGTTAATGCCTTATATGACAAAAATACCAATGTGACGTGATAAATTTCTATGGTAACATCTATGGATACCGAAAGTTGGTTTCAGTGCTGACTGCCGCACTTCGACGTTAAATTGAATTTGCAATTTTTGAAATGTTTTTATATTGAAAAATAAGTATTTATATCACTCAGTTGAAGAACTACTTCGTCGAGCAGCATCTTGTTACTAACACGTGCTAACGGACATTTTGAACACATGAGTTGTTCCCTCACCAGCTGCTCGCGTTGGCAAAATCAGATCTTGTTTTCAGTAACCCATTAGCCAGTGGCTCATTCCACGAACCATTCTACCGTTGTAAACAATGCAAATGCTATAGAAACTGAGTGTAATCAAATGTATTTTCGTTCATTTTTATAAAAAAGTTACCAGTTTGTATGGAAAACAATGGTGAACGCAAGCAAATTCACAAAGTTTACAAATTAGATGTGTTGTAATGTAAGGAACGGTATTTTTTGTCTCAATTTCAAAAGACCATGTAGTAAGAGTAAAAAAGATGCAAATAACGCTCCTTACATTACATACCGTTGGAATGAGCCCACTATAGTTTGGAAAACTGCTATTATGCGACAGTATATAGACCAATAATAGACCGTACGAAGATGCAGCTGATTCACACCATGTTTGGTACGCAAAACACCCATCAAACATTGCTACTAATATTGAGAATATGTGTAGCTTGACCGACGATATTTCATGACAACGTTTTGAGAATTTAAACTCTAAAAACAGGCCCTGAGACACGATAATTCCATGTGTATACAGCTTTGTTAAAGAAGAACTCGAAGAGCCAAATAATCTGGTGTAAGACTTTTATTTCATAGATTTTATGCGAGTATATCGTTGAAAGGAAACAGGTGGAATAACCATTCTTGCATTAACCGCGACACGGGAGAGACGGACTTGTGCTTTTTTAACGATATATTTTTTGTCGGTTGATAGTTTTAACAGGTTGTTTTTTTGGCACGATTTTCTGGATCATTTATTTTGAAAGTTTTTTAATTGAACGTTAATGTCAACAAGTTGTTAACATATTTTTTTTTTAAATAAAAAAGTGCTTGTGTTGTTGCCGTATACAGGACACGAAAGGATTAAGGATATTTTTAAAAATTTAATTTTTGAAAAAAAGGTACGGTTTTTTTTAGTCAATTTTTAATCAAATACCCAGTAAAATTGTGTCTCTAATACCACTCTCAATCCATATATGATTGATGTTTGTCTGCGAAAAGTGTTATTCGAGAACAAGACGCGAAAAAAAAATGAAAATATTTTATTGGCTACATTCCTGGGAAATTGAGTTTCTCTTCACCGCATCGCATGAAAACTTACGGAAGTAGGGCTTGACAAATGAAATAGTTTATGAGTCGGAAATGTGTATATGTCGATTCCGGTGACTTGCATCCTGAGTCTTTTCGATTTAGGATGCAGTCGTCATGTCTAATCAATGCGTACACGCATTGTATTTCTTCGAAAAGAAAAATATTGTCAACCACTTGTGAAAGAAGTTTTTTTTCGCTTTAGTAACAGTTCAATGTTCCACTGATCTATGTGCGAATATCGGTCAAAAAGTTCATAAGAAAATATAATAAATGCGAAGCAGAGTGATATTGCAACATTTATTTTTGTATGGCTATTTTTATCAGCATTTTTTACGATTTTTAATAAACTTTCTGGATAAGTCATTGTGAATAGCCGTAAGCGAAAGACTTGTTGGAAATAGTTTTTATTTTATTGTATTTTATTTTATCATCAATTGTACAGTTAAAGGTTTTGTGAAATTCATTATACTGAATGAATTATGATGGACTGTCGGCATGGATTCTAGAGTCATACACATAGATGAGCCGATATGAAAAAAGTGTGAATACGAATAAAAGTCTTTCTTTATTGTTACAAAGCCATATTTTTTTTATATGCGTTTCCATTTATTTGGTTTTAATTAATTTACGAAACAGTGTGTCAATATTGTTATTTACATGAAAAATTCGTTGTTCGCTGTGAATTAGATTTTATCATTCAATTTTCGAGAAAATGTAAAGAGTTTACTATGGACTGGAACCGGAGAATAGTGCATGGTGGTTAAAAACTATCTGCCCCGAAACTGATTTTTCTCTTTGAAGAGAAAAAATGTTGTCCTGTTGAAAGACACTTTCAAGGATTTTTTAATGCTGGTGACGAATCCAACAGATATGGGATTTCTTCATCGAGTCTTACTACCCATATTTAAATGTTCGTAATCAAAAACTTCAGATACAGTTTCCTGAAATAATTGTCTATTTCATACGGTGCTCACACTAGCGCTTTGCCGATGAATACATTATATTGTGTGATGATGAGATATAACACGTTCAGTACTTTATGCGGCACGGCAACTAAAAGCACACCTAGCAACCTTTGAAAGGTTCCACTGCCCTTTTGAAACATTTTTGTTACTACATGAAACATTGATATGGTACCAAAGTTGACTACAAGGTGGGCACAACTAAGGATTGGTGGGAAGCAGAGGTTACGTTATGTCAATGTAAAATTCTACAAATTACCAATAAATTCCTTAAGTTGTATGAAATGGCGAAGTAACTAAAAATGTATGTCATCGCAATAAATCACGATCTAAAGTTTGTATGTAAGCCCCCTAAAGGATATATAAGGCGTAGCACTTTAATCTCTCAAGAACTCCCTTTTTTTTCTTAATTTAAAGAACAATCAAACTTAATTCCTTAGAGCGTTATCGGACGCGATGTTTTTCCAGAGTAATTTTTGTAAAAAAAAATTGTCAATTTCGCTAGAAGATAGGTCTGCACTTTCAGCCAGGACACCTTGTGCCGAAAATTTGAAAATGCCAAAAATAAGGAAGAAGCGAGTACATTACATTGTATAATTTAACACCTGGCTGCGTACTTGAACACTGAATCTCAGAATAAAGAAGGCAGCCTGATGCTAAACATCTGTTTTTACTAAAGAGAAGGCTGTTGTTAGATCTGTACGTCACATAAGTTTCTACTCGGCACCAGGCTGCCTACTTGAGCTGTGACACTTTGAATGCAGTGGCAGCAGCAGCCTGGTGCCGAATTGAAACCTCACTTCTGCCTCCAATATGCTTAAAACAGATGTTCAGCACCATACTGCCTTCTTTATTTCCAGCTTTAGGAGCAGATCAGATCAATCTGATTTTTTTTTCAGATCAATCTGAAATTTATCCGATCTGAATCTGATCTGAAAATTTTTATCTGATCTGATTCTGATCTGAAATCTGAAAAATTATTTCAGATCTAATCTGATCTGATCTGAAATCTGTTTTAGCAAGTCTTTACACCTAGCTGAGGGGAAATATTTCCCGTGCCAGTATTTTAAATGTTGTATTTATAAGTCTGAAAAAAACTATTCGACGACAAAGTTATATACGCAAAAAAATATTAGAATCAAATCAATCTGATCTCAAAAAAAATTAGCAGATCAGATTCAGATCAGATTACGTTTGATCCCGATCTGATCTGAAAAATTCAGATCGCGTTTTTTCAGATTCAGATCAGATCAGAACAAACTGTTCCGAGTCCTATCAAGTACGCAGCCTGGTGCCGAGTTCGATGGTGTTACTAACTCTAATAACCTCACTTGTTCTTCCAGTTAGGCGTAGTGAGAATTTCAGGTTTTACCTTTCGTCAGACGTCCTTTTAAGATTCCGTAGAAAAGAATAACAGAATATACAAGGAACGTGTATATTATGCATCGTGTAAGCATATCTCGCAGTATGTTAGCACTGAAAGTGAACCCGTGTCATCTTTATTTCTCTTTGGTAGTATAACTATTTTCCACGCTTGAAAACTGCATAGTTAAATTCAGCGATACATCAGATTTTCTCTATCAGATATCTTGAAAAATAAAGTTTTACGAAATTGCACCCACGAGCTGATTGCAGAAATGAATATAAGAACTCTTAAGGAGCTCAAAACAGGCTTCAGCTGAATTGGATCATATCCTCCTCCATATTAACATTTTTATTAAAAAGAATTTTCCGATATTTTCCTTGTGAAAATGCTCGTGAAACAGCTTTCATTTTATGGTCCAAAGTGAAAGTTTTTGAAAAGTTATTACCTAAATGAAAAGAGCGATCCACAAGAAGGTCAAAACATGTATTAGTTGACTCTGATCAGATCCTCCACTAAAACGTTATTTTCATTTCGAACCACCGTGTCCAAGAAAAATGCAAAATATAAATTTTGTTGGGCCCGTCCCTTCCAACAATATGGTGGAACATAAAAAACTTTATAGATTAGCGTGCCGTTGGTATAAAAATACCATTTCCTTAATTCTCATTTTTTCGAATACTGCCGTAATTTGCATAAGAAACTTAGTGCGAAAGAGAGAAAAAAAATATTATACAAAATTCCACACAAAGTTTTTTGTCTCTTTCGCAGTAAGTTTCTTATGCAAATTAGAGCAGAATATAATTTCAACTCATTGAATGATCTGATCATGCACTAGGGATCCATATAAATTCCGTCAGCTCCAGAGGGGAGGGTTTTCAAAAAGAGGATGTACCTATAATTACTCTAGCATCGCCACACATTTCGTAAGAAACATTTCGTCGATACAATTGATAATAATCATCTTACATGAATCGCAACATAACGCTTTTGGAGAACAGTCGCCAATAGATGAGCTTTTTCGATTGGCGAACACAAAATCAACTTTTTGCTAAACAAAAACTGATTATTTTAGAGATTGTTATAAAGCTGAAAATTTCAAATAGCTGACGTGCACAGGGGGGAGGGGATCTGAAAAATCATCGAAAAAGGCTGACGGGATTTATGTACGAAAAAAGTAGGGCGGATGAATTATGAATGTCAATCATAAAACATTTTCCTCGCTTCGATCACACACACTCTTCTTTTCTGAGTTGTAATCTTATCGCTATAAAAGTAAACTTGATTACAAAATGTAGTAGAAACATTCTATTTTCTGTGTACTCTCCAAGGGCAGTTGACGTGAGAAAGAAAATTTCTCTGCTAAATGCAAGCGGAGCGATTTAGAAAAAAAATGCCACCAAAAATTTCATCTGCGGGGCAAATAAGGTGTATTTTACATGCGTGTACTGCCGTGTTAAGCCTAATAACCTATTTGTGTCTTTGCTAATAAAAAACTTTCAGTGAAATATTCCAATTTTCCAATGGAATTCGAAAGAAGCTCAAAGCCTACAGAAGAACTTTAAAGCACAGATTTGATGCGATACATTGTTTTGGCATAACATGGCGGTAGTGCAGGCCGAAAATCGTACATTTCAACAAACTCGGTGAAGAATGAAAAGTGGCGTTTTCTTGCAATTATTTGACATTTTATGTTTCGTATTTTCTGTTAATTGATACAGGCCCGCCTAGAGAGGGGATGCTTACCTGTCATAGCTTATGGTTTTTTTATGTCCCATCACATAAAGACGTATTCTAGGGCCTGCGACGCAAGTTATTCACTAGGTAATGAACCGATTTCTCTCGCTATTCGTAAAAATACTCATCACATTCCCCTTTTGAAAAGACACACCCTAAATCCCTACCCCCTTACATATTCTATCTTTTCTATACGGCTTTGAATTCGTACGAGTTTTGTGAGTTAGCTGGCTGCAATTCTCTATCACCAGTGCTATAACGAATCCCTAATACCAAAACCATAGATAATACTTTATGTATACTTTTCGCGTTAAACCCATCCAAACATCGCATTATAAAGTCAACTTAACGTAAATTAACATGAACATAAACACTGAACAGAGAGTGTATGTTGTATGCGCGCGAAAACTAAAAAATATCCGAAATCTTCAAATTTTCTGTGTCTCCATATGGAATGTAGAATGAATATTATGTTTCAACTGTGTTTTCATACGTCACATGTTTTGTTTCGGTTAATCACGAGGTTAATCAATGTTATGTTTCCGTTGTATTTTATGGATTTGAGAATATTTGGAAGTTAACATTTTTAGTTAAACAAATTTTATGTTATGGGTCTGGTAAATATTGTCTTTGAATGTTTCATATGGTATTCTTCATGATAACCCAACAGTTTTGCTATAAAACAATCAACTACCCAACGTTGGTCTAAAATTCACCGCAAAAAGATTGTGAAAGAAAGTCTATTTTATTTTCGTTATTTATAACGCAAAATCATTGTGGACCTCTTGCAGTTAAAATTTCTAAAAAAAGTGCCATGTGTTCAAACTTCTTTTCAATGAATTTCTATTTAAGCTCGCCATGGATGTATCATTTAATTTTAATTAAAAAAACCGTTCAAGTGTTTTTTTGGTTTCTGAGTTGTGAAATTACGAAAAATTGCGATTGCTATTTATCCCACAGCGAATGGTTTCAAAGCAACAATACCTAGAACAAGATTTAGTCAAGTTAGCTAGATGACAGTGTTCCAATTTTCAAATTTTGAAATGTTTTGTCACCAATTATCGCCACTCATACAACTCCCGCGAGAGGGAAGATACGAGAAAGGTATGTACGTATAAAAGAATATTTTTCTTTACTACTTTCGAGCGACTACTCAAATTCGTTTTTAACAGCATTTTGCGCTGTTCAGTTGGTGATGTTGTAAATCAGCGTGTCTAATTGAATTGTGAGCTGCTTTAAAATAAGGCCACCGGAACCTTACGTTCTAAGACACTGCAAACATACGAAGTACAATTTTATAACATGCTGTCAAGCATTTGAAGGCAATGAAAAATCAAAACCGTTTTATGCAAATCCTCTTCACATTTCAAGCTTAGCAAGTGCCTTACGACTGCATAGAAAGATTCTTATTGATTCTAGCATCTAATGTGAATATTATCTAAAACTCGAGAGACCTTAATTGAAAAAAAAGTTTTGTTAAAAAAGGAAAGCTCCAGATTAATGAACAAACATTTTCTTTAGAAGGAATTAGCCATTACTCACATATTTTGAAATATTCATTAAAAGAACTCTGAGATCTTTAAAGCAAGAAGTTCGAAACTAATACAATGTTCAGCACGCTTACAGTGCAGAAGAGTCTGTTGAATACTACAATGTTACTCATACCAATAGTTTCATCTAGGATCTCTTACACCTTGCTAGTAGAGATTATACTGCTTACATCCGTCTCTACACTAGAGCCGGAACTAGACGACGATATTGTGCTATTTGAAAATTAACAAATAAAACATAACCAAAGACCCGTACGTATCAGAATAGATGTGACAAACAGTATAGATGTGGCAAAGTGACTCGAACGTACCTAAATATACAAATAAGCAAACAATCCAACGTTTTCTGTTCTTTTATAACTGTAAGAATTTCAAAGATCCAATGAAATTACCCAGGGTAATGTCAAAGGCCCCGCCGAAGTACGTCTCAGACCATTCAAATCTTGAAAAGCTTATATCCAAGGACAAAGTCATTTTTCCCTAAAACCCTGAAACACGTGTTATCTAAAATTTTATTCTCTACAACTTTGCCTTTGGAATCAACTTTCTACCTCTCATAGTTCTTGAGATTCGGGTCATTCTGTCCAATTATGGAAGTGGCCATATACCAAGATTGGGCCATATTTCCCCAAAACCCTGAAACACGTGTGAGCTTGTATTTAATTCTCTACAACTTGGTCTTTGGAACCAACTCATAGTTCTAGAGATAATGGGTCATCCTGCCCAATTCTGGAAGTGGCCATATACCAGGATTGGGCCATATTTCTCCAAAACCCTTAAACACGTGTTCGCTTAAATTTAATTCTCTGCAACTTTGCCTTTGAGAGTAAATCTCCATATTGCAAAGTTAAGGAAATATAGACGAAAAACTGTTTTCGTATATGGCCAAGAATCTCAATTTCGTCCATTCCATTGGTCCCAGTGCCCAGACCCCTGTACCGATTCCCACAAAATTTTTTTCCCAGTTTTGATACATCAAATGCTTTCATTTGACACCGAAATAAGGAATTTCCGTGCTATACTGGCTGAGATATTTGCGAAAAAGCTTCACCGACCCCCGAAAAACCATGTTTTTGGTCCCTTCCTCGACCATATCTCCGGAACCACTTGATCGATTTTGCATATCTTCGAACTTGAATCATAGGAGGCATTCAGCGAAAAAAAAGTTTAGGCTGATCGGTTGAGCCGTTTGGAAAAAAAGTGGAGACGGACAGACAGACAGACGGACATTTTTTTTATTGCAGATTCGTCATCTCTAGACGATAATAGATGCATCCCCACCCCCTCCCACCTCGATCTACCCCATGTTACAATAAAATTGTTTGTAGTAAACGTATAGGACCTTTGTACTTCGTACGGGTCCAATTAATACTTATCTCACATCACTCATCTATACGTTGACAGCAAAGAATTAGATCAAAACATACTCTAGTAATAACCTCGGTAATAACGAAATGTTTTGAAAACAACGAAAAACTGCTTTATTATTAGTATATTACAGCACATTCTATGTAAGTAAGCCATTACTGAACGGGCTGATGTTCGCACAAGGTGAAACACAAGTGCGAAGGTTTGAGGAACGAGCGAAGCGAGTGGATTAATCGCACAAGTGTTTCACCGTGTGCGAACATCAGCCCGGTCAGTAATGGCTTACTCACATAGTATGTTCTGTAGTATATTTTATCGCATAGGGAACGAGGAAAGTATATACATGTCGGTTTTTTTATAAAAATTTGTCAATAGCTGGGATCGAACCGGGGACACCTCACGTATGAGACGAGTACTGTACCACTGAATCACGGGATTATTTGAATGCTGGCAATAAAATTGCGTTCATCAGTTATTGTTGCAGATTTTCTTTAAGTTCAAAACAAAATAATTTTATTATTATTTTGAAATCGAG
>CM055406.1:57397073-57441620 GCA_029228625.1 Pseudolycoriella hygida
ACTTCAGCCAAATAACTATTGTGATCCAACGGTCGAGAAAAATTGATAGATATATAAGGTATCTCTCTACCCAAATAAAATTGCACCCATCACCTTTCCGAAAGTTACGCCGCGTCGAATCGCTGCTCGACGAGCTAACGAGATGATGGTTGTTATTTCAAACTACGAGGGCTCCGAAGATGTGGAATGGATAGATGAGCGAGACATAGACGCACCACAGAGCATGCTCGAAATTGTCTGTCGCGAAAGAAACACATCATCATCATCATCAAACTTTATAGACCATTAAGTACCTTTCGGTGTGAGGTCTTTATGACACAACCCTAGGAAGGTGTACCACCCCCTCCATCGCCCGCCAAGGAGATGGTTTGTTCGCCCAGAGAAAGTCCCCTAACTTCTAAATCCGATTTAACAGAGTCTATAAACCTTCTCCTTGGTTTACCCCTTGTCCTTACCCCCGGGACCTGTGCACCTAAGATCCTTTTTGGTAGCCTGTTATTACCCATCCTTTGAACGTGCCCGAACCAGCGCAGACGACTAGCCCTTGCCTCCTCTTCCACTGACGAAACCCCCAAGTTTTTCTGAATGCCGTCGTTCCTAATGTGATTATCTCACTGCTCCCTCCGATTAACTTTCGCTATACTCCTAAGAATCCTCATATCAGAAACCTCCAGGTCATGCACGAGATATCCGCAGTCCACCCAGATCTCAATACCATACAAAATTGTCGGTCTGAAAATAGATCTGTGGATAGCTAACTTTGTTTCGCTACTCAATTCCTTTTTGTTAAACACGTGCGACCCCAATTGACTGGCTACCGCGTTGCCCATTTTCCTTCGATCCCAAAATTCCCTAACTAAATTGCCATCCCCTGAAAAAATGGTTCCTAAGTACTTGAATTCAGAAACCTGCTCTAGCTCCTCCCCATTCAAACTGCAAGCAATACCCTTCCGAGATTTGCCGACATGCATAACCTTAGTTTTTCCCACACTTATCTTCATCCCGTACTCCTCACATGCGGCATTCAGGCAGTCCACCACATCCTGTAAATCCCTGGAATTATCTGCCAGCAGAATCAAGTCATCCGCATAGGCCAGTATTTTCATTATTACCTTACCCACCTCAACCTTTCCCTGCAAGTTGGCTTGCTTGATCATTTTGTCCATGAAAATTATGAACAGATGCGGGGAGAGACAACAACCCCGACGAACGCCCTCATTAACATCGAAAGACTCGCTAATTTCACCATCTATTCTTACCGTGGCCCTGCTCCCTGAGTATATACTCTTAATGGCACGCAGTAAACTCCCATAGATACCGTACTCGCTGAGAACCCCGAACAGCTTCTGCCTTGGTACCCGGTCGAATGCCTTCTCCAAGTCGATGAAGCATAGGTATAAGTCCCTATTCTTTTCTGCCTGAGACAGAAAATCTGATCCTGACACCCCCTCAGAGGCCTGAAACTACCCTGAACTTCATCCAATACACCTTCCACCATGTTCCTAACCCGGTCCACAAGTACACTCGCGTACACCTTACCAACCACACTCAAGAGCGATATCCCCAGGTAGTTACTGCAAACCTTACGGTTGCCCTTCTTGAAAATCGGAGCAATAACACCAAAGCTCCAGTCAGCAGGTACGGTAGAAGATTTCATGGCCAAATTAAAAATTCTACAAAGCCATTGGATCCCACCTGATCCGCTGTACTTAATAAATTCTGTCCTGATTTTGCGGGAAACCTCCTCCAATGTAATTTCCTGGTCCACCTCCGAGCTAGGACCCGCCTCCCTACCAAGTTCTCCTACCTGATTGACCGATGTAGACAGATTCTGAAAGTAACCCCGCCAAGTCTTCAAGACTTCATACTTATCTGTAATTAACTCGCCATCATTGTCTAAAATGCTACTACAGCCCTCTTTCACACCACCGCGCCTGATGCCTTTAATCGTCGACCAAAATTTCTTACCCCTTCCTTGACCTGCCTCTTCCAATTCCTCCCCGAACTTCTTCCACTCCCAAATTCCCAATTTCCCAAATTTTCTCGATTTTTCAGGCCGTCCCCGGCAACATATAAGCGGGGCCTAAGGAGAAGAGCTCCTAGCGGGATGTGAGGCAGTTAGAACTGGCGAAGAGTCCAGAAATTTTCGTCTGCGGCCGGCGCGGCGCTAAGTTCAAAGAACAAACATAAGCAAAGACCCGCCGTACGTATCAGAATAGAATTGGCAAACAGGATAGATTTTGCAAAAAGGCTGGAACTTATCTAAATATAGAAATGAGCAAGCAATCCAATGTTTTACGTTCTTTAATAACTAAACCGAAGTACGTCTGAGACCATTGATTTCGATGACCTGAATGTTCTTTAGGAACACGTTTTCCCTAAAGTTTTATTCTCTACAACTTTGCCTTTGGATGTAACTTTCTAACTGCCATAGTTCTAGAGATATAAGTCATCCCTCCTGATTCTGTAAGTGACTGAATCCCAAGGATTGGGACATTTTTCGAAAAAACCCTGATACACGTGTTCACTAAAATTTAATTTTCAACAATTTTTCTTTTGGAAGCAACTTTCTAACTGACATAGTTCTAAAGATATGATTCATCCCTCCTGATTTTGAAGTGGTCGAATTCCTGGATTGGGCCATTTTTCACCAAAACTGAACCCAAAACTATTGCCAATCGAATTATTAAAGTATCCAGGAATCAAATCGACAAAAAAACGAAAAGGAATGTAAAACGCAACCTCAGACTGCTTAGAAAAAATGCATCGGTTTCTTCGGAGTTCTCTCGGCCAGCAAATGTTGAAGAAATTGACACGGCTATTTGCAGCATAGAGAACGGCAAGGCAGCCGGGCTAGACGAAATGTTCCCCGAATTTTTGACACACTGCGGAAAAAACACAAGACTATGGCTAAGCCGTTTCTACAGCGACTGAAAAGAACAAAAGTGGTAGCAATATTAAAGACAGGGAAAACGGATGACATCGTAGCAAACTTCAGGCCAAACTCAATGCTCAGCTCAATGTACAAGCTGCTAGGGCGCCTTTGGTACAACCGAATAAAATCGCCCATAGACGAGAAATTACCGATTGAACAAGGTGGATTCCGAGAAAACAGGAGCTGCTGCGACCAAGTCATGGCTTTGACGACGTACATCGAGCACGGGTTTGAGGAGTGCCTGAAAACCGCAACGGTATTTATCGATCTCACGTCAGCGTATGACACCGTTTGGAGACCAGGGCTGCTCTATAAGCTCACTAAAGCGATATCATGCAACTCGTTCATTTCTCTCATTAGCGAGATGCTCAGCAACAGAGAGTTTGTAGTATATATCAACAACGAGAAAAGCAAGAAATGCTTCCTAGACAACGGACTACCTCAAGGGTCGGTGCTTGCCCCGCTCCTATTCAATTTATATATTAGCGACATGCCAGCAACAGACAGCCGCAATTTCGGATACGCAGACGATTGCGCCATTTCAACCCAATCGGACCACTTCCTGCAATGTGAAGAGACACTCAGTAAGGATTTACTTATCCTCGAAAAATATTACAAGAAATGGGGATTAAAACCGAATCCAATGAAAACAGAGTCCATTACCTTTCACTTGAATAACCAACAAGCAAACTATCAGCTTAAGCTTTCCCTTCTGTGGACAAACAGTAAAGCATAACAGCCACCCAAAATATCTTGGTTGTACATTGGACCGGTCACTTACGTACAGGCGACACTGCGCGAATACAGCAGCCAAGATCAAATCTAGGAATAATATTATCCACAAACTCTGTGGCAATACATGGCGTGCTGAAACCGAAACTTTGAGGACATCAACACTTGCGCTCGTATTTTCAGCTGCAGAGTACTGCTCTCCAGTCTGGCTAAACAGTACCCACGCCACAAAAATTGACGTTCAGCTTAATGATGCTCTGGATGATGCTGTGGAGCAGTTAAGTCAACGCCCACAGAATGGCTTCCTGTGCTCGCAAACATAGCCCCACCCCATATAAGACGGCAACAAGCGCTGCTGAAAGAGTACCAAAAAATTCAGCTCAATACGCAACTTCCTATCCATTTGAACACAGAACTAATTCGATCACAAAGACTAGTTTCCAGACACTTAAAACGGCAGTAAATCTGGTCGAGTTCCTTTTTAATGCGTTCAATCAATGGCGGGATGAGTGGCATAATAGCAATGTTGATAGCAATAGACCCCACAGCACGAGTGCCTGGCTTCACCCTACCGAGGAGGGAATGGGCCACACTGAACCGTATAAGAACTGGGCACGATAGGTGTGCCCACCATATGCGAATTTGGGGACTGACTGACAACCCAGGATGCGACTGTGGTGCACGAAAACAGACCATGATACACATCGCCACAGAATGTCCGAGAAGGGCGTTCTCAAATGACATTCTGGATGTGCACGAAGTTTCAAATGGCGTACAAGACTGGCTCAAGATATTAGACCTGCAACTTTTATCTGTAAATTAACTTATTTAAATGTGATAATTTTTGACGAATGTAAGGTAAAATTTCAGTTTAGGGGACCTATCTATTTGAGAGGGAGGAGTGGGAGGGAATGATAGGAGGCCTCCCCCAGATCACAAATATGCAACAGGTAGGTGACGCTCGAGCTCCGTTTAAATTTCATATGTCCCGAAGCTTCATAAAATGACAAGAAAATAGTGTAAGGGGATGAATGGAAACCACAGTATTAACTTCAATATGTATCCGGCAGGTGGCGCTAGCAACACAATAGAAGAGAATTCGGCGCTTTACCTGTGTAAACATTCATAACTTCAGTTTAGGGGACCTATCTATTTGAGGGGGGGAGGGGAGTGGGAGAGAATGATAGGGGACCTCCCTCAGATCACAAATATGCAACCTGTAGGTGGTGCTCGAGCTCCGTTTGGAAGTTACAGCGGTTCAAAATTTTATATGTCCCCTATCATTACCTGTGTAAACACTCGCTAAGTATGCACTTACCCAGGATACGCCACGTGGAGGCTGTTTACAAGTATCCCAGAGGCCCTGAAAAGGGCCGTTTATTATAGTGAGGTGGGGACCCCTCGCTTCGTCAATCGCGAAGTATTTCATGACTCCAAACCTGGGTAAGTGCATACTTAGCGAATGTTTACACAGGTAAAGCGCCGAATTCTCTTCTATTCTGTTGCAAGCGCCACCTGCCGGATACATATTGAAGTTGATACTGTGGTTTCCATTCATCACCACCTTTTGATTAGCCCCTTATACTATTTTCTTGTCATTTTATGAAGCTTCGGGACATATAAAATTTTGAACTTTGAACCGCCGCGCCGTAACTTCCAAACGTAGTGGGAGCGCCACCTACCGGTTGCATATTTGTGATCTGAGGGAAGTCCCCTATCATTCCCTCCCACTCCCCCCTCAAATAAATAGGTCCCCTAAACTGAAATTACTCCGAATGTAAATTAACTGTGATATTTGTATAGTCGAACATTGTAAAAAAACATACGCTAAATAAATAAGTCCCAGTGCCCAGATCACTGACCCGATTTCCATAAAAAATATTTTCCCAGTTTTCTGAGATCAAAATAAACGATTTCCGTGCTCTACTTGCTGAGATATTTGCGAAAAAGTTTCGCCGATGCTCGAAAATCCATGTTAGACCACCACTTCTTCGGCCATATCTTCGGAACTACTCGACTGATTTTGCTTCAATTTGAAACGGGTCGCGTATGTCAAAACAATAACTTACCTGTTATATAATCTGCTTCAGATTAGAGCCGAAATGAAGGGATTTTATGAAACAAAAACGAAATTATAATTTCTCGTAATCCAACCACAATGTTGTCAGACTACCAGAATAGCGAACAATAAAACACAACAGATTTCAATAATCAACGTTGCACAATTTTATTTATTCTTAATTTAACAATAATTTTATCGCCTCTTCACTTTTAAACAATAATTTGATTTCAATAAATAATTAAATTGTATATTAGAATTCTTCATGACGAATTTTTTACAAATTATATTTAATGGACAAATTAGTTCCGAAATATAGGGAAATTCGTTGAAACAATCAATGTTACAATGAAATCAGTTGTTTACGCAACTACAGAGAGTAGATATTTTCATTCGATGAGTGAAATCACACGAATGTTACCCTGAATTGCGTATAAATTTTCATACATCCTTTTGATTTTCCTATGCGAGAAACTGACAATTTCAAATCACTTTCTATCTTTGGAAAAACGAAAACATGTAAAATGTTGTACGCCACTAAGAGAGAAAATTATTTTCTCAATAGGGTGAATACAATCCTCGCATTCGGCTCGGAACGCAAACTCCCTATAATGGGAAAATTATTTCCTCCTATCGATTTAATTAATTATTACAGGCCGAGGGTGTGAAAAATCAGCACTTCCGTCTGAACAGCGAGAGGAAGAGAGCGTTTTCCCTCCCTAGGTATGTAAATGAAAACCGTAACAATGCGATACCGTTGGGAGACATTTATTGTTCCAACAAATTGTTATACCTTAATTCCTTGAGAATAAATAAATATTTAAATAAATTGCTTTAATTGAATTTCATTCTTAAAAAAAACTACATCTAAGTCATTTAGCTAAATCTTTAATTAATAAATGATTTTGATTATTCTTTTGGATTAAATTTGCTATAAAAGAGTTGAAACGAGACACGCCAAATGAGTGAGAGAATTTCGTTTATTTGTTTAACTTTCTATCTTTTCTTGGTGGTTAGTCGACTCTTTAAATTGCAATCGGATAAATTTATTAAAACATACAATTTCAACAAACTTAACACATTCAATCTTCATTTGTCTAAACAAAAATCTATTGCGGTTGAGCATCTGTCGCACTAATACTCGGTTTCATTCGGAAAAGTCTTAATGTCATCCACGATGCGATAGTATTTGGACTAATGTCGTTCTGTACATTTTTTTGCATTGCAAGCGCCTCTTTCTGCAGCTGGTATCGGTATAACAGCGATCCAGCTATCAATGCGGACACAATTGCTGATGACGCGACCACAATAAATAAAACACTAAAACCGGGAATCGGCATACAAATACCGTAAACGACTTCTTCCGTTATTTTACCCTGAAATACTGTAACCGATTCCTGTTTGGTGTCTGGACTGAATGCCAAATCGGCTTCCGATATAACATCATACAATCCGCTAACACCAACATCAGCGCTACGAGCTTTCCGATCCGTAATGACGATGGAACGTATTGTCCTCTTCATCGGTTTATCTTTTGTTTCATTCTCCCGAACATAAACCGGCCGAACATAATCTTTGCTCAAATCAAGTGAACGTGGCCCAGCAACTGGTATACCAATGCGATCTTTACCTTCCAAAAATCGTGGACCATGTGGAAACTGTTCTTCTGAATTTTTCTTCAATTCCAAATAGTTCGATTTCAACATTTCTTGCGACGGTTGATCGTTTGGAACATCGTCACTGTCTTCATGGACTTCCGGCACTTTCTGATTGCTATGCTTTTCTTTGCTGATATCGCCTCCGTCCGATGCCAATTCATCGTCATTGTGAATGATGTCATCATAGAAAATGTCATGTTCTGGCGTCGCATTATCGTCTTCATCATTCCCGTCATGATTGTCCGATATTTCGTTCATTTCGTGAACTTCATTTTGTTTAGCAAACAAATTATCTTTACGCTCTTGTATATTCGCAGTGATTTGGCAATGGTCCAGACAACCGTGGCGGCATATTTCAACCTTACATTTGATGTGAACGCTTAACGCATCCGGAAATTTGAACGCATGGAAGAATGCGTATGTTATCACCGTTGCTTTTTCATTTGGTGCTCGGGCTTTCAAAAACCTTGATATCATTTTCGGACGCAGGACACATCCATATTCGTCAGATAGTTTAATAACGTGACCAGAACCATCAGATGCAATACACGATTTTACTCTCATATCAAACTCACCTGAAACAAAAAAAAGTTTAGGATCTAATGGTTCGTGCTCGATTGTTCAGAAAGAAGTTTTGACCCATGGGTTCTGATTCCTAAATTGCGAAGAACGGTATTTTCCCATGGAAATCCTTCAACGAAGTAGTCAAATCCGGAGGCACAAAGTCAGGACATAAAAATCTTGAAATAGCAATTTCCCCACAGCCAAATTAAGGAAAATCAGGGAACGTCCCTCCACTCCTCTCCATCTACTCTCAGATTGATCTTGACTTCCTGCTAATATCTCAAAATCTATCTCAAAAGCTATCTAAAATCTCAAATTCCTTCCGGTTCATAGAGATTTCGTAAATTACAAATCAAAAAGAGGGTACAATTTGAAAGACGAAACAAATTGGTTTGATGATCACATCGCAGTTAGTTGGAATTTAGAGAAAGAACTGCTATGATACTTTAGTGTTTTTAAGTTGCTCTGAATATCGAAGAGACTTTTGTGTGGTACTGCATAGTTCTTACCTCTGTAATCGTTTATTGCTACAACCAATGTCAATGTAGATCCAAGTGGAACGATTCCACTCACTGGTGGCGCCCATGGTCCCTTACCATGTTGAATTTCCATCCAACAATCCACATTGTCACCTGAAATTGGAATAATGTTGCAATAACGAATTCGAAAGCTAAGGATCTGTGATAAAAACCTCGAAAATCCAATTGGATAACATCCAGATCAGCTATTACCATTGGGGGTTTGGATGCTGTTTTCTCGTAGTCGTTGAACCATTCACATCTTAAACGTTTTGCTTCGTCCCAGACTTCGAGAAGGTCTTTGTCATATTGAACTACCACCTGTAAAAAATATTTATAACTAAAAACGAACGTCTAAGGTGAACGGAGACAGAACAGATAAATTCAAATCAAATGAGATTTTTGGTAACGTAAATATTTGCGTTCTTCGGCCGCTCTATCGTGTACTGAAACTCAGGCTATTTCGGTAAAATATATTTCAAAACAAGAAAATGATCTTAGGGACCATCCATAAATTACGTACGCTTTTTTCAGTGCTGTCAGCAGATTTAAATCAACAATAACTTGAAAAATTTTCACTTTTAAGACGTCAAATGTATGGCCGACCCCTCCATTTAGGGGGGTAGTTTGGGGGGGGATCGCCCATACATTTGACGTCTCAAAAGTGAATATTTTTCAAGTTATTGTTGATTTAAATCTGCTGACAGCACTGAAAAAAGCGTACGTAATTTATGGATGGTCCCTTAAACTTGCACAGACGATCAAGAATCAAGCTTAGTGAATGAAGCTCAAGTATCCACTTTAAAAGGCAGTCGATCTTATTAGCTTTGCTGAAGTTAAATCTATATTTACCCAAGTTCACATTGTTTTTCCCCTACATTTCAAAGAAAACTGTAACAAAGAATCCCAAGTTAATGAAAACGTCCTACGTTAGTTAGTTAGTTAGTTAGTTAATTAGTCACTGGTTTCCATTCGCACTTGTATGAAAAACGGCTCCCGCCCGAAAACGGCTCGATAACTTTTCTTGAAATTTTGTAGGGACGTTCGGGTGGGCATTCTACGCCATTTGAGCTTTTAAAACATATGCAGGGGACCCGTACGTATCAGAATAGATGGGGCAAACAGAGTTGATGTTACGAAGAGACTCGAACGTATTTAAGAAAATATTGCCTTAACTCTTAAGTGTATGAAATTACGTCCACAAACTCAATCGCTTGATTCCGAAGAGGCAGTCTGGTGTCAAATTCAAATTTATGGAAATGCCATTTTACAGTTCATTGGTCCGAATCAGAATTTTAGCACAAGCCTGCCTTCTTATAGCTTCAATAGAGAAAATATAGTCTTTGAGTTAGCAACTAAGGAGGCAGGCTAGTGTCAAGTTCATGACTACGCAAACGTTGTTTTGCACTAATACCATTTATTGGGGACAAAGAGATTTTTGATACCAGCCTGCCTCCTTAGAGCTCCCATGCGAGTTTTTCATTCCTTGAACTAGAACACAAGGAGGCAGGCTGGTGTCAAGTTGAGAAAAAGTGAGATGCTACCTTACATTAATACCTCTCGTTTGGCTCAAGTAGAACTTTGACACTAGCCTGCCCATCTTACCAAATCCCAAGTATAAGTCGAGGATTCCCAGAGCTAAAACTCAGGGTGGCAGGCAGGTGTCAAGTTGACGATTACGCAAACATTGTTTTACACTAATACCTTCATTCGGCACAAAAAGAATTTTCAGACCTGCCTGCCTTCTTATAGCTCCCATACGGATTCGTTATCCTTTGAACTAGACTTCGAGGAGGCAGGCTGGTGTCAAATTGATATCGATGGAAATTAGGACTAATAGTGACACCTTTCCTTTATGGTAGGCAGAATTTTAACACCAACCGCCTTTGTTATAGCTCCCATACAAATTCAATAGTTTTTTTGTGATTACTCAGGGAGGCAGGCTGGTCCCAAGTCGATAATAAGTGAGCAGCTTTCTCACATTAATGCCTTTCATTCTTTTTAAGCAGAATTTTTACACCATTATTTTGATTTTTACATGGTCGAAAAAGTCAAATATGGTACATTTAGGTTCAATGAGTTAAATTGTATTGGAAATTGCCGAGAGGGCAATACTGAAAAACCCGTCCGAAGAAACGGTGTAAAAAAACCTTTCCGAAAGCACAAAATTGACCCCCAAGTATAGAAAAATGTTCTACTCAATTTTCTCTACAACATAGAAAAAACCATTTTTTGGGCTAGGTTCGACCTTAGTACCGACCTAGGGCCCTAAGTAGAGGCCTCGTACACACAATTCCATAGCCAAAAATGTTTCCCTTAATTTCCTCTGCAACATAGCAAAAAAATTTGTTTTTGGCTAGGGCCGACCTTAGGACCGACATGGCCCACTTGAGCCCTAAGCACAGGCAAAAGTTTCTTTTATAAAAGTCAGTCATGCCTAGATCTTCCAAACAAAAGAAAATTTATGAAAATCGGAAAACATTTGCCCGAATTATGTATAAAAAACACACAGAGCCCTAGCAGAGACTCGATTTTAGTGCCCCAGGTAAGTCCAAGGACTCAAATTCAAAAAAGTTTCTTCCATAAATTGTCGGCTATGCCCAGGTCTTTAAAACAAAAAAAAATTTAAATCAGAAGAGACTTACTCGAGTTATGTACAAAAGACCAAAAATCACTTAAACGGCCCTAGCTCGATTGCCCTTGGGCCGACAGTGCCCAGATTCAATCCTATAAAAGATTTTTTGATTACCTTTCAGGGAAAAGAAAGTTTTTGAAAATCGGTTGAGTTTTACTCGAGTTATCGTGTTGACAGACGGACGGAGCGACATTTTTAGACGAGTACGAAGTACGTAGGTCTGATGCGTTTACTACCACGTTTGTTACATTGCGGAATCGAGCCCGGGAGTAAGGGGGAAACTTTTTTAGTTGCCTCCAGATGACAAATCAGCGAAAAAAACAATGTCCGTCTGTCGGTCTGTCGGTCTGCCTGTCCGTCAACACGATAACTTGAGTAAATCTTGACCGATTTTCAAAAACTTTTTTTTTCCTGAAAGGTAGTCAAAAAATGTTTCATGGTATTGAATCTGGGCACTGGCGGCCCAAGGGCCGCCGAGCTAGGGCCGTTTAGGTGATTTTTGGTCTTTTGTACATAACTCGAGTAAGTCTCTTCTGATTTTTAAATACGTTCCAGTCTTTTCGTAACATCAACTCTGTTTGCCACATCTATTCTGATACGTACGGGTCCCTTCTATGTTTTTTATTGCTGACTCGTCATCTAAAGACCATGATCGGTACTCCCCCCTACTCCCGGGTCGAAATTCAGATCAGTTGTTTTGGAAGAAGGAACGAGGACTTGCGTCACATTTCCCTTATAAAAAGGCTTCGTGTTGTGATCCTATTTACCCCTGTATGATAAAAGAGCATTGCAAACCTGTTTCCATAAATTTGTAAAACGTTCAAGGAAAAGTTTAAAATTGGCCTCTGATGATTGGAAGACAATTAAAACGGTGTACTTCTAAAATTATAAAACCAAGATTTTTCAGCAATAAATTGAATTAACATAATGATCATATCTTAATTAAGCGCCTCTTTTGTGTGCAATTAGCATTACATGGTGTATTAATCTAGAAGCATTAATAAGCGCTAGTCATAAATAATAAAATTTTCCATTTATTTCAACCTTTTACGATAATGTAACAATGAAAATTAAAAGATCATCCGGTCATGATCGCTATATCCATTATGTTCACGTACACATTGTTGCATGGCATTTCATTTATACGTTGGATTTCAAGATCAAAAATGCGCTAACAGAGTGATTAAACAGATAAAATCACTTCGAGTTATAGTGAAATGTGGCTGAAAAGATGCCCATAATATTTAAAGCACGCTTTTAGTGTAGGCTGTTTTTTTATGATCGTATTGGTTCAAATAGGTTATAGCATGTTCAATTCATAAGCTTTTATGCAAGAAATTACAAATCACACTCCCGTAACGAATATGTTTAACACATCTGCCTGATGATAGGCATATCAACAATGTATAAAAATGACTTTTCATCAACAACTAGGAAATTGGGTTCAGTCGATTCGAACTCTGTTCATTTGTTCATCAATTATCTAAATTACCGTATTTTCATAAAATTGACCGTGTAAATCAGGTTTCGTTCCACATCTGGCATATGCTATCCGAAATGAAAAAAATGTCTTGCCGGTAGATGGCGGTACATACACGCATCGAGGATCACTGTGTTGACCTGAGAACAAAGTTAAAAAAAACGTAAGTAAGTCGACAGGATGAGATTTCATAATAAAAACAAACATTAAAGTATGGTGAATGTGAGTGACGCTAGGCCATTTGTTTAATCATGCCCGGAGCGGTAGCGGAGGGCGTGACGCAGTCCCCACACCCCAAAGAAAAAAACGTCCACAAACCCAAAAAACTCCATACAAAAACCTTTGGGACAAGGAGCCATATATAGGGGAACTTTTGAGCTTTTTTCCCTCGCCCCCTTCCCCTCCAAACTACGTCGCAGCAGCTTTCAAACGAGCCCTCACTCATGCAAATCGGTTGAAAATTGGCTGAGATATCGAGATTTGAAAATGACATTTTTGTATGGAGAAATAATTTTTCTACAATTAAACGTTTTTATTTTGTTACACAATGTCATTCCTTCAGACAAATCCAATTTTCAGGTACCACAAGTTATATTCTGCATACGAAAGTTACGAACCGCGCGTTACAATTCGAAATTTTACTATACAAAATATAACTTGTGGGACCTAAAATTTAGGTTTGTCAGACAGAATCGATTGTGTAACAAAATAAAAACTTTTAACCGTATTGTTCTCATCATTATGAAAACTTTTTTCTGATCTGTCGGTTTCTATCTATCTATCTATGTTCCATCTATGTTCTATCTATTAATAATTTTCGATCTCGAGAACTAGACAGCCGATCTTCCTGAAATTTTCAGGGAACGTCAGTCTCGGCCCCAAATGAAAAATTTCATATGCCGCTTTTCCGGGAACATTCTGGAAAAGCCGTGGCATGTGGAAAAGTGGTCAATTTTGAGGGTTTTTTAGGTAATGCTCGGAAAAGCCGTGGCATGTGGAAAAGTGGTCAATTTTGAGGGTTTTTTAGGTAATGCTCCGGAATGACACTACTTAGAGAGTTGGTTTCTTCGGGAAAGTTGTAGAGTTTGAACAGGAGAATTTTTTGGGATCATAAGAAAATTACTGTCAGCTGTCATAGCGGCGCCATCTTCGATTTTCGTTTATACTTTTTCAGTTTTCGAATTTTAGCTCCGGAATGACACTTATTAGAGAGACGGTTTGCTCTAGAAAGTTATAGAGTTTCATTAGGAGAATTTTTTGGTACCATTAGAAAATGGCTGCCAACTGTTAGAGTGACGCCATCTTGGATTTTTTGTTAAATTCTGTATATGAATACCACCTACACAGTTGGTTTCTTCAGGAAAGTTATATGCATCAGTTGGAAGAATTGGTGACACGAAGTGTTCCGAAGGTAGCGGAAGGTGACATGAAGTGTTCCGAAGGTAGCCGAAGGTGTTGGAGAACAATTTTTTTCGGAGAAAATTTTTTTTGGAGGCATTTGTGACGCAATTTTTTTAACACAACGTAATTTTGTTTTAAAAAAAGCGCTGTAATTTTTTCAGGAAATTAAAACGTCGAACACAAGGTTCCATTCAAACAAACTTCTGCGTATTATCAGCAGTAACGTCACCTCAAGCGATATCATTAATTTTGGAAGTAGACTTACGGACTGCGTCACACTTTACCTTTAAAGAGGTTTTTGTTGTGATTTTCAAAAATACTGTCAGAATGCTGCTGGTGGAAAAATGTGGAAAGCACGGGCTTATTCATAATTTTTACCAGAAAAAACTCGCTTTTTCGTGCGTCATTTCGGTTTCGCATGAAGTCCTTTTTCGCACTATTGCGACAAAATTTTTTTAACGCACTAGTACCGCCTTGATAAGATTTTGTCGTAATAGTGCGTAAAGGCTGTTTTTGTGCGCGAAAAAGTTTTTGCAAATGGAAACTCGCAGTGAAAAGCTCGTTTTTTGTCGGTGAATTGCAAAAAACGTTGTTAGATACACGTTACGTATGCTGGTAGTTTAACGCACACGATGTGTTCCCGAACTCGGCTTCTCACATCTAGTGCGTTAAACTACCTTCGTTCGTAACTTGTATCAAAAAATACTATTAAGACTTATCGCTATTTAGTCGAATCGAATCCGACAAATAACAATAGAAACGAAAGCTAATGATTGCGGTAGGAATTAAGATTCAAGTTAGAAATATTATGAGTTGTGCACTGAAAGCAAATATGGAGGGAAACATTCAAACCTTACACGAGGTTCTCTTAGAATATTGAGGTGATTTCAATCAGTGTAACCTACATATAACTATTACAAAAGTCTAAATCAATTCATACCTTTTGAACTGACGATTCCTTCGAATGGATGCGAAAATGATAAATGAACATCCATGTGATCTTTGCCGCACATAACTTCTAATGAATTTATAGTAGGCATACCATCTGGCCTGTCCAAGGGCCATATTTCATTACCAGCTAATACTATACTTATCTGAAATTGAAATAAATATAAAATTATTAACAGACTCTCCGGTCATCCGGTGCACAAATTAACCAAACTGAACTAATTGTACAATATTATACTTTCAATCAAAGCTCCATTCGAAATAAATTCACGATAGCATTTTTTACGGGTCTGCGATTTATTATCGATAATTAAAAAGCGAATTTTCCCATTCCAATAATCACACAGAAACAGAAATGTTTCCATCAGGAGTTGCTGCGATTTCGGGTCCGCAAAACAAGTCGTGTTGATAATCGTGGATCCGCATGTAGTTCAAAATTTTCAAGAAAGAATCAAGGAAAATGAAAATAAGGGCTTGGAGTGCTGAATGAATTTTTTTTTTGTGAATGGGATCGACTTGCCAATGACTATGATTGGACGGATATGAGCTAAATCTAGTCCAAAGAGTCGTTTTGAGCCTCTGAATAACATTTTCAGGACGTTCAACTTGTTTTCTCATCTTCATGATGGTTTGTCTCGATATACACTTCGCAAGATCTGCAGTGTTGACAGAAGAACTTCTACAAAAGAAACCACGCCTTTAGCGTCAACGGCTTATGTCTAAGTATACTGTACTACATGGGGTGAAAAGTCCGCGGCCTCATATAGACATGGCGTCATTACTTCAGAATTTTTGTTAACATTCAATAGCACCACCCTTTAGTTGTCTATAGCAAAAATTTCCTGACAATTGGTGTCATAGTTTTCGAATTACTGTCAATAGAGTGACGCAGGTTTTTGTTGTTCGTAAAAAATGGAAAATAATGAATTTCGTGTGTTGATTAAACATTGTTTCTTAATGGGAAAAAATACGGTGCAAAGCAAAGAATGGCTGGATAAGTGTTATGGCACATCTTCTCCGTCGTATACAACGGTCAAGAAGTGGCATGCTGAATTTAAACGAGGTAATACAAGCACCGATGATGCCCCACGTTCAGGACGTCCGTCCAAGTGAAGCATTAACTGAAGAAAACATCAAAAGAATCCATCGTATTGTTTTGGCTGATCGAAAAGTTAAAGTTAGTGAAATAGCTAACATCCTCAAAATATCAACAGAACGGGTGCGACATATTTTACACGAGTATTTGGACATGAAAAAGCTTTCTGCGCGATGGGTGCCGCGTTTTCTAACAATTGATCAAAAGCAGCACCGTCTTGACGATTCAGAGCATAATTTAGCTTTGTTCGAGCGTAATCCAACGGAGTTTTTGCGTAGATTTGTCACGACTGATGAAACGTGGATTCATTATTATACACCAGAGTCCAATAGACAGTCTGCAGAGTGGTTAGAATTTGGTCAAAGCCGACCGAAGCGCCCAAAGGCACAGCGTTCTGCAGGCAAGGTTATGGCCACGATTTTTTGGGATGCGCATGGCATAATATTTATCGACTATTTGGAGAAAGGAAAAACAATAACTGGCGAGTACTATGTCACATTATTGGAACAGCTCGACAACGAGATCAAGAGAAAACGACCGCATATGCAGAAGAAAAAGGTCCTGTTTCATCATGACAATGCACCAGCGCATTCATCCATAAAAGCAACTGTGAAACTGGACTCTTTGGGCTATGAATTACTCCACCACCCACCTTACTCTCCAGATCTGGCCCCCAGCGACTACTATTTGTTCCCAAACTTAAAAAGATGGCTACAGGGAAAAAGATTTTACTCTAATGATGAGGTGATATCCGAAACAGAGGCCTATTTTGCAGGGTTGGAGAAATCCTATTATACCAAAGGTATCCAAATGTTGCAGGACCGTTGGACTAAGTGCATTTCCCTTCAGGGAGACTATGTTGAAGAATAAAATTAATTTCATATGTAAAAGTTAGTTCTTTCATTGCAAGGCCGCGGACTTTTCACCCCATGTAGTACTTCATGACACGATGCATCAGCTGTGAAACTAATGGTATTACGTGCTTTAAGCTTCGCGTCAATAAAATGACTATACTTTGACACAAGCCGTCGACGCACTAAAGGTCTGAATGGTTTTCTACTAACATTGGGTTGAATCGAGGTTGACCTACACGGTGTGTAAGGTTAAGGTCAGGAATAATATTATAATGGCCATAACATAACCGCCATTGGCAAACATTTTTTTGAGGAAATCGTATATTTTGATAATTTTGGTCATGAGAGCCTATTGATCGCAGTTTATGTTTCTCTAACCAAAATTTCCGATAGGTTCAAATGTGAAAGTTTTTCCGCTCAAAAAGCTGTTCATTTGTGGAAGTATGGTAAGTTTTTTTGAGTTTTTCAGAAAATGCCACTTGAAACTCAGGAATCGCCTTACGTTACCAAGTTTAGTGGATCAATTACTATAAAAGAAATAAGAAGTATGTGCACTGATTAAGTTCCATTTACTGGAAAATTTGTAAAATTTATCAATTCACAAGTAGCTTGTCCGAAATTGAATTTTTGTTGTATATTTTGTCTGACGCTTCTCAGAGATGTGTTTCTTATTCTTTTGTTATTTATTTCCAAAAAAAGAAATTCATTTCTTTTTTAATCGGTCCGATACACTCGCAAGATAAATATTTTCGTATTTACATAATCTAAACGTGTCCACAATTCCGTTTTCCAGTTGGTTTTCTATCAATAATCGCTCGATAACCAGTCCAATTTCCTCAGAGCAAACACACAAAAGTTACTAAACTACGCTTTCATTAAAATTTCACGGAAGTTAACACTTAGAATGAAACAAATTTTCAGCCTAATTTGTTTAATTATTTTAATGAAAAATAACTGATTTAATGTTTCGTGTGTAGTTACATTTTAGAATTATTTTTATAATGATCTTGGTTTTCTTTTATAAATAACAACAATCAATAAAATTTTATTAACTTTCATACGTCTAAGAACCAAGATTACGACCGAGTTATAGTGTATTTTATGAATTCTATTTGATTTACGGTCTACAGACGAATTACGTATATTGTTACCACATGCCACGTTTAATTAATTTAAAATTTATTAGTTTATTTATTATTTTTTTTCGAAAATCGTTCTGTCGATGATTTGAGTCCACGATTAGAGTTGCGGGCGTGACGCAAATCCTACATGACGGCAATCATTTTTTTGCAAAGAGAAAATAAAAATCCTTTTTGTGAGGGCTGCGCCATTGTGAGCAGTCTTTTTTTCCCTTTATTGTAAAAGGAGGCGAGAAATGTTGACAACAAGTCCAGCTGGTGAAATTGGGCGGGGGCTCAAATCCACCAGTGGATTATCGTCCAAGACGATAATATCGTCCAAGACGATAATATCGTCCAAGACGATAATATCGTCCAAGACGATAATATCGTCCAAGACGATAATATCGTCCATGAGACAATAATATCGTCTTTCTACTATTATCTATGCGGTGTATATTTTTGTTAGGCGTTGTCAGTGCTTTTCAAGCATACGATATTATTGTCCATTGAGTGATATTTTCGTCTAATGGAAGATATTATCGTCCACTGGGCAATTCCACGGTCCGCTTCGTTCCCACGCTTGAAATTCTCAGTAGTTACAAAATGAAAGCAATAGAAAAGTTACTAATCTCTAGTTAAGGGATCAATACGTCTGATGCACCATTTTCTATGAATTTTTTTTCGTAACAACTGAGCATTTCGAGCGTGGGAACGGAGTTTTCGTGGAATGGCCCCACTGGATGATATTATTGTCTAATTTGTAACAGGAAAACAGGCCCGTATCTAGGGGGGGGGCAAGGAGGGCAGTCGACCCTTGCTACGGGCCTGCAAGAAAAGCTCCAGCTACTTTAGGTGACATTTCACAAAAGGAAAAGTTTACTAGCTTCGTTTACCCATCTGATTTTCTGTAGTTTTCATTCTCTAGCCACCTCTTTTTGTGACATTTCTTGTTATTAAAAGAAAAAATTTTTAAGGCCAAGTTATATCCGTCTACATGGTCAACTATGTATTTGACGACGTATACGGGTATAACCTGGCCTTAAGTTTCTTTAACTACTAATTTTTTGTGACATTTTGCAAAAGGAAAATTTCGTACCTTCGTTAGCCACACCTTGTTTCTTTAGCGTTTCATCAAAGCGCTAGTTTCTACTTTCGTTAGCCACCTCGTTTTGTGTCATTTCGTAAAACGAAAGTTCTTCAGCTTCATCAACTAGCAACGAATATGGGTACCACGTGAATTGAAAATACATTGAAATCAGCGTAAACAATGGCACCGAAAATAAAGCCTAGTTGAACTAAGCAATAGTGTTACTTTTGTGTCAGACTAAGAGCTGAGTGAAGCTCCGAATGATCCAATAGCTTTAGAAGTATTTGTAAGCTTATTCAAAAATTTCGCTTGATGTAACACTTGTACGACCCTTTACCCTCGCCCCCGGATTGTTACGTAATTATTGAACTGAATTAATAGTGTCCATTTGAAAAGTTTACTGTCCATGAGATGATGAGACTATATTATTGTAAATGAGACGATATTATTGTCCATGAATCGATATTATTGTCTCTGAAACGATATTAATGTCCATGTGGTGATATTATTGCCCATGAGACTACATTATTGTATTATTACTGTCCATGAGATAGAGAGAGAGAAAGAGAGAGTAAAAATTTGGATGTCGTCGCATAAAACATTCGATGCAGCTCGGTGCAAAGCACTTTACCCTGTGCAAAAGTTGAGTATAACAATATGCCCCCTGCGAAAATGATCCCTTTCATCCATTTTGTTTGTTCGTTTATTGTTATCATATGCAAGGCTTTACAGTCTATTAAATTACATATAATACGCGATCAATGCAACCAGACATGACAGCCGCCAAAAGTTAGCCGCCGAAAAATGGGGGCTGGGGGTTAAAAGTGTCGCCGCCGCCGCCGGGGTTTTTGGTCGGCTAGACATGGCTAGCCGCCATCAGCCGCCACCAAGGGTCCATGTCGGCTAGCCTTAAGTGATTTTGCAATACTCCACATAATTAATGTTATGAATTTAAAGCTTTTTCTAAAAGGTAATTCAGTACACAATTCTTAACGACATTTTAATATTTTTCGATCAATACAACCTTTTACCTCAAAAAATTGTCCCACAAAAAATTGCAGGTTCTTTTTTTGTAAGATTGTGAATGAAAGTTCATTTATTTAACAAAAAAAAAGAAGAAAATTAACAAAAAAGTGTTATTGAAACATTTGAAGAACAATGTGCTTCAATATGTGTAACGAACAGCGGCAAAATCTTTTCAAATTAACTACCAACTTGTAAAGCAGTTGAGGTTTCATTTTTTGTTAATTTTCTTCTTTTTTTTAGATTGTGTGAGTTAGCCACAAAAATTATTTCGTTGCGAAACACTCACCGGTGAGCTAGAGAAATACGCAAAGCTTAACGATGGTGCTTTTTTATACAGAAAATTTATTTCACTAAAAGTAGTTTCGAACTCGTAGGGGACCCCTCTTTCACAATCAGTAATAAAATCTGAATTTTCAGTACAACTTCGTTCAAGCTTACCGTGAATAGAATATGACTTTAGAGAGTATCAAGAAGATCTATTCGCAATTTGTGTGACAACTGGGGTCGGTAATCAAACAAATGTGAAGCAACAACAAAAATAATTTTATAAACAGCAAAACCTCTGGCAAAGTTTGGGGCAGAGTTCTATGTACATAATTAGACATTTGTGGGGCTTATTTTTTCAAGAAATCTTGAGTAATTTCATCCGGTCTTATTTTGTCATTGGATATTATTTCGTCCTATAGCCTATTATGTTATACAGATATTGGGTCTTTAACTAGAATAATATTTTCTGATCAATTTGCCCAGTGAAAATATGAATGAGTTATTAAGCAAAATCTTGAGAAGACCCGATAAATATAAATACATTTTAGAAAAAACCGAAAATCAGTCAAGGGCTCAAGGGACCTTACCCACCCATAAAGTGGAACCTAGTGTAAGAAATACATATTCATGATACTGTCTAAAGTCATATTCTATTTTGATATTGTTGTCAATGCAAGAGTCCTTCGTAAGAATAACAGTTGAAAATATTAGCATAGGTTTTGCTTGATTTTGCTTAAGTTACCAGCCTCTGAGGACCACCTTATAGGTCAAATCTCAGGAAATAGGAGGAAGATCAAGCCAGGAACTCATAGAGGGCCATGACACACAATATGCTTTCATCTAGAGTCTTTCTCAACTACAATTTTATGTGTGAAGAAACAGGCCAAAGAAGTTCTTTTGGGTTAACTCTTTCAATCTCACAAGTAAAGTTGGGAAAATTCTTTTGAGGTAAAAAGTTAGTTAGATTAATCGAGAAATATTAAAATTTCATTAAAAATTGTGTACTAAGTTACCTTTCAGAATTGTTTTTGACCAAAAAAGCATTAGATTCATAACACTAATTGTCTGTAGTATTACAAAATCTCTTATTTTGAAATTTCCCGACTAAGCAAAGATTTACAACAACTTTTGAATTAATAAAATAAAATACCAATTTTTGTCCTATTATCATGAATACTGGTAAATCAAATTTTTCTATGTGAAGTCCACGTTTCCCGCAGCTCTACGAAATTTTGCTTATTTCGAAAGAATTTTATTTGCTGGGTACAGTAAAAAATTGTTTAATATTTCAAAGTGTCATCTATTTCTTCAAACTAGATAAAAAAGGAATGAACCGGCTGTAGCAAAAACATTTTTTTAAGTTAGGGCCGACCTTAGGACCGACATGAGGCCCACTTGAGCCCTAAGCACAGGCAAAAATTATTCTATAAATTGTCGGCCGTGCCGAGATCTTTCAAACAAAAAAAAGTTTTTGAAAATCGGAAGAGATTTACTCGAGTTGAAAAAAAAACACAGGGAGCCCTAGCAGAGACTCGTTTTTAGTGCCCTAGCTTAGTCCAAGGACTTAAATTAAAAACATTTTCTTCCATAAATTGTCGGCCATGCCCAGATCTTTCAAACAAAAAAAAATTTATGAAAATCAAAAAAGATTTACCCGAGTTATGTGCAAAAGACCAAAAACCACTTAAACGGTCCTAGCTCGGCGGCCCTTGGGCCGACAGTGCCCAGATTCAATACCATAAAATATTTTTCGACTACCTTTCAGGAAAAAAAAAGTTTTTGAAAATCGGTCAAGATTTACTCAAGTTATCGTGTGACGGACAGACAGACCGACAGACGGACATTGTTTTTTTCGCTGATTTGTCATCTGGAGGCAACAAAAAAAGTTTCCCCCTTACTCCCGGGTTCGAATTCGCAATGTAACAAACGTGGTAGTAAACGCATCAGACCTACGTACTTCGTACGGGTCTAAACATTATACATTTGACCCTGCTACATATTTCATTACTTAGGAAACAATTCTGTGAACTCGTAAACTCACTCGTCTATTTCGAGCAACTCGCTCTGAGAACTTATTTTGACTCGTGTAGTGGCATACCTCGCCTTCGGCTCGGATAAATTCCTTGTCGCAACAACAATTTTCAAAGTTTGTTGCTAAAAAAACACTCGCGAGTTTGTCTCTTATCACAATATTGTGTCCTAATGCAATGAACTACTTTCGCAGGGTACATTGTGATGTACTATTGCTGACCACTAGTTGTGTAATTATGAAGCCGCAGGTTAAATATTAGAAAATTGTTTCGTTACTGGTAGAAAATTAGGTTCGTGCTCGATCGCCATGTCCAATGCCATTGCCCATGATATGCCTCAGTTGAGAAAAGAATCAAGCAAAGGTTCATACATTTCAAACAAGTGAGCACGAAAGATAAAGTGACGAAATGATGACTGTTTACTTATTAGAAATTACAGCCAAAAATTGCTGCAACATCTCGCAATTTTCTCGTAATTAACCGACCTGAACTGATCAAAATTAAATTTCTTTGCACATTACAATGATTTGCAATTGTAAATTTTAAATTTGTTCTCATATCGAAACAGAGATGTTAAATATTAATTTATATCCTCACCATATGCCATTTACCATGCCAAAGAGCACAACTATTATAGAATACTGATCACACAACTGATTAATAAATAAAAAGAATGAATTGTACATATTGAAGGTGATTTCATTAATTTCCACCGTACATTTAATTAAATAAACCGCAATAAGTACTGTAATCAATGATATTACATCTGTTTTCTAGTCTTCTATTAGTCTGTCTTCTTAATCATATCTCGGCAACATAACACATCGTGATAAACAATTATTTAAGAAATAGTAAATCATTTCTTTTACGATATTTCACATTGTATGTACAAGTATGTACATACATGAGGCGTATTTGGACCTGTACGAAGTAACGGGGGGTTTGCAATCACATTTGCTATCATTCGATTTCGTATCCTCGAGTTATGGTAAACTAAACGTTTATGTGTATTAAGACTGAATTATTAGAATACCTTTGAGTGAGATCACGTAAGGTAGGTCCGAAGAAGTGGTGGGTGTGAATTGTCTCGTTGATTTGTCGTTATAGCAGAAAATTTACAGATTCGGCAGATAACATACATACAAATACAGTAAACCTTTCTTGAGTGTTGAGTATAAACTCATCTATACGACGAAACGTAACAGATATTTTTGCTTTTAATTTTTTATCAAATGTAAAGAATGGTAGCTTTGGGATCAGGAAAAACAACCGAACGCTGTTGCGAATCTTAAATTTTATTTCGAATATATTTTCAAATTGAGATATGGAAATTTGTAGCTTCTGAACTCAATTGAGGGATTGAATATGTTGCTCTTTTAACCTTTTGCGACATGTTTTTAAGAAAGCTTGCGGCTTTAATGGTAAAAAATGTACTTCAGGGCGCAGTAATTTTTTTTTGCATAACGTAGAAAAAAACATTCGAATACGGATCACTAAAATTCGGTCGAATAAAACGCTGTGAAAATGCAGGCTAATCAATTGGTAGTTTATTTTTGAACACATAACATGAAACGAGAATTTAAAACCTCACTATCGAGCAAACATTGAAAATATCGATTTGCTGCAGTTCAAATTCAAAACCCGTTAATCAAATTATTGTCCAAATCAATTGGAAAATGTGCACCAAGGCGGTAATTAATAATTATTTTAATTCATTTAAACAGAAAATGCACACGCCTTTTTCAATCTCTATGATTTAAATCATGTGGCAAAGACAATTTACAATTTATTTGTTGCAATATGAATATTGTATCAGGTAGAACGGACCTGAAGGGGAACATCAACAAATTGCGTCAGCATACACATTCAATCATTCGATAACAGGGTGACTGTTAAGACTGCTTCATTCATCTAGCCTTTCATGATGCATTATGGCTAACAACTTTCAGACTCACTAAGTGAGTATAATCAACTAAGTGAGATAACTCGCTGGTGTCGGTTCAAAAAATACTTCAAAGTTTTCAACGCAGAAATGTATGAATTGGCCAAACCAAATGGTAAAAGAATAAACGCATTTATCGAATTTGCCGAGAAGTGTTCTATTTTGGGGATAACGTTTTTCCATAAGGCCAATTTATGAATTGATTGCGTTTTGCACAAAGGTCAGTTAAAGAAAGACTGGTTTTTTCATGAGTTTTCATACGTTAAATTATGGCATATGTTTAACTGATCACCAAGAATTTCATTTTTGATCACCAGAAATTTCAATTTTGATCACCAGAAAAATAAAACACTCTTTTTTAGGGCCAGAAGTGTGTCCGACCGTTTCGTAAAAGGAGGGATGTATTTTTAAAGCGGCTAACTCAGCGTAGGTGTAACTGATTTTGCCCATAATTAAGTTTTATTTTGTACTGGTGATCAAAATTGTATTTTCAGGTGATCAAAAATTATTTTTGGGTGATCGATTATAATATTACCCTTAAATTGTGAGGGCAACCTTAAAAGTACCTTAAAATGTAGTGATCACGTTATTTACTAAATGTTGTTCGATAAAGCCAGTCTATCAAAGGTTAGTCTTGCAGTCAGGGCGGTAGACAAAAATTTCGGGCCAGGGGAGTGGGATGGATGATGAAAAATGGTGGTGAGTGGTGGCAGAGGAGTACTGGAAAGTGAAAGAGCGGTTGAGGTCTGGCCTCCAAGTTATCAGAAAGTCCCCACATTAAAATGACGGGTTTGGGGGACTTACTCCGTTTCATCCCCTCTAATCTGACCTGCTTGCCGAAAAATGGAATTTTTATAAATGTTTCCTACAACAGAATAATGATAAGAAAATGGATTTTTCTCAATTCTTTTTGATTCTATTGTTTTTGACAAAAATGAATTAAACGTTGGTGAAGTATTCATATCAAACAAAGAATCTTTCACAAACAATTTTGCATCATATTTACGACAGGTAATGAGCGCTTTTTCATTTTTAAAGAGCGCAGTAAATGCGATTTACTGCACGCTATGCAAACAATTATGAACAAATTGTTGGTTCGTTAGAGAGCAGACTCTTTTTATGAATAAATTTTGATCCTAACAACGAAAATGCTGAGCCAATGAAGCACCCTACATCGAATGACTTATAGTAGCTAAAACGAACTACCAACAATACTTGCATACCATAAATAATGTTATTATGAAGAAGAAGAGAATAATTCGAATAACTAAGAAAATGTGCGTTCCAATGCTTCAATAAAAATAATTATGCGAGTCTGCACTCTTTCTCAATGTACTCGTGGATCTGACTACATAATATTGATTTTATTTATTCTACATTTTTATTATACATTAAATCAGTTAACGACATTGTTCGAGTATTTTTGTGAGAAAAAACTGAGCTTTTTATGGCTTTTATTTTCGTTATGCTTATGAATGCGAATATAGTGCAACTTACCGTACAACTAAAAACAATAACATAAGATCTAAGGTCCCACAGCCTTGTAGGACCCTTTTGAGAACTCCACATTGTCGAGCTATGTTGGAATTTCTGCAAATAAATAAAAAGAAAAATTGCAAATTAACAAATGAATTTATTTTTCAGTAAAAAAGGCACGCATTTGACACGTTTAGTGCGACATCGGCTTCTGTCAAAGTATAGCGAGTTTTATGATAGAATGCATAAACTGCAAAGCACTTTATATTTGAATGGTATGAAAAAAAAAACGGAGAAGCCGACGCCTGACTTAACGTTTTCTCATAAAATAATGTTGTAATAGAAAAAAAGAATGAACCTTATGACTCAAAAATATCGCAAGTAAAATGATGCGTCACTATTTTAACATAAAGTTTGCGATCATATCTTTTGTACGACTTCAATTCTATGTCAACAAGAAACAAACTTTGATGGTGTTAATCACGAGAACTTTGGGATCAAATTTAAAAAGGAACGCTGGGTCTTCTCCGCAATTATAGTTCCTGCTTTGAAGATTCTTCTTTTAACATTGTCGTCTTTACATCACTTCTTTGACAGGGAGTTGCGGGAAATGCTACTGAAAACTTTGACAGTAAATGTGCCGAGATGTGCTCGAGAACGCCAGATACAGGTTGGGGAAGTAGTCACATTTGAGTGTTGAAAACAGGCAAATTTGGCAAATTCGCCGAAATGTGACCACTTCCCTAACCTGTATGTGGCGTTCTCGAGCACATCTCGGCACATTTACTGTCAAAGTTTTCAGATGGGCATTGACCCATGGCAAATGTGCGACGGAAACGACAAATGTGCCACTTGAAAAAATAGAATTTCACATTTGCGAGGCAAATGTGACTCACATTTTTGAAAACGAATGTGGAAATGTGAAAACACATGTCCACATTTCTCGACTCAGAACGACTTTTTCGATAAAAAAGCAGACTGGCACAACAAATGTGGCAAAGGTGCAAGAAATACAGCTCAGTACTTAAAAAAACATATAAAAACGTACGTAAATTTGAAAAAAAAATACGGATCACATAATACGTCGACGAAATTCTTTTCGAGTCTACATGCATCCGAAACGGCCTCACGTAAAATACACGAAACATAAATTTGGAAATGTATATGAGAGGTTGGGTTCAGTTACAGCGACTTGCATAAATTTACAGGACATACGACGAGTTGCGTATTAGACACTGAATAATACAGCTTCATACTATTGAATATCGTAGACATTATTATTCGTAATATTTCTGCATTGATCCATTGTACGGATTGCAGACACAGCACTGTGTTAACTTTTCACAATTCCCGCAACTCCCAGGGCCGTCTTTTTTTGGTTTCAGTTGTTGTATCTTACCATAAATCGAGTGTCAGTGAGCCGTAATTGAATGAAATAAGGTTCGCACAAGGTAAAGCGCAAGTGCTGCGGTTTTTAGTACGAGCAAAGTAAGATTCGCGAAGCTCCGTAAAAGCATATTGAAATCGAACGGCAAACTGTTGCACAATTTATTTAACGTCTTGCAATATGTTCAGTTACCGTTCAAATAGAAATTCCTATCTACTTCCAGGAATTTATTTATAATATGTTTGTGATGTCTTAGCATTTGCACTGTGTGCGTGGAATTCGATATAAAAATTGAAAAAACAAAATGCAAATTCAGTAGCGAAAGCGAAAAAGTAAAAGTTCGCTATTACATAGGTTTCCTTGTTACTTCTTTGGGCATGGACTTGCGTCACGTCTTCTTCACTTCCGCAGGCTACAGCTACGACAAAGATAAGAATGAAAACGGTTTTGTTATTTTTAGATAATTGCTTATTGTTTGTTCCTTTTCCCGTTTTAGTCACACATTAAATTTAAAATTAGTTTCAACCAATCACTTAACTCTGATTTTTCATTTTCTTGATCATAAACAAGTCTGGTTAGTTAATCAAGCCATTGGTACATACAATCCAGTATTACGAGAAGTATACATTGTCCTAATGACTGAACATAAAAATTTGTATACGTGCACTTCATCAACGATTGCTGCAGATGTGTGTTGTTAACACAGATAATTTGTGAGCTATAGAATAGTGAACGAGGTACAAGTACTGCAAAAACTCAAATAAGTTTTCTATGGTAGTTTTTTGAAATTCTCCGTTTGTCTGATGACATTCAGTTGATTTTTGAGCCAATTTTGATTAGTTCAGAGTTGTCTCAATAAAAAGTCTTGGTCGTTGAAACATTGCGGATACTGTACAGTCTATAGTGGTGGCGAGAGTATTGTGGACTGGCATTTTGACCGGAAACTGAATTTTGAATTATCTAAAAGCCTGTTTAGTTCATAAAAACCAACATTCATTACGTGGCAGTAACAACTAGCTGCTACAAGCGAATGTTCCTGTTCCTCGGTATGACTGTAAGCGTAAGAATAACCATTCTCTTAGAGTTACAATTACAATAGGTTTTCAAATGAATTCAATGATCTCAACATGTTACCGCTACTTTCTTACACCATTACAACGGGTTATCGACAGAAGTTCTACGTTAATAAAACTCTACTAGTCGAGTTCAGTTGAATGATTCCCGAAATTTAGAATCCACAAGGAATGTGAATATTTTATGCTACATACGCGAAGAATAAGCAAAACGAGCCTTTACAATCTGCGTTATGTATCACAAATCATTTTCAACATTTTCAAATGGAATAAAATGTTGTTTCTTCGTGTTTACTGATAGTTGCAAAAAAAAAGATATTTAGATAAAATAGCCGTTGGTATAGATTCTCCATGAAACAATATTGTAAGTTTAATGCGAAATTCATTCAATTCGTTGTTCGCCGATAAGAACATATAAAATCATGATTTTAGTGCAAAGCGGTGTATATGTATGGACGGGTATACCGGGCCTTTCATAAGAAACTGGACACCTTATACGATGCTCTCAATCATTCAATGAAAGTGTGAAATGTACTTTTGAGGTTGTTCAGTCTTTCAAATATGAAGAACTGAATACGCAGACAGTATAAGCGAGCGGCTCTTTTAGGTATTGAAAAATCTGTTTGAAATTAATCTTCTAAGACAAAACTCTAGTCAGGAGCGTTGACACATACGCCTGCGAATAGTGGATTATCGAGAAAGAAACATTCAACGTTCAATTCGTGGGCTCATCAAAGTACGCGACACGTGGAAATGTTTGGATCAGAAACAGTAGTCGCAATTATTACATCAGCACGACTGAGATGGGTGAGCTATGTGATCCACATAATAAATGACAAAGAAATGGTGGATCGATTACGTGTAGGGTGATCTGCACGAGTTGTATGTTCGTAATTGGAAAATTCTAACTTAGTATCGCCTGAGACGGCGACGCTATATTGTGGAGTCAGATAAAGCTCGCTTGGGTATATTCCCACTAGAAAAACCCACTGGCGGTATGCAAGGGGCCGAGTTCCATGAACACGAGGTCGCCGACGCAGGAGTGAGGGGACAGAGACCCCCAAATAAATATAGTTGATATATTTCGTCCAATCTTTTTTGTCCCTTGGACTAAATAGTCCGGGTTATTTTGTCCGCGTGGTTCGGGGTCATTTTGGGGGGACATGCTCGGGATATTTTATACTTTGTTACTCCGCCCTAGAGCCCTACATTGAAGTGACTTTATACTATCAATATGCAAATATTGTGCCTCACAGTAGATAACACAATGGCTCTCTGCACATATTCTATAGACAGGCATTCAACTGTGCTTCATTAAAACGTACCAGACTAAGTAAAGACTATTGAGGAACATTGACAAAAATAGCTCTCTTTTAGCTCTTTAGCAATTTTTATGCTGTTCGAGAGAGTTGGTATCGTTATCGTTTCTGATGAATTGGATCATTCCACGAACCATTCTACTGTTGTAAACAATCTAAATGCTTTAGAAACTGAGCGTACAAAAATTTATTTTCGTTAACTTTTATAAAAAAGTTACCAGTTTCTATGGAAAACAGTGGTGAACGCAAGCAAATTCACAAAGTAGATGTGTTGTAATGTAAGGAACGGTATGTTTTGTCTCAATTTGAAAAGACCGTGTAGTAAGAGTGAAAAAGATGCAAATAACGTTCGTTACATTACATACAGTTGGAATGAGCCGATTACATTGCAATGTGTTATCTTGTGATGGCGCCACCAACAACTTTGTAGGCACCACTGATAGGGAGAGGGTGGATTACCTGATACATCCTGATGCACGCCACAATCTGTCGGTTGACTCTGTTTCTATTTCGCAAAAACAATACAAAATGAGTCGAATTTCACAGTAAAACCACAACAATAATTAAAAAGATTTATCTTCTTTTCACATTTGTTCAGTGCATATGTATCATAAAGCAAAACACACCTCTACATAATTACACAGCAACACCACAAAAGTGCAATATGAATTACACGTAATGGATAATGCATAACTTAGATACTTGGATGCATCGTTATCAAGTGAATATACTCATACTGTAATTACATATATGGAACAAGAGAGGAGGAAAATATTCCAGCGGCAACGCGTTTAACTCAATGGGTGTCTCTTACTATGAAAATCCTATTATTGTTTAGCCCGATATTTTGTGTCATTTTCATTTTGTGTAGACATTGTTTCTTAAATTTTAAGAATGTTGAATCATAAACTAAATTGTGTTGCATGGTCGCATGGACTGACAAAGCAATTGTTATTTTAGTCAGCTATCATGAACGTAAAAAGCGACACCCGGTTACATTAACTAGAGTAGTGCTTTCAAACAATTGAATTACATTTTATTTGTTTACATTTATGTAACATAAACCATTAGGTAGCGATGCTATCAAATAAATTAGAACAGTATTATTAAGATTGTTATGATTATTACTCACAACGTTCTACATTCACGCACATTGTGAAACCAAGAACATGATGAGCCAATTTAAAAATTGATGGAAAACTTTTTGTTTGCTCCTACGCATCCGTAACCCTTTCAACATTGCATTTATAAAAACACATGAAATTATGAGAATAGTAGCATGAGTAAATGAATGAATGATGTTCAACAGAAATGTTATAATTAAAAGTAACTGCTAAAAATATTATTCTTGGAACTCCACTGTGCTACCACTTTTGAGGTAGTTATCCGCGAAAAGAATTAAATATATTTCTTGAAATAATTGTAATTACTAGGTATTAAGTAAATTGATCAGTGAAAATCAAATCAAATTTATTCAAATCTTCAATAACATCTAACATCAAATTGTCTAACTAAACAGATTAGTTACAAATCAATTACAAAATCAAACCTCTAGCTTTAAGTTCCACTGTGATGAAACACTTTTAAGGAACTTTAGTAAATCAAATAGAAAATCAATCAATAAATCAAGAAACTAAAATTAACAAAAAACATAACCAAAGACCCGTACGTATCAGAATAGATGTGACAAACAGAATAGATGTGGCAAAGTGACTCGAACGTACCTAAATATACAAATAAGCACATTTTCTGTCAACGTTTTCTGTTATTTCATAACTATACGAATTTCAAAGATCCATAGAAATTACCCAAGGTAATGTCAAAGGCCCTACCGAAGTACGTCTGAGACCATTCAAATCTAGAAAAGCTTATATCCAAGGACTAAGTCGTTTTTCCCTAAAGCCCAGAAACACGTGTTATCTAAAATTTTATTACCTACAACTTTGTCCTTGGAAGCATTTTTCTACCTCTCATAGTTCTGGAGATCTGGGTCATCCTGCCCAATTATGGAAGTGGCCATATACCAGGATTGGACCATATCTCCCCAAAACCCTGAAACACGTGTTCGCCTCTATTTAATTCTCTACAACTTCGCCTTTGGAACCAACGTTCTAACTCTCATAGTTCTGGGGATCTGGGTCATCCTGCCCAATTATGGAAGTGGCCATATACCAGGATTGGGCCATATTTCACCAAAACTCTGAAACAAGTGTTCGCTTCAATTTAATTCTCTACAACTTTGCCTTTGACAGTAAATCTCCGTATTGCATAGTTAAGGAAATATAGACGAAAAACTGTTTTCGTATATGGCCAAGAATCTCAATTTCGTCCATTCCATTGGTCCCAGTGCCTAGACCCCTGTACCGATTCCCACAAATTTTTTTCCCAGTTTTGTGACATCAAAATCTTTCATTTGACACAAAAATGAGGAATTTCCGTGCTATAATTGCTGAGATATTTGCGAAAAAGCTTCACCGACCTTCGAAAAACCATGTTTTTGGTCACTTCCTCGACCATATCTCCGGAACTACTTGGTCGATTTTGCTCATCTTTGAACTTGAATCATGGGAGACATGTACCTTTCAGTTAAAAAAAAAGTTTAGGCTGATCGGTTCAGCCGTTTGAAAAAAAAGTGGAGACGGACAGACGGACAGAGAGGACAGACGGACAGACGGACGGACTTTTTTTTTATTGCTGATTCGTCATATTTAGACGATAATAGATGCATCCCCCCAACTCCCACCTCGACCTACCCCATGTTACAATAAAATGTTTTTATAATTTTTATTATTTAACAACCGAAAAGGATACAAAAAAAACCTACAAATAGAATCAAAATTTTCACCTGAGGTAATATACCTCATTTAAGGGAGTTTGTGCCGGTATTGTGCCCAGAACACAGGCTGCGTTCCCCCTCATAATCGCAAGGCCTATTCTCTGTCTGAAGAATGTGAGAGAACGCGGTTCGTTCGTACAGGTTGACATTCTTCTTCCCAATTCTGCTCCAAAAACTTTAGCTTCGTTTGACCAAACTCCAAGGCAGTCGACGGCGAAAGCTAAGAAATGATACTGGTTGCAAACGCTTCTGTAATCGTTCCGTTTATCGATAGCAGCCCTGTCTGCTGCAAAACCAGTACGTCTTGCTGAACCACGTACATAGGAATTACACAATGGGTCCACGCAGGTGGCATCCCATGCCAATTGGCGCCCGCGGCTCCATGGTACAATTGTAACCCCATCTACTCTTTTCGAGTTATCGTCGCGTGCAATATCGACAGGTTCCAACATCGAAGGGATTTCTGCTGTAAATAGCGCCCGTTTGATTAGATCGTTCAACGCTGCGTGACGCGAAAATTGTTTGTAGTAAACGTATAGGACCTTTGTACTTCGTACGGGTCCAATAAAAAGAAAAAACGTTGGCTCACATACTAAACTTCATACAATGTGGTCATAATCAGTGAGTCAAAATGATTAATTATTCATTTCTAATCAAATAAATGAGAAAGGCAAAGCAAACGAAAAGAAAAGAATAAAAATGAAATGGCAAACATCTAAAAAATAGAAGAAGACAATGCGAAAACTCAGGTCTCCGACTTAAGGAAAAGAAGAAAAAATGAAAAAGAAAGAAAAGAAAAAAAAGCGATGAAGTAGCTGGGAAGCTTAATGTCCACAAGTCTAACCCTCGTATTCAACCAAATAATCTTTTAGCAAACGCTTAAATTCAGTAATCCTGACTGTTCCCATGATGGTCTTTGGGAGCTTGTTAAACAAGGCAGGTCCCGCGAACGATGCACTTCGCCTGCCAACCTCAGGAACGGGACAAATAATATACTCTTGTTCCTCGTATTATAAGGGTGCTCCCTCTTCGTAAAGCTGATGTTGTGGTAACGACGATCATACATACATGAGTGTATAAAATTACAAATCTCGTTCACGTAGAGCTTCGAGACAGGCAGGATGCCATTAGTTATTTGGCTGAAGTAGCCATTTTTCTTGATTATAGCGGTCTAGTCACGAGATGGCACTACATGTGTTCATTTCAGTTAGAAATCGCTAGACCCCGGTTGTACCGAGTATTGTTCATAATGAAACATCAAAATGTCGGTAATCAACCCCCTTCAATATATCAAGTTGCATGACTTGGCTGATGATTGGCACTAGATGCCGAAATATTGATGCTTCTAAAATGTTCAAGAACTCGGCGATCCTAGTTGAGTTCAACCTGAGCGTCGTTACAATGACAAAGTAATCTCATTAACTCAAAAATTCTTCATTCTGTTACTATGACTAGACCGCTATAATCAAGAAAAATGGCTACTTCAGCCAAATAACTATTGTGATCCAACGGTCGAGAAAAATTGACAAATTTACAAAAGGCAGGATGCCATGGCAATGCACACTAAATAACTTCGTGTCGTATCTAAGTGGTAATCTATAGACCGATTTTAAGGCCTTCCGTTGAAGGACCTCTAGAGCCTGCACAACATTTCGACGACAGCCTAACGGCGATATTTTGTGGGATATTTCTTATATTTTATTTATTTTTTGTTCAGCCATTTTGACGACACCATTGTGATGATTTTTATACTTAATGCATTTTTTAATGTTCTTAATTTTAATTTCAATGTTTTCGTTATGTAGTTCTGTTTGTTTTGTTTTTTAATTACTTTTCGAATTCATGTTATTGTAATTTTACTGTGTAAGTAGTTATTGTAACGTTTTTGGTTTTTTTTAGCGAGGATTTTGACTTCCGTCATAATTACTCTTTTTTTCCCATGTCAGCTAGAAGATAGTAGACAATAAAAGTAACATTCATTCATTCATTCATTCAACAGTCTTAGCTGCACCTCCCCAGATCCCAATACAATACGTCAGTTCATTCCAATTTAAGAATTGGTCAAGCGCAACCCCCAGATACTTTACAGAAGGCACCCTTTCAATAACAATCCCATCGTACACAACGTCAGGGAAACTCTTAATAATGTTCTTCGGGGACCTGAAGTGAATCACTTTACATTTATCAAGGTTCAAGGTCAGCTCGTTCACTGCAAAGTATTCGCAAACCTTTTCCATCTCTCCTGACAAGGTCGTTATGTTCGCATTCAGCCACACCGAAGCACAAAACATGCTGGTATCGTCAGCAAACAGATAAGCAGCCGAGTTGAGCGGTAATTCGTTGAAATCATTTATGAAGATTCGAAAAAGGAGCGGTCCAAGAATGCTTTCTTGGACGACTCCATACGACATCCCTATTCTGAAGCTACAGCAACCGTTCATAGATACGTATTGGAACCTATTCGAGAGATAGCTGGATATAAGGTCCAGCGCCACGCCCCTGATTCCTGACTTTTCAAGCTTCCTCAACAAGAGCACGTGATTCACCGTGTCAAAAGCTTTGGCAAGGTCAAGAAATAGACCGGACACCACGTTTCCATTCTCTATTTTCACACTAACCTCATCGATAAGCTCATTATAATGCCGTGTTCGTTCCACAACCCGCCCGGAACCCATACTGTCTTGAGTAAAAAAAAATCGTTCGCATTCAGGAAGCCAACGATGTTTTCATAAAGAAGCCTCTCGAACACTTTGTTCAGCACCGGTAGAACAGCCACCGGCCTGTAGTTGAGAACATCACTTTTATCACCACTCTTGTAGATAGGGGTTATCTTTCCAACATTAAGCATATCCGGGTAGACTCCGTCGACAATGCATTGGTTATAAATATCGCAAAGAAATTTTGATACCGACTTAACACAGACCTTCAATAACATAACAAAAATACCATCGCATCCCGTTGCCTCATCGTTATTCATACCCTCCTTCACAATCATCTCACTCTCGTCTATGTCCGGTCCCCACCGATACCACCTTACCGTAGTAAATGTTATCTTTGTGAATCGAGGATCTGAGCAGATGTTTGGTACGACAGTTATAATTGCCCTGTCCAATACTTTAGTTTTCAAGGATAAATTGTGCATAAAGAGCAAGTTTAAAACTAAATGCACTTCACATTGAAAATCTAAAGACGGTATGTTGGGAGCAAAGCCCGGTCAATTCCAACTGTCAAATTGATGTTTTAAACGTCGAGCAAATTTTTTTTTCGAAATATCTAAAACCTGTTTATTTTTCCTGAATTCTATGAGGATTATAGAAAAAAATACCTGCTGGTAAAGCACACTTAAGGGGCGAACTGGCATTCCAAGCCCTACTAGTTTCCGCACCTAGTACATCATAAATGGCACTAGGCTTGTGTGCAATTTACCACTGACACAGTAAAAAATAAACGTCGATAACGAAAAGATCTCTAAGAAGAATCCATGTGAGCAAAAGCTCACAAAAACTTGCAGAACTTGTAAATAAAAAATGATCTAGCCTCTGACCCAGACGGGTTGTAACGGCGGATCATTATTATTATTATGTGTTCTCTTTCCGTCCCTTCCACAAACGTGTCCAGTCCACGTAACGCGTACACGCAATACAAGTAGCAAATACTTTGTTTTGTTTGTGGTGACATCTATGTTTTTTCACAGCTGAATTAGCATCTCAACATAGAACTACACATTTTTCTCAAGTGGCGTCATCCATGCTTTAATAGCTGAATACGGACAAATATAAAACAAGGCGCCTAACTCATATTGATATTATTTAAACATAATACATTGTTTTCATTCCAGCTTTAGGGAAAGTTTAACAAGCTAAAGGTGTCAGATTACAGAAATCTATTATTCGCGTAAGTATCGCATTCACTCCATAAGAATGAATAAAAAAGGGACACAACACAATTTTCTGCGATTCTTGGTCTATAGATTGTGTCATTAGTTTTCTGTTTGTCCGTATTCAGCTATGAAAGCATGGATGACGCCACTTGAGAAAAGGGAGTGGTTCGATGTTGCGACGTTAATTCAGCTATAAAAAAACATAGATGTCACAACTTGAGGTTCGGGGACCAGACATAGTCTCAACACAATGTTGTAACCTCTATTTCCTCATTCTTTCTTATAGAGTGAGTGCAATATTTACGCGAATGTTTGCTTTCTGTGTAAGGACACCTTAAGAGTGAAAAATTTAACTGTAGCATAGAGTCGATTTTGAGTTCAAATTATATTTGTCTGACTTTTCATTAATTGAACATTTAGCGTTAACATCAAGTATCATTGTAAGTTTTTTTTTTCGATGCCTAATAATGATTCTTTTTAACCGCATTGCTTCCCTAGGGTGTTAAATAATACATTAATGGTTGGTGTCAAACTTTGTTTCGTTGACTTGCTGCTTTGTCGAATAAAATAGCATATGCATCTGCGGGAAAATTTGTTTATCTACTCTCGGGATTATACCCCTCACCTTTGACTTGGGATGCAAATCTCTCCATCGAACATATGCTAGCATATGCTATTTTATTGCATGCGCGCACTGTTTCCCCGTAAAAATTATTACCTTAGTGATTATAAATAGAAATTACTAATCGGTGACAATGACATTCTTCATTCCCCTATGTTTGTTTTCTCGTTTTCGCTTATGCAATAAAGCATCGTATTGACATTTGAGGGGAAATCTCGCTAAACCTCGATGTTCCGCTCTAATGTCAATAAAATACTATTAGCTATTATAGCTATAATGGATTTTCAAATATGAATTTGTACACTAGCATACGAAAAATTCTATAAAAAAGTGTCGCGCATAGATCTTTCCTGCTCCTTTCCTCTATAAAGTGCACAACACTATCCCCTCAGAATACGTCTTGAAAAGAAGTTACTACTTGTAATACTACCGGTTTTTAGTAACTAGATTTTGTTGCGGTTTACTTACGGTAATAACCACCAACAGAAACGATACGTAAGAAAAACGTACAAATTTTATGAATTTTAACTCAGTTTTTCTATAGAAAAGAATTCATTTGTCAACTATCTCATCATATTGTCGTATCTAATGCGAGAAGAATGATATTTGAGAGACAAAGCGGTAGGTAATGACGATATTCCGATAGGAAACTGTTCTTTGTGAGAAATATAAATATTAGAAATTGGGAACAAATGACTCTATCTTTGCGAAATTGCGGAATATTTGGTTAACGCTCCTATGTATGCTGCTCATGTCAGCAGCTATGAAAATAAGCGAATGACGCCACCGATAGGCGGCTACTATTGCCTGATGAAAAGTGATGCAAACCACGCTCTATTTGCATCATAGACTGCATTCTTTCACCTAATAAAACTTCCATGTTGCGGAAAATCTATGGAAAAGATGAAAGCTAAAGCTCTAGAAAGCAGTAATGGATAGGAGCTGCTTTAAGTGTTTTATGGGCATTCAAAACATGAAGGATGCTCTCGTTAGCCCCTAAAAAGGAATTATATACTGAAATATTAACAACAGATTTCTGGTCTAACAAAATATAAAAGGAATTCATTTTTGCAAATAATAAGGAGAAAATAACAAAATTATGAAAACAACGAACAGATTTCTGGTATTTTAACGCAATTTCGAACCAAAAGGTCATTTATATAAGCAAGTTAGATTAACGATGTGTATAATATTGATGAGACACAAAAAACATTAAATACTTTGTGCGGCCGGTTCACTACCAGGAATCTTGACAACTTTTTTTTTATTTTATTTTTGTTTTTTAACTTTTTCCTTAGTTTACCATTTTTATATAATTCAACCGCTCGTCATTTTAAACATCAAGTTTCAAGTTTTATTGTTGCATTGCCTGTTCTTTAAGAACAGGCTGCTTATGAGTTTTTATCTAACTGAAAATGGGCAACGACAGAAAAACAACAGACAATATTTTATACATATTTGATTTGATGATGTGCAACGCACGTTTTCGATGCAAATAATAATAATAAAAATAATGTTATTGGCTATTTAGTGACTGAATGAAGCGTTGTTGTCGGCACTTTATTTTAACATATCAGTAAACATAGTTACAATCAAAGGTTTATTATGTTGAAGTTAGATGATAATGATTTTATTGCTCATTTTATGAAGTATTAGCATATCATGAGTTTGACCTTAAGATAGTTCAGAGATAGAATTGTTGACGTCATTGTGAGAGTTCTCATTATTTGAGAAAAACTAGTAAGTTCTTTTTGCTGAGGCCTCCCATCGGATGTAAAATACAAGGTACGTTTATAATAACTATTCACACACCTCATGGGATATAAACATTTGCGTTTTCCTACTATTTTATTATTAAATAATGTATCGTTAAAGAGGGATGGTCCAGGAGAATGGGTCTTGCAAAGAGAATGAAGATATTTCTAATTGGGAATGTATGTAGTGAGTGGGAAATTTCTCAAAATAGAATCATGTCACTTGCTTTTCCTTACAGACGATATTCTGAATCATTGAAATTGAAACATTTTTGCAGCTAAGTTTTTAAGCTTTTTAGCACTGTATCAAAACTTTTACTTTATATTTCATGAAAACTCTCACTCATATTTGATATTTTTCCCTGTCGCATTAATTTTGTATTTTATTTTTAAAAATTCTTTTCACTTCAAGCAGTGCCAATTGTACCAACTACATACGACAAATTCTCTACATTTTTTTATCCAACAAACTGATATAAGGTGCGATATGCGTGAGGACGAGCGACATAATGCAAAAACATACGATTCGCAACTTTAGATGTAAAGCCTGAAAGTAACTTCATTTGAGATTCAGAAATTATTTATTGGAAATTTTGGCCTTACTTTGTTACACTTGTTCTATTCTACTAATTGGCTTGGTGTCAAAGCAGACTTTATTAGGCCATATTAAGAAGAAAATTTTTGAAAGTCACTTTTTAGGAAGGCAAAGACGTGTCTTATTGGAGGTCCGACTCTGGAAAATTTTGTTCCACATTTACTCGTTATTTACTCTAAATTGCAAGAAGGCGTCCCACAATTTACGCGAATAATTTACCCCTCGAAATATCTCATTGTCAACATTCACTTTTCGAATCGAAGAAAATTGTTAAAAAAATGAAATATTTTTCAATTTTCACAGTTGAATGAACGACAAACGTTTATGGACACTCTGCAAAGTTATGAATGTATTCGGAAATCTTATTTTAATTCAAAACAGCACACACACACAAATTTTAAAGATGTCACAAATGACGAAAATGCCTTTTTCAAGCGGAAGTGTTTCGTCGCATTTGAAAAATACATTCTATACCTCCCACCTTCCAACATTCCTCTGCCGTACGAAGCATAAAAACCTCATAAAGTAAATTTTGAGAGAGAAAATATATGAAATTCCCTCATTTGATCAAGGTTTTTTGTCTTGTACGGCAGTCCTGTACTTCGCAGCAGAAACCCTTCGCTTTTTCAATGCAGGTACGAACAATTTTTTATCCGCCGGTGCGGAATGTTTTTTTCGTAACTCAGTGTACGGTAAATGCACCAGTTATCGGCCGTGTAGTAGTCCGTAGTAGTAGTAGTAGCCGCCCATATTTCAACGCGAAAAGTGACCGATTACTAGTGAAATTACATGGCCGATAAATGGTGCATTTACCCTATTTGCGAGAAAGGATTTCCATATAAATGACGAAATCGCTTCGTTACGAAAAACGTTGTTCTCAACATGTGCCCATGAAAACTCATGCCTGGAGCAGAAAGCTATTCGAAAGAAGGGCGGTAAACTCTGGTGTAGAGAGATCGAAAAGCTCAGACTTTTTGCGAGGAGATCATGGAACAAAGCCATGAGAACGGCAGCTGACTGGGTCACTTACAAGGCTGCCCAAAAGACTTTCAGGAAAGCAGTTTGCCAGAGAAGCATGGAAGGGATTTTGCGCGGAAATGGAACATGTTCCAGATTATGCCAGAATCCACAAGATCCTTGCCAAAGACTCAAGGCTACTTCCGAGCTCTTTAAGAAAGCCAGATGGGAGCTTTACAGGGAGTGGCTGTGAGACGGCCAAGCACTTTCTGGAAGCTCACTTTCCTGGCTGTGGAGAAGATAAATACGAAGCTAGCTTGCCAAACATCGTTCCCCTGACGGAAGAGGATTGGTCGCTAGCCAGGAGAATCATCACCATGGAAAGGTTAAGGTGGGCTATAGGCAAATTTAAGCCGTATAAATCAGCTGGCAGCTCTGGTGAAAGAAAGTGGAGAGATTCTGCTGAAGCCGCTGTGTGAGATACTATGTAGCTCCCTAGCCCTAGGTTACGTTCCAACCAAGTGGGAAAAGGTGAAGGTTACGTTCATTCCTAAGCCAGGAAAACCATCGCATTTCACTGCCAAGGACTTCACACCGATCAGCCTCACGTCTTTCGTCAGATGAGACTGATGATTGACTTGATGAGACTGATAGATTCCTACATCAGGGATGAAGTTCTGGCGGTTTTCCCGCTACACTCGAATCAGCATGCTTACCAGTCAGGCACGGATGCCGCCCTGCACAGGCTGGTAGCAAAGGTGGAAACATCATTCTCGATTGGAGAGGTGGCACTGGGATGTTTTATGGACATTGAAGGTGCCTTCGACAATACGAATTTTGATGTTATTCGCCGATCGCTTGAGGAGAGAGGAGTGGGAGGTATGGTAGTTAGGTTGTTGTGGTCACAAAGAAAATCTCTGGGTAGCGAAAGGCTGCCGTCAGGGCGGGATTCTATCGACTTTGTTGTGGTGTATAGTGTATAGACTCTCTCATCAAGGCTAGATGTGGAATGCGCTAGGAAACTGTTTTTTTTTTTTTTGTCTTCGACCTTCCCTAAACGTAGCGTCTAGGTACTACCCGAAGACAGCCCCTCTCATCCTTCAGCTAAGTGACCCACACTACTACACCAGGGTTGGTTACCTGATCGTTCATGGGGTTGCTCACTATAACAGGTGTCACCACGGGTAGGTAGGATGTAGGAGTAGGTGGACAGAGGCTAAGGTACATAAGGAGTACTATATTGCGCATAACACACCATTTGACACGCGCGCTAGGAAACTGTCAAGTGAGATTCAAAGGCTAGTGTGTATTTGTACCACGGGCGCTATGAAAACCACCTCAACCCTAGCGATTGAGACGCTGCTGGCTCTGCCTCCTATCGATATTGTGGTTAAGCGAAAGCTTTTGCCACGGCTGATAGGCTGATGCAGAATGGCATGTGGACTCCGAATTTTCACATTGGGCATGGTAAGATTGCAACGATAATATCGATATGACTGTGGTAACCTGTTTCGACAGGAATTTTGAAGCGAAAGTTTCCAGTTGGCAAAAATGACTTAGTGGTTGGTCAGCGAGCCTTCCCGGGAACTGCGTGGTTAGATTTACAGATGGATCGAAATCTCGTGAACGAGTAGGTGCTGGTGTATACGGCATGGGCTCTGGAAAGGGAAATTGCGGAGATCTTCGCGGTGCTGTCAGCAGCTCGTGAGACTCTGCCTGTTGGAACACACGGCAAGAGGGTGCTTATCTGTTCGGACAGTAAGGAAATGATCAAGGCGCTTATGCCGCCTAGAGTGACCTCCGAGCTAGTGAGTGCAGAGATTACCTGAACGAAATGGGTCTGAGGAATCAAATCACTTTAGTTTGAGTACCTGGGCACTCTGACGTGGAGGGGAATGAAAAAGTTGATGAGCTAGCCAAGGCGGGTGCCGAAGCTCTCGGTCACGCCCCTGAGCCGTTTTTGCCGATTACTCGACCTGCCCGTGTAGAAGAGCTAGGGAGCTGGGTGATGAGGAGGCATGTGGAGCGCTGGGAAGAATACTATGGTGGTATCCACACCAAGCGCTTTTTCCCGAGACCTAATGTGAAATGGGCCAGATCTCTGCTAGGGATGGACAGGAATCGCATCAGGAGAGTGGAAGGTGTGATCACTGGACATTGCGGGCTGAATGGACACATGAAAAAGCTTTGGCTCTCGACGACCTCTATGTGTGCGTGCGTCTTAGAGGAAGAAACGGGATTTCATGCATTATGTGAATGTCCCAGCTTCTTCCAACTGACGCGTAGGCTGCTGGGAGGGTATGTTGTAACCTAGAACCAGCTACTTTGAACGAGTTCTTGGAGGCGACCGGGAGGTTTAACTAACTTGAGTGGGGAAGCTGATTTAAATGATGAACGGGAAAGGAACAAAGGATCGTCAGATCTGTGTTTCAAGATTGGTAGAACGATCGTCCCAAGCTGATAAATCTAAAAACATGTGTCGTGTGATGGTCTTGGCTACTGACTTCGAAGGGTCGACTGGGTCGGCAGTTCATTTCCGGTTCTGCTCGTAATTTATGTTTTTTGTCATACTTATTTGTATTTAGTCTGGGGGCTTCGGCTATTGATGGAATGAATAAATAAATAAATTATCGCACACGATGTCTGTCGACCTCGGCTTCGTCTCGGATCGTCATCTAACATCTCTTGCGATAAAACTTCTTCATACGACACAGTAGAATCGAGAAATTGGAGTTGAGTTTCATATATATTTTTCCGCAATGACTGGTGGTAGGCTAATTGATCGTTCGTACAAATTTCTAGAGTTAAAAAAGACGATTCTTTGATTTATTTTGGTGTTAGTCTATTTCGATGCATCTTCGTTACACTCGTAAGAACAACTTGGGATTGGTGCCAAAAAAAATCCACTTTGTGCAACACAGTGTACAAGATACTACTTTGTTATTTTGGTATAAAAATTTTGAATTTTCACGTGTGGTTTTAAATTAAAAAAATGATTAACTTTTTTGCACTTTGCGGTGTATTTTCGCTAGTTTTATCAAAGACATTCATTGTTGTTTTACTTTACCAGGAAAATCTGCGACTTCTGATAAAAAACTAGTTCTGTGGGTGAAAACTGCATCCCATAAAGTTAAAGTATATGGGCAATTCCACGAAAACTCCGTTCCCATGCTCGAAATGCTCAGTTGTTACGAAAAGATATCCATAGAAAATGGTGCATCAGAAGTATTGATCCTTTGACTAGAGAATAGTAACTTTTCTATTGCTTTCATTTTGTAACTACTGACAATTTCACACGTGGGAACGAAGAGGTCCGTGGAATTGCCCATATAATGGTGCAAAAAATGAACGTTTCGCGTTTTAACCGTAAATTTCTCACTTAAAAAAAACATCACACCAACAAAATCATACGAAAACATGAAATAATATTATTCGTTTAGAACGGAATATTACACCAGGCGATATGAGTTCTTTAAAATGAAAACAATTTGCATATCAATTTATTAGGTGTGTGTTATTCGAAGACGAAATTCTCATGGCATGTTTCTGTTCTTTGTAGGTAATAATGATTAACAGAGGCAGATTTTTTCTTTATTTTTTATTGTTTTTCTTTTCTTTTTTCAAAAAATTAATGTACTCCATTTTACTTGCACACACGTTATACACATAACTAACGAAACACATGTAGAGAGTTGCAATGGAGTGAGTTAATGTCTGGCGTGGATATTTTCTTATACACCTGAAATGGTTGAGGTGTAATAATCTATTCGTTGTACATATGTATTTCGATGGTTTTGTACAAACAAATCACCGATGATTGGGCTCCCGATTCATTTATCATGTGACGAAGGGTATGCAGCGGTCATTCATGTGAAAGTGTGCTTACTACACGGGGATGTCAGTTATTCATCCAATATTCATTCATAATTCATTATTGCCGAAGAAGAAACAATCGATTTGTAACTCGATTCGGTTATGCAACGCAAATTTGTCGATGTTGCCGAATCCTATTAACAAACAGAAATAGTTATTTGGATCACAAGGGACGAAAGTGAAAAATTTCAACCGTGTGCGAAATTTGCAGCCCGCGCCGAGATTAACGAGATTAACACGGTTCCCAGGTCATATACAAATATCATTGCATGGAATTGCCCATGTTTTACATGCAACGGGATCGAAAATGAGGGTATTTTTTAAATTATTTTTCTTTTTACGGCCTACAACTCGCGAAATTGCCTCAAATCATCGTTCAAAACAGGCACGTAAATAACTATTGGGATTTCGGCTCATTGCAT
>CM055406.1:57448815-57465995 GCA_029228625.1 Pseudolycoriella hygida
TGTGCAAAAGACCAAAAACCACTTAAACGGCCCTAGCTCGGCGGCCCTTGGGCCGACAGTGCCCAGATTCAATACCATAAAATATTTTTCGACTACCTTTCAGGAAAAATTTTTTTTTTGAAAATCGGTCAAGATTTACTCAAGTTATCGTGTTGACGGACAGACAGACCGACAGACAGACATACAGACCGACAGACAGACAGACGGACATTGTTTTTTTTCGCTGATTTGTCATCTGGAGGCAACAAAAAAAGGTTCCCCCTTTCTCCCGGGTTCGAATTCGCAATGTAACAAACGTGGTAGTAAATGCATCAGACCTACGTACTTCGTACGGGTCTAAAAACGGCGGCTAAAACAAAATCGCGAAATAATATCATTCACAAGCTTTGCGGAACCACGTGGGCGCGAACGCTAAGACTCTGATTTACCAGAGATATGTAAAAAAACCGAAACCGCTTAAGCAGCCCTAGCTCAACGGTGCTTAGCCCCAAAATGCCCAGCATTCCTTTTCCAATTGCCTTCGGCTCATGCAGCAACCTTCCTACGAGTCAAAAAAATAATTTGGAAGCACGTAGGTAATGTACTATTGGAGTTTTCTCTTACTTCGACCGTGAAACGAAAAACTTACAAATTCCTGTGTTCAAATTCAACTTGTCAAAAACGTTGTGGTAAACGGACTGGTACGTTTTTCGTACGAGTCTAAAAACTAGAAAGCTTTCTATTCTTTAACTGTCAAAAATTTCTAAAATAAACTCAGTGTATATTATTTACCGTCTACTTGGCGATATAAATAAATCGGCTAAAGCAAGATTTCGAATGTAAATTAACAAGATTTTGAATCCGACAAGTGATAAGAGAAAAATGTTAGATGGAGAAATAATAATCCCGCTTTGCGTCTGTTGTCGGTCGAAGAACTGGCTGATTGTAAATACTTTTCAAAATTGGAAAAATGTGCAATAAAATAGATAGAAACAACTAGATTAAAATGCACATTGAGACATAAAATAACTGAACGTCTGGGTGATTCTTTGGGTTTCACTTGGCTTTGCTCTTGTGTAAAAAGTATGCAATCCATCCAAGAATTTTCTAATTTGACACAGACTGATAAATTGACTGGAGTTAAAACTCTTCCTTGAATATTTTACACACCTCTGTCCATATATATTTCCTCATTGATTGATCGATTTGTAAATTTTATATCATTCGGGCATATAATTAGCCATTTATATACATGAAAATAGAGGTATAATGACCATATTATAGTCGAGTTTCATACAAACTGTGAGGTATATAATAGGCATATTTTGGTCGACTCGACTATAATTTCCATTATTATAATCCGACTATAATTTTCATTGTAGTCCGACTATAATATCATGACGTCAAATCTCAAAGGAAAAAAAGGCACGAGTCAAATGGCGAATTATATGCCCAAATGATATACGACGTATTAACCAAGGGATAAATGAACGAAGTTTTACAAAAGCAGGCTAAGCAACAAATGTCAAAATTATCTTGCGTCTCATTTTTCGTAATTCTTGAATCTAATAAAAAAAAGGGATGCAAGATAATTTTGACATTTGTGGTTTAGCCTGCTTGATTATAGTCTCGGTACGTGCAAATTCCTCGGGGCATAGTCCCTCGGACGTTCACTTCACCTCGACTATAATTGCGCCATTATATCCCTGGGTTAATAATATACTATTATTGTCTAGCTGACGTGGAACTAATAACAAAAAAGCATTATAATAGTTTACAAAGTACAATTACAATATAGTCAAATTCAAAATTAAGGATAAAAAAATTCAAAATTTCGCGCAAGTTGCCGTCAATGGCGTCGTCAAGTTCTTACCAAAGAAGGGATGGGAAAGGATTCAAAAACACTCCAAAGCAAATACCACCATTTGTTACCAAATCATGGGTCGTTTTTAACAAGCCTTGTCAATAGAAAAAATGAATATGCGAAGTTGTGGCCTGTAATTGATTTATATCGCGAGCTGAGTCGAAGCATCTTGGATGAAGAAAACATGTTCGTCATGTTATAAGTGACTTCAGGTTCAAATCAATGTTTCTGTTAACGTATCGACGCAAATGATAAGTGTCTTTTTGCTTATGAAACCTTTTAAATGACTGAATGGTGACATTTGTGGAGTGGTGCCCAAAACTAGAGAATTCCAAGTGAGACCCATACCCTTTTTCGATGTAAGTTATTTTTAAAGGAGAAATCATGGTCGTATGTAATTCCTACATTATTATGAAACACGTTCCACCGGTTTGTCTTTGATGGAATATCATTTGTGTTGCAACATTTACATGGATGATATTTGGATTACCGCTCGAGACATGTTCTACCTAAAATCTAGATGTCTAAATATCTAGAACTAAATATTGTTCCAAGAAGTTAATAGCAAAGAAGATAAATAATAGCATTGTTTCACTGTGTATTTCTGGGATACTTTCATTCGATAATTTTCTTTCTATTAACGAAAAAACCGTAACGAGTTTACCTTGGTAATCAATCCCATCGATTGGTCGAATTTTGGATCTCCAGATACGATTAAAGCATTCAATTTAAATGAATTTTAATTATGCGTCATAATAAAAACGTATAAAAAATTAAAATCAGATTAAATCAACCTAGTCAGCAAACACTTTATTCCGCACAAAAGTGTAAACAGAAGCGGATGAGAAGTATCTGAAATAAATGAAATTCACTCGAACAATGCGTCAGGTGTTTAAATAGATTTTCCGAAAAGTATTTCTCTTCTTTCGAAAGAATGTGTGAAATAATCATTATCATAATTTCTTCTTTATTCACTGTGCAGCTTCACACAAATAGACCTGTTGCAAATTAGAAAATTTGTCCCAATTAGGTGAAACTAAAATGTATATTAATGGAATTTCTTGTTACACAAGCCTACTTGGCCAGGTGGTGGTGAAGACGATTGCTTAGTGTCATAATGATGTGATAATGTAGTGGTATTATTTTGCGAATAACTAGCATCGGAAATCCAGGGACGCAATGATCATGCACTTTGTGATCCTGAAACCCTTACTCGTAATGAGAAATCTATTCTTACATAGTGTATCCCCAGTCGAGAAATATGAGCTAATTTACTCATTGAACAGCAATAAATCTCCTGGGTATGACGGTATATTTGTGGCCTCGGTAAAAAACTGTGCTGTAATTATTTCTCCGTTTTTGGCAGAAATTTACAACTTTTGTATATCAACTGGGAAATATCCTGATTTCTTAAAAAAGGCTAATGTATCACCAATCTTTAAACATGGGGATTCATTTGATATTGGAAATTACAGGCCAATATCTGTCTTACCGGTGATAAATAAAATTTTCGAAAAATTGATTTTTTCTAATTTTTTGAGGTTTCTTGGTTCATCAATTTTTTTTTATAGCAAACAGTACGGCTTTAGATCTTTGATTGGTGCTCACATAGCTTTGTTTGAGCTCGTTGATTACATATCCTTTCATGTCGATGAGGGGAAAATAGTTACATGCCATTTTCTTGACCTATCTAAGGCCTTTGATACCGTGAACCATGCGTTATTATTGAAGAAGCTGTCAGCTGCTGGCATGAAAGGTCTGGCGCGTGATCTCATTCCTGACTATCTTGAGCACAGGTACCAGCGGGTTGTTGCAAATGGTCACATGAGTCCTTGGGTGAGTGTGACGATGGGAGTTCCACAAGGTAGTGTCCTGGGTCCACTCCTTTTTTTGATCTTTATTAATGACTTCCACCGTCTCCCCCTAAAGTCTCACCCATATTTGTTTGCGGATGACACTAGCATCTTCTCATCTTCTGTTTGTTTTGCAAACAACATTGTTAATATCAACAATGATCTCAAATTGCTATCGGATTATTTTGAGGCCAATCAGCTTACGATGAATTTCAAGAAGACCAATGTTGGGCATGTCAGATCTACTCGTACAATGATTGACAACTCTCTGAAGGTTGAGTTAAATAGAAATGTGATTACGTCTGTTGATTCTGTCAAATATTTGGGTGTGATTTTGGATAAGAACCTTAGTTGGAACTTCCACATTACCAAGTTGTGTTCAAAAATTTCTGGGCAGATTGGCATCTTGAGAAAGTTGCGCTACGTATTGCCAGTTAGAATTTTGTTAACCTTGTATTTCTCAATGATTCACTCTCGCCTATCCTATTGTATTGGCTCATGGGGTTGTGCTAATAAAAACTTGATTGAGAACCTTGACAGGAAACAGAGGATTGCCTTGAGAGTTGTTAATAGATTGACATACAGGTACCCTTCAAAGCTATTGTACTTGGATTTCTGCCCTAAGATCTTATCTGTCGGTAAAATGTACAGATATGCAGTTTGTAAATTTGTGTTCGATGCCAATAGAGATCTATGTCATCATTCTGTCAATTTTCGTAGACCGGAACATCGCTATCCTACAAAAGGGTCTAAACTGTTATATGTGCCATTTTCACGATCTGTTTTAGGTAAACGCAACTGTTGCTGGGGCTAACTTGTTTAACTCATTACCTTTAGATGTGCGCTCATCGATCACCCAAGTCCAATTTTGTCGTTCTTTAAAGTCGTATCTATTAACGAAATAGTAAATTTTTAAGCGGAAACAAGATTTGTGGGTTCTGGTCGATTGAAATAGATGGATGAATTTGCCATAACTTGTGTTTGAGTATCATTTTTCTTTTTTTTCTATGGGCTTTACCTTGCTATTCACTGACTTTCCATTTATCGATTTTTTGTTTTTTGTATTTGTTCTTAGTTGAACACTTTGATTTTTTATTATGATTTTTGTGATATTTCTATGTCCCTTCAAATTGCTATGCAAAATGGAACATAAATGATATATTTTTTTGATGTTTTTTTTTTTTTAATAAAGAATTGAATTTGAAGTTAGCAACTCGTAAATTGGCAATTTGGTACCGGATTGAGAGTGATTTGATTATCTAGTCGTTAGGAGCGGAAACAATAGGCTGCGGTTATCCTCTTCATGACTAGAAGTGTATCAAACTGGAATTCTTAGAAAAGTAGAGGTCAATCGTGAGGAGGACATCAGGGAAAAATTAGGAGTTTTGTCGGTAGAGGAGGCGCCTGTGCTGTTTAGTTCAAAGGATGGGCGATAACCAAGTAGGATCTGGGATGCACAGGTTCCGGATGTTCGCCCAAAGGGTAGCTTTTAGAAGAAGGTTTGAGGATGGTGGTCGTTAAAATAACAAAATAATTGATAAAATTTTGCATTCCGATTAATAAAGAATAGTTGACGATAAAAGCTAATTTATGGACGACTACTCAATTAATCAAAAAATAGACATTTTTTATTTTGGATAGTCCGAACAACAATTTGTTTCAAAGATGAAGTGTACGAGATCCTGAGAACCGATGCTAGATTATGCCAGAGATGTTGCTATTGTTTTATCCCCTTGACAGGCTATACCGGCATTCGTAAGTTGACTTTTGCCGCTCTTTCCAAATCACCATCCACCAAAGACAACTCACGGACCTAGTTGTGATGTTGGTTTTACAAGATCGATGGCTAGTTAACTAATAAATTTAACACGAATTTTTGTATTTGCGTATGGGTATTTTCTTTTACGTTTAGAAACGTTTATGGGACAAAAGTGTCAACAGAATGTAAATAAGATTATCATATAAATCGACACGTAACACATATTCTCGAAGCAGTACATTGACTGTAATTATAACTGATATATGCTTGTAACACACATCAATATGCAAAAATTATTTTAAAAAATGTATTTTACAGTCGAACATCAAGTAGTGATTTTTCAAGTGTAAGTATATTGTCATAATATTACAGTTCATGCAACAAAGGTGCAGCCAGTAGAACCACATACATTATCTTTCAGTACAAACAGCAAAAATAAAACCTTAATACACACCTTAGTTGCCGTTTCAGTTCTATTTATTCTAATGTCTTCAAACAACAGAGGAGATATTGTTAGATTTATATGCGATGCACATTTTGCAACGAAACGATGAATTGATTAACCAAACGGATTCTTTCAGTAGGAACTCAAGGTGTTCACACAAGTCTAAAATTTAACCAATTAGATGTCAGACAACATCTGAATTTATAATTTCGCTGTGGAAATGAAATTTTTCCATAGAAATTGGGTTTTTTGTTGCAAATCTTTCAAAGAAATTTTGTTCCATAGCGGCCCATCTTCCATTGATGACGTTTTACTCTTATATGGATCCCCCTTCTCACGTCACGTGGAAATCGTTAAAATTTTTGGAATTTGAATGTTCATTATTTTTTCTGTTGTATAGAGATGAGCGAGCCTGTGATCTGATCACAAAAATAGATAACACCTCAGCTAGAGTTCATCCCCGACGCTCCCCCGAGAAATCGAAGCCTGCGGAACTGCCCGGAAAAATTTGCCCGCTCGCTTTTTTAAGCATGAAGACACGGTGCACCCCCAAATCGTGACGTAATGAGTGAAAAACAAATAAGTGCATGCTTTGTATAGATGATGAACATCCACTTATTCGAATGGGTGATCTGTTCAATGTAATAAACGTAATAGAAAAACTGAAAAAAAAATTATTTTCAAGTTTTGCTTTATGATAGGCGCCATCAACAAAATAAATCGTTTGATTAAAACTACGGAGAATTCATTTGAATAAAACAGTTAAATTATCTCCAATGCACTTTCCTCATTTAAAAAAAATATTATTTTTATGGACCTGTTACATTAATAAATGAAACTAGGTGACAGATAAAATAAAAACGTTTCTAGCAGGTTTTTGAAAATTGAGATTAAATAAAACATTTTTGATGAACAACATGATTCAATAAATTTACAGAGAATATGGTTTGCTTACACATCGCAGGGATATTTTTCTAGCGACTGAGAAGGTTTTTACATGAGCTGACGGCGAGAGGCACAGCTGAAATAATGTATTACCATACTGCATTGTATTACATCAGACAAAATTTCGAACAAAGTTAAAATGCCTCGAAACTAAAAAGACATCAGATTAAGTAGAGATGAGCGGGCATTATTGTCTATTCTTATGATCCGCCCGGCTTGATTTCGTCAACATGAAATTTTTGTCTCTTTGCGAATAATTTATAGCGAAATCATTCGTTCGTGTTTGGAAAATTTTGTGAATTGAAGTGATCGATGATAAGGTGTGTGTGCACCTCAATTTCGTTACATTTCTATTCCGTTATTTTTAATTAAATTCGTTGTCACCTCAACTATAATGTTTTCATTTCTTTTTGCTTGACCCGACCCGAACCCGAACCCGAATTATTTTTTTTCGGGTTAATGGGTTTCGGGTTTCGAAAATTTTAATCGGGTCGGGTTCGGTCCGGGCCGGGTTTGGAAACAGTTCGGGTTTCGGGTTTCGACAAATTTTATCGGGTCGGGTTCGGTCCGGGTCGGGGTGTTGTATCATTTTATTCGGGTCCCGATCCTTAATTGACTTTCTATACTTTACAAAACTCGTCTAAATTTTATCATCTTATATTACACGAATTTTGTTTTAGTCTAATGTCCGTGAAGAATGCAGTCGTCGGGCCTTGAAATAATTTTTGTTTCGAAGTAATTTGGGTTGTGAGTTTCGAAAAACTTGAGTGTCTGGTTCGGTTCGGGTTTTGAAACAGTTCGGGTTTCGGGTTTTGAAAAATTTTATCGGGTCGAGTTCAGTCCGTGTCGGGTTTCGAAAAATGGTCGACCCGCTCATCTCTACTAGGGCCTATTATATTTTGACATTAGCCGACGTCGCACTAAGCGCTTGGATTATGTGTACTCTGTGTGTATTTATAAAGTTCCCAAATTTTTGTCTGAGTGTTTTAGACTCTACAAAGTTTTACCCGTTCGCTCTTTCGACACAGGATTTTTCCATTTCAAAAAAAAAAAAAAATTGGCACCATACGTGAAACGAAATTTCTTCTACACTTTATTATTGAAACGGGCTTTAGACTTGGCTTTGCTTTTGTGTGTATGCCCGCACAAACACACTGAGCTTTAGACTCGGCTAGGCTTTTGTGTGTATGCCCGCACAAACACACCACGCCAGTCTCTAGAGCTAGTTTACATATCAAGTTAGGGACCATCCATAAATTACGTACGCTTTTTTCAGTGCTGTTAGCAGATTTAACTCAACAATAACTTGAAAAATATTCACTTTTAAGTCGTATGTATGGCCGACCCCCCCAAACTACCCCCCTAAATGGGGGCGTCGGCCATACATTTGACGTCTTAAAAGTGAATATTTTTGAAGTTATTGTTGATTTAAATCTGCTGACAGCACTGAAAAAAGCGTACGTAATTTATGGATGGTCCCTTATAAGAAATTGTTTACGTTGTGAATTTTGTATTTCAACTTGAAGAAAAACGATTTTGTCGCTAAACTCGATGGATGTTCTATTTGTGTGTTTATCATTCACATTGAAACACAAAAAACTTATCCATCGAAACGTTCGTGAACTACTTTGCCAAGCATTCAAATCAAATTCGATGTCGTTAAAAGATTTTATAGATTTTCAAATGACTTATCAAATACGATATCAAACACAGGGGAAATAGGTAAAGTCTCATGAATGAAATTACCGTGCTAACTCAAAACTAATACTCAAAAAGTATGTTGCTACATATGGCTAGAAATTGGAATATAATTGTTGGATCATGAAAACAGAAATCTAAAACGCAACTGAAATGTGACCATTTTTCCATTTAACAGTAGCCAGCCAGTCAATCAGTAATTATGATTGCATTTCTAATTATGCTATATTCAATTATTTACTTTGCACATTTTTCTTTAAACATGAGAAAAGGAAGTATCAGAACGAAGCAAAAATATGCTTTCGAGCGAATCGAATAAGAGTATAAAATCAAAATATAACAAACAATTTTTTATAAATAATAAATAAATATAAAAATGTAATGGCACGAATAGTGGAATATAAGAAGAAATTCCTCGCACAGTCTAATTCAGATCAACTGTTACGATAATTGCGATAACATTTCTATTTCATTTTGTTGATTCTTGGAAATGCGATATTTTAGTATTGGATAATAGAACTGAATGTCAGTTGACCAAAATAATAAAAACAATGAAATTATGATTTTTAGCAATGAACCTGTTGTTTAAGTTTTTTTAAGTTCGGGATCGTGAAACCTAGTGGATTTATAAAATACATGGGCAAAACTCAACCATCAATATCAGGAAATATTAAAAAAATTTGTATGCGGACGAATTTTGTATTTTTTTCTCCTTCTAGTGAGGTGACATCTATGTTTTTTCATAGCTGAATTAACATCTCAACATAGAACTACCCCCTTTTCTCAAGTAGCGTCATTCATGCTTTCATAGCTGAAAACGGACAAACATAGAACAAGGCGCGTAATCCATGGAAAAATCATTGATTGATTATGACAAAGTCAATGCGAAACTATGCCTCATGCATCACTTTATATGAACGAACTTTTAAAATATTGTATCAACAAAAGAAGGTATTTGTGGTGCAAGCTGAAGTTGGAAAAGAGGAAAGACAGTAGCTCAGTTTTTAGACCCGTACGAAAAAGTGCATTTTGGTGAAACCTTATATTTCTGCGAAATTAGATCGGAAACCGCTCTTCAAGGTTTTGAATAAAAGATGTGGACCACAGAAAAGCACGATAATTAAATAAGTAAAAATCTGTTCAGTGATTGGGATTGTAGGGTCCTTAGTGTGGGAACAACTCACGCTACGCGACCCTACACAATATTGGTTAATGGTAATAATGGTTTTTCGTGAATATTCGTTATGATGAGGTTTTTGGGCAGTGTTGTGGATAAAAAAGTGGCGAACTTTCAGTCAGAGGTCTCTCCTAAGTGCTTTACGTCGCGTCGCACAGTGGGGTTTTGTAAGGGTTTGAGGGGCAACGTCGCGTTTCTATAAAAAATGGTGAAATTAAAAATTTTCTTCTACGATTTGCGTAAAATTGAATGCGCAAACTTTTCCATTCTTTTTTAATTTATTTTATTTTTTAACTCAACGTTTAAAAATTTCTTAATTTAAAAAATAAAATTTAAGGATAAAATGAGAAATCAACAAATGAAAAATAATTCTTTGAAGCAAGACATGGTATTTTTTTCGAGTTTTACTCAAAAAAATTTAAAATTGTTAAAAAAATACCATGTCTTGCTTTAAAGAATTATTTTTCATTTGAAAACCACTTGCTGGAAAATATTAATAGTTACACATCATGATCCTAAAACTTCAAGGATTTTTTTCATTCATTTTTTATTTTTTAATTTTAACTTAAATTTTATTTTTTAACTTAAGGAATTTTTAAACGTTAAGTTAAAAAATAAAAAAAAATTAAAAAAGAATGGAAAAGTTTGCGCATTCAATTTTACGCAAATCGTAGAAGAAAATTGTTAATTTCACCATTTTTTTTAGAAATGCGACGTTGCCCCTCAAACCCTTGCAAAAACCCCACTGTGCGTCGGTTGTAAGATCGACCCTAGTACAAAAAATTTTTTTAGAAAATTTGTGTCAAAAAAAATTTTTTTTTAACTTTTTAAAAATTTTTTGTGAAGGTTTTTTTAAGTTTTGGACTTTTTTTTAGGGATTTGGGGAGGTTTTTTGCGCCGTTGTTTCGGACAAGTTTTTCAATATTGCCCTATTTAATGTGAACGTAATTTCATGCACTCAGGAGTTTACTTAGATATGCGTTCGAGTCTTTTTGCAGCATCTATTCTGTTTTCCACATATATTCTGATGTTCACAGAGTGAAAAGAATGAAAAAGCTGATAGACAGACTTTTTATAAACTCCCACGGTAATAGACCACAAAGTAGTCAACATATGCCTTGGAGTACAATCTTTCACGTTTTTTGAAACCATTGCGCTACGAGAAAAACTCTCGACCGCGATTTCAACAACGGAATAAAGGCCGCTACCTTACTTCAATCGTTTAAGGAAAGACAATCTAACGAAACAAAACAAAACATGCTGATTTCGGCGTATCACGCCCTCACATACCAAACAAAGTATGTGATTTCATCAGTACACCTATGTCTTGCAGGACAATGTGTATATCAGCGCAGACACAGAACAAATACAAATTTTGAACTTTCAGCGCTAGCTTTTATACACTGAAAAACTTCCGCAATCTATTAACAAAACTCTTCATTTTTGTTAATATTTTTGGAAGTACAGATGCGGCAGATTGTGAGATGGTTCATTTCTTGACCATTTACATTAAAAAATGAAAATCGTTACTGGACTGCACAAATCTGGAAGTTCCATCTTAGATGGTATTAACTCCAGATGTTTTTGGCTTCCTCGGCGAACCGCACCACTACGTAATAAAGTACGCAAACTTGCTTTCAATGCTCACAGAGTGAAAAGAATGAAAAAGCTGATAGACAGACTTTTTATATATTCTGATACGTACGGGTCCCTGGCATATATTTATTCGATAGAGTGTACTTAAATTCGAATCACCGATGACAAATCATCCCGGTGAATCATCTGTGATTTCCCAGTGAATCATCGCTGATTCCCCTGTGAATCATTGATGATTCCACCGTGAATCATCGGTGATATATAGCTATCGCTATGGGACTATGATGATGTAGCAAATTATATTTTCGTGAATATTTATATGAATGAACTTTTTCTGCCTTAAGAAACTAGATTCGAAAAAATTCCCTGTACGCGTTCAGCTCGATAATAACAGTGCAAGACTTGTGCAAAAAATAAATGCACTTCAATTCGGCGGAACTCATACATAGAATAACTTAAGAGTCTTAGAATCGATTTTAAGAGGAAAAAAAAACGAACAAAACTTAGTCATTAACAAAGAAATCGGACACTTGCTGATCGATGTATTGAATTTTGAGCTATTTTTCCCATTAGGCCGCCTTCAAGTCTCGCTCGTTCAATATTAGAAACAATTATCGGGGAAGCCCAAAAGTTTCAAATGCGAGACTAAGACACAGTTTTCATCCATGTATCGAACAAGACTTTTCGTCCTTTTACGACCGACGAAAATTAACAAAGTCACAATAATTTAAAATATTTTCTTCAGTCGTAAACTTATTAACAGTTTATAATTTCATACTTGAAAAGAGATGTGAACTTAAAGCACAAAAGATACTATTGAAGAAAAATTTCCGTTCCAACAAGCAGTTCCATCGCTATATTCACCTAATTCTCAACCGTGTGGTGGTGGTCTGCTTTATGCTAAACATTACAATTATCAAGAGTATTAAGTAGACACTTACAATCACATTTGAAAAGAAAACATTAAACTGACAACACGTGGAGAAATACAAAAAATGCACGTGAAGTATTTGATGCAAATGCACTGAAAGTGTAGAACTCGATTGAGGTCAATTCAGTAATCAAAGCTTTACTTGTTTCTTACCATCATGCATCAATCGACTATCTCTCTTCTCTAGGCACATTCCAGGCTTTCGGTAATCGTAACATTTTTATGTCTTAATGTTTATGTCTTTCATGTTTAATCTTCATAAAATCGACCTTGACTCTTGACCCATTTAAATCAAAAAACCAACATTTTTTAGAGTCCAACCAGCCCATTTATTTTTATATTGAAGCATAAACAAAACCCGTTTTAGTTTTATATGTTAATGAATATTCACTCACGTTCGTGTACAAGTCAAGCAATAGAGGAAAATTATCAACAATAAAGTGAAATGTAAATTAGAAACTCTCTGGTGAGAACACTTCATTGAAGTGTTGTGTAAGAAATCTGATCGTAACTGATACGATATCAAAAAAAACATATGAATGTGATTAATGCCTACAGATATCAATGTCCTGTTAAAAATGGTCTACACTTTGTCCTCCATCCGAGAGTGTTTTCTCAAGTGCTTTGATATTGTCTTGACTGTCGAGAGTAGCTATTGGAACAACAGACGCGCCACTTAAGAATGAAGGAATGAATAAGATTATTCATGACATTCGAGAATATAATAATCCAATTATTGGACAAATAATGGGACTATAATCGGCCTATTATAGTCGACTTTCTTGTTAAAAGTAGGGTTGTAATGACGCTATTATAACCCGATTCTTTAATGATGACGTAGTCTACACTGAAACAGTACGAATGAATTTGAATGAAACGTGTGTTGTTATGACTACCGCATACTAAATCGAAAAATCAATCTAGGCGACATTTTTTGCAGCAAATTCGATGAGTTTTGATTTTTGATTTATGTTAATTTTGTTGTCATGTTTTGTGCATAATTGGCAATTATAGGCTCAAATGTGATAAACTATCGTATAATACAAGGGGAACAATCGCGCAATTATAGTCTAGGTGGGTGAAAATTCTCTGGGCTAACGCCCCTTGAAATTTCTCCACACCTCGACTTCAATTACGCAATTATTCCCCGTGTATTATAATATACTATTAATGCATATAGGAGAATAAACTTTTAGTCACACTTTTTTTGGTGTTTATTGTTCTATAATTTTTTGAATTTAAATTTTCATTTAAGTTGTGTCATCGGACAGTTTTTGATGCAGTCGATAGCATTTATTATTGTGCACCTTTTCTGTCTTTCTTGTTTACCTCACTTATATCTTGTATTATATTTCAAATGGCAAATCAGAGAAGTCACAAAACAACGAAAACAGATAACTGCACAATGTTGAATTAAGCCGATATCGTAAATGTTAAACAATTTTGTGAAAAATTTACTAAACAACGCTTGCGTCATACTGGCAGAGAAATGATAACCGATGAAAACCAGATGGCGACACTGCAAGGGAGTGTCATCTTACTGTCATTTCTCTGTTTGTGAGTAAAAAGAATTATTGTAATATTTATGAGGCTTATATTTGCAGCTCACTTCCGGATCTACTCATAATTTATGTTTTTTGTTAATACTTAATACTTGTAATTAGTCAGGGGGCTTCGGCCATTGATGAAATAAATAAATAAATAACTGACAGATTTCGTGAAGATTTATCTTTTCCAACCATCCAGGTGACAACTCTTTGCTTAAATGTCAATGTTCACTTTTCAATTTTCAAAAGAAAAAATTCATAAAGCATTATATTAAACATGTAATTTTCACCTTTCTGCTCAATTTTTCTTGCTTTGAAAAGTAAGAACGATTTTGATTATTTGTTTTCCTTGATTTTTCGCTCCAACAATGACGCTAGTTACGTGTGAAGTAAGGGTTGATTTAAGAAGTAATTGACACTAAATTCTGAGAATTTTTCGTCCAAGCGATCAAAAAAAGTAGAATTGACAAAAGTGTACTTATTTATTGTGGGGCAACTTTATCATTTCATCAATTAAATCTATTCAAATAACTCACAGATTGACAAAAAAGTAAATTGATGCGAATAGTTGAGTCGAAATGCTTCAACAATTTTCGCAAATTATTAAGACGTAGCAACCTAAAAAAACAGTAATGTGACTGCTTTTTCTTTTCAAAAAAAGCAAATAATAATTTGTGATTGGATACATTAATTACAGTTTTTCACTTCAATGTTTTACTTTGTTTAACCAAATGTTGTAGTTAACCATGATATTGAATTTCATTTTTAAAACTCAACAAGTGACTATTTAAACTGATCCAATATAATGACAATTGTTTAGTCAATTGAAACGTTGTGAACTTAGGCGATGTTTCTCTTTTTACAAATAAGATTAAAGAAAAGTTCATGCCTGACCGGATTCGTAAGCGAGGCATAAGTGATTGATAAATCAATCATTTTGTTGTAACGTAACGAAATTCCAAATTAAAAAATTTTTGTGTGTAAGATGTTGCTTCAGAACATACAGCTCGTTATAGTTAATAGGAATCTGGAAGGTAGAAGATAATGGGAATACCGAGGGACCACCCATATTGCTTACTGACTCAAATTTTTACGAGTTATTATACACGCACAGAGCACACGTTATTTAACCCGAATTTAATATTAGAAATGTAGATCAAATATTGTAATTTTTCTAGCAAGTGAACAGATATTGATACTCGTACAATGAACGTGCGTTTCATTATTTGCATTGAGTAATTTTCGTTCCATCTCAATGTGCTACAAATTTGCTAAATAATGTTAATTTGTAGGAAGTGTTTGCTATGTTATATGAATGGAGGGTTAGGTCGAATTATTCATAGAAAACATTTTATCGTTTTGCTGTGAAATAAACTTGGAAGATTTGAGCCACTGGTTCTTAAGTCTACATAGAAATAGTACATTACGTTGCTGCTTGTAAATTTATTGTTTTGACCAGTGGGTGACTTTCCACAAGTCAACTCAGCATTTCACAAGCAACAACGTATATTTTACATGTTTGTGAAATGAAAAGAAAAAAACCTCAAAGGTGGTGAATGATGACGCGTTTACATGCCACAAACATGTAAAATTTATGAAGGACTCACTTCATTCATTCATAGGTGAAATGAGGGGAGCGGGACTAACGTGTTACCAACAACGGTGAAAATTCTCAGCAATTAAGTCTGATATTTATTGACTACTTAACCTGACCACTGTGCGTGCAAAAAACCAGTTAAGTTAATCAATTTTATTGGCTTGAAATCGCTTTCATAACCGATCCAGTTAAAGAGTCGATACTTAAGTCTGCATTGAAACACTTTTCTGTAAATCTAGACTTAGAAAAATATGTATGTGCATAAATAACTGTCATTGAGAAACTTAAGAGCGTGTCAGATATTTTGACAGTTCTATGTTTTGCGATGTTTTTTTATTGCATATTTCTAAGGCAGTGATCATCAATTTAAATTAAATTCTCAAATATCTACTGTTTGCATAACACATCCCTTTATAGATTCTCTGAATCAGAATATATAATTATTGAGTCTGAGTGTCAAAATTTGGTCTGAAAAAACATCGCAAAGTACTGCCCTGTTAACTAATAATATTGTATGTCAAAATGAAAGCTTTCGAATTTTCTATACATTTTCCATTGAAATTGAAAGCTCCGAGCTTTCAACTTACGATGTTTTAAGTTAACAGGGCAGAGTACTCGGCTGCATAGTAAAATGCGATGTTTTTTTAGATCAAATTTTGACACTAAAGGTACGATTATATTGCCAGAAAATTGCAGCGAATAATTGCATCTTTGCAATTATTCGCTGCGATTTTCTGGCAATATAATCGTACCTTAAGACTCAATAATTATATATTCTGATTCAGAGAATCTACAAAGGGATGTGTTATGCAAACAGTAGATGTTTTGGAATTTAAAATTCATGATCATTGTCTTAGAAATATGCAATGAAAAAACATCGCAAAACATAGAACTGTCAAAATATCTGAGATGCTCCTAAAAGAACTTAGTATGTTTTCCATTTCTTTCTGACAGTAGTGCGTTGCATTCGGCTCGTATTGACGAAAATTTCATTTCGATAACAGTATCGGGAAATAGTTATTTGTGTGTCTGTTTTTGACGACTGATTTCAGGCAATTTCGTGTGTTGTTGACCGAGCAGAGCGAGGTCTACATGCGAAAGTGCCTAAAATCAGTCGTCCAAAACAGATACACAAAAAATTTTTCATGCAGAGGTCCAAAATCGAGAGAAAATTTGTAAAATTTCCATCAATTTTGTCCCCGAAGCATGAAAAACTATTTTTCACATTTGTTAGGCGAAAATTGATATTTTCTCACCTCAAATGAGGTGCGAAAATTGAATTTTGCATGGGTAGTTTGTAGCAGGATGAAACGTAAATTTTCGCACCTCATTTGAGGTGAGAAAATAAATACTTACCATGAAGTATCATCGCCGATCTGTACATATGAATTTGTTTTTGCGATGATGAAAGTAAACAAAAATAATTAATTTTCGACTCGACGGATACGAGCTAAATAAAATGCCAGCACATAGTTCAGGATCACAGGATAAAGTAATCCATTAGCTAATCTGGCAAATATTTCTCGAGATATAAGAGTTTGGAAAAACAACACAGTCGAAGATGTTTTTGAGTTACTTTCTATGTTTTCTGTGAAATTCGTCTTTTATATGCTATTAACACATTTAAGTTATCTACAATAATTGTAATAGTGCATCTTTTTCGGGAGAAAATATGAATTTTCGCCTAACGAATGGGAAAAGTTTAATTCAGAACTCGGGTAAAAATAGAAAATTCTTAACTGGGTTGAAGTCTGTGGCCCTCGCAGAGAAAATTGCAACTCAAGTGAAT
>CM055406.1:57466495-57520240 GCA_029228625.1 Pseudolycoriella hygida
ACACACATATTAGGGGTTGCAAAAGTTAGATTCCAACTCAGCAAAAGCATAAATACCGCGTCAGTTCAAACTATGAACTATTTTCAAAACGCTTATCAGCAGATAAAAGATGAACTACCGAACACGTTTTGCCGATTGGTTGCGCCAGGTCAAGAAGAACAAATGAAATTATTCATTCAAAGCAAAGAAAAAGTTGATGCTGGTGTTGGTACAGTAGTTTCACATCTGAAAGAAGCTTTTGATTCCTGCTCTACCCGAGACGGCCGACGTGCCATTCTGATGATGATTCCAAAAACTTGCAGTAAAGCGGATGTATGTAAAATTTTTGATTGTTCCATGTATGAAATAAAAAAGGCAAGAAATATTATGAAAGCGTACGGGACATGTTCTGTGGGGCCAAAAAAAGAACAAATCAAATGTTGCATACGGTACAACAACTTTGAAATTTGATAGTAGTGATAAACTAACCATTGCCAATACTATACTGAATGGCATTCACGAACATGCTGTGAAAGAATATTTAGTTTACTGCGGTGAGTTTTTTTTGTAGCGATAGTGATGAGGAAGATTTCGCAGGCTTCGATAAGTCTGACTTAAGACACAAACTAAAATTCTAGTGCGCTTCTAGTGTGCATTTGTCAAAATATCGAATTTTTAGAGAATTATTTTGATTTTTTTTCATATTTCAGTGGGAGTAAAATTGTTCCCCGTCGTCGCCTGCGCTCGCCACGCTCTCTAACGTCAAATATTTTACTTTACGCTGCGTTAATCGGTCTAAAAACACAGGCAGGACATCAAAAAAGTAGTGATTTTTGAAGATTTTTTTCATGATCTCACTAATGTGGTTCCGCTGAGTCACAGTCGAATATATCCATGGATGTTTCTTCAACTTTAGATGCTAGGGTCAAACAAACGTCAAAAAATGCTGGCTGGGTGGCAAATACAGCAGAAGAAAAAAAAATATAATTTTACCACTCATTGACATTACAATATTTCTTTGTTCCTGTTGGCTTTGAAACTTTGGGACCATGGGGACAACATGCAAAAGATTTTATTTCTGAATTGGGTAAAAGAATCTCAGATGCAATACAAGAAAAAAGAGCGACTCTATACTTGCGGCAAAGACTAAGTATAGACATTAGACATACAGAGAGGCAATTTAGCGTCCGTTCTCGGAACATTGCCTTAAACGAACTCTTTGGATGAGATATTTTACCTTTTATCAAATCAGAAATTGTAATTTGTTAATTCTATTATAAATTTATCAAATGATCTAGTCTCCAACCCTTCATGGGTTGTAAGGCAGATTATTAATATTATTATTATACTGAAATTTTTACCGTGTAGGGGCGGGTTAGCTCAGTAACATACTGGTCAAGAATATCCGGGTTCAATTGCGGTGGAGACAAATTCTGTATAGGATTTTCCTTCAATGTTAAGCGTGAAATTAACGTTCTTAGGCACACCCAGGCTTTATAATTTTGGTTGTTGTGGATTGGGTGCTAAAACAAATCTATCACAGAAGAATGACAAATATGACGTCACCACGTCACCCATGTTCGATGAATTCTGTGTACAAATATCTGGCTTTAGGCGGAGATATAATTAGCGCCAGAAAAAATCCTAATGGTAAAATGTTAGCTTGGTTCGGAATTCACGTTAGGCATGTAATCCAACAATGCCTGCCGGTAAAACACATTGAAGGGGTGAACCGGCATTCTAAGCCCTACAACTTTTCACCCCTAGTTCATTGTAAATGGCAATTTACCATTTTAAAAACTTCGGTAACGAAAGGATCTCTAAGAAGAATCCATATGAGCAAAAGCTCATCCAAAAATTCGAACGTTATATTTAAGAAAGGGATTCTGTACGCACCATCACGGTGGACCTGAATATAGACTTAGGAACTTAACTTGAACACAAAATATCTCGGGAGGGATTGTCCCTATTTCCTTTAAATTACATAAATAAAAGCCGACAAAAAGTTGAAATTTTTGTCGCTTTTGAACAGTTATAGTCCCTTATAGCCAGGAAGCATCTAGAAGGTCGGTTAGTGTTGGAAATGAAAGATAGTATACATTGCACATCCTACTATAGACCCTGTGTTTAAATGTGTCTAAGAAGTAGCTGGACTGATAGATGTACCATTTTTAAAACTGAAGGCCTCTGTTTTTCCCTTTGTATTTTTACCTCTTGGTACATAAATAGTTAAAATAGTTTTAAGTTTGTCTTCGTAGCACTCTCGAATCAGCTACAGCAGTGAAACATCGATCACCTGAGTTAGAAGTGGTGGCCTATTCCGACTATCATTGGAAAAACTTCACTTTCTTGACGCATATCGAATCCATCAAGTAATGCAAGACCAATTCAAATTTTAGTATAGTAGTGTAGGCCCGACTACGCACTAGTAACCTGCATATACTAATCTAACATAGATATAGTAACATATAATAAATGCTAAATCAAAATGTCCTTACATTTTTATTTGGACACTGATTACTCCAGGGGTTATGGACACATGGTATAGTGGTAACGTACTCGTCTTCCACGCAGAAAACCCGGGTTCGATTCCCAGTATGTATATAGGATTTTTCCGTAATTAACTGACCACATGGAACGTCCCTAGGGTCACTCAAGCTTTAGAATTCGGGTAGTTTTCGGTATTGGATGCCCGAAAACGCAAAAACTGTACACAAAAAAAAAATATATGTGACGTCACCCACATATGACGACATTTGTGTACATCAACTAATGGTCGAAAGAGCAACCATGGTAACGGAGCTAGCTATAGCTACATCCCGATAGATGGCACTAACCGAAATAACGACAAAACAAAGGAGCGAACGATGGCAACCTATGAACGCCACACAGTTGGGTTCGCTTGGTCTCTTGGGACAGAATGCTATCAAATTGAATGCCGAACTTGTTGGACTATTAACCTCCAGGCAAATTGCACTGCTTTACAAATGAACAGCCAAAATGAAATATGTGTGAAAAGAAATTGAAATATTGTGATAAAAAAATTTAATAAAAGCCGAACCTGTCACTGACCTCTCGATCTTCAATATGAATTGCAATCATTAGAATATAAGAACATTGTAAAAACAGTTGTACTCCATACGCTAAACAAATAAACAAATAAATATGGACAACTCAACTAGGCCATATTCTGCAACAGCACACAAAGCCCAACATTGAGCAATGGTAGACAGGATTGATACATAACCACTGTAGACTGGTCTTATAAATCCAGATTCAAGCATTAATTTTTTCTTCCCAACACACTAAAACTTTTTCTTCTGGCATTATGGTAATGATTGTTGCCCCTCATCAATGATGTTTTCTGCTCCATTCCCTAATTTGATGGTTAGGCCACATTTATCACAAAGTGAGTGACAGCATCAAACACATTTATTGTTAAACAAGTCCGACTTGTCCTTAATAATCGCATATATTTCGCAGAATACTCAAGATAGAGTAACAAAACCTTGTAAACGGCTTCCTCAATACATGATGTACATGTACACGTTGTAAATAAATGTAGTTTAGAGCAAACTTTGTGTTCACAAACCGATATCAAAAGCAAAAAGAAAAGTGGCGAATTGACAAACATCGAACTTTTTGATTTCGACTCCTGTACGTACGGAAGCTACACTACAAACTACAAGATCGCATTGGCTTTCATGAACGTAATAAGCTCTTGAGTTAACTTTGGAGACAATACACAAAGGGTTAGAGCAAAAAATGTTTCATAGAAAACTTCAAGAGATGGCAGCTGTAACCATTTCCGTTACACTTCGCTAATCCAAAAAATACCTCTAACCGAGACAAATAGATACGTCAGCACTTTGTCCATCACGTCCATCAGCATATCAAGGTGCATGACTTGACTGAAGATTGGCACTAGATGTCGAAATGTTGATCTCTTCTAATTATCTCCATAACGCAACTGTCCTAGCTGTGTTAATGTATGAGCGTCATGTCATTGACAAAATAATTCTAATAAGAGTCTACACGTTCATAGTAAAAGTAATACGTAAACATAACCAAATATAACCAAACGTGTAAGGCATCACCAGCAAGCATTTAGCTGTCATTCAAAGTGACTTTTGGCATTTTTCTACTCTTATAGTATTAGTCCTTCCTAAAATAGCCAAATAATGACGAAACACACGGACGGCCACTTAGGCAGGCTCATGGCAGTTCATGAAATTTCATGGAGGTTCTCGAAAAATAAATTTTTGTTCAGACTTAATGAATTTTATGCCTCCAAGACAAACTGTTTAGGCGTTATTTTGAAGTCCTATCTAGACTCCAAATTTCATAGAAGACCGTTTTCCAAAAACTGTGAAACTCACCGAGGCCTAGAGCAAAGAAGTTGTGAGCTAAGAAAGCCACTTGACGGACTCTCTTGACATCGAAACACTTCGGATGCGCCCACCACATGAAAAAGTATTTTCTCGGGACTATTTTGAACGGAATAAACCAAAGTTGCCCTAAAACCGCTCCTCATTTTTCACAAGTTTCATGCACTTTTCTTAAAACCTACATTTTACACGATTTTCACGTTTTTTTGACTATTTTGCTTCGGGGAACCCTCAGGACGGCTTTGGATTCAGATGGCTACATATACACTTTTTATCAGGGACACATTTAGAAACTTTTTAGGGGTGAGGCCCCAGACTTTTTAATAACTTAGTTTTTTGGACCACCCTACCCCGTACGTATCAGAATAGATGTGGCAAACAGAATACATATGGCAAAGAGACTCGAACGTATCTAAATATACAAATAAGCAAACAATCCAACGTTTTCTGTTCTTTTATAACTGTAAGAATTTAAAAGAATAATAGAAATTACCCAAGGTAATGTCAAAGGCCCTACCGAGGTACATCTCAGACCATTAAAATCTAGAATAGTACATTATGCACTGCTGTCCAGGATGCTCTATTTTGACGATTTGGGGGTTATTTCCCGAGCCGAAGGCGTGGGAAATAATCCAAATCGTCAAAATAAACCATCCTGGACAGCGGTGCATATATAGTTTTATCTATCGAGAGCAATATATCGAGTTAAACAGTTTTGTCCTAGGGAATTAAGTACGAGATTATTGCTCTAGATAGATAAAAGCTTATATCCAAGGACTAACTCATTTTTCCCTAAAACCCTGGGACACGTGTTCTCTAAAATTTTATTCTCTACAACTTTGTCTTTGGAAGCAACTTTCTAACTCTCATAGTTCTAGAGATTCGGGTCGGTCATCCTGCCCAATTATGGAAGTGACCATATACCAGCATTGGGCCATATTTTCCCAAAACCCTGAAACACGTGTTCGCTTAAATTTAATTCTCTACAACTTTGGCTTTGACAGTAAATCTCCATATTGCATAGTTAAGGAAATATAGACGAAAAACTTTTCGTATATGGCCAAGAATTTCAATTTCGTCCATTCCATTGGTCCCAGTGCCCAGACCCCCTTACCGATTCCTACAAAATTTTTTTCCCAGTTTTGTGATATCAAATGCTTTCATTTGACACCAAAATGAGGAATTTCCGTGCTATACTTGTTGAGATATTTGCGAAAAACCTTCACCGACCCTCGAAAAACCATGTTTTTGGTCACTTCCTCGATCATATCTCCGGAATCACTTGATCGATTTTGCTCATCTTCGAATTTGAATCATGGGAGGCATGTGCCTTTCAGAGAAAGAAAAGTTTAGGCTGATCGGTTGAGCCGTTTGGAAAAAAAAGTGGAGACGGACAGACGGACATTTTTTTTATTGCTGATTCGTCATATTTAGACGATAATAGATGCATCCCCCCAACTCCCACTTCGATCTACCACATGTTACAATAAAATTGTTTGTAGTAAACGTATAGGACCTTTGTAGTTCGTACGGGTCCAATGAGCTGTATCCTATGTATCTCACCGTAATGTTATGGATATGTGTCATACCTCACAATTCTAGAAGTTGGTTTATCCTGGGATTTGATGATTTTTCGGGAAAACCCTGAAACACGTGTTCGCTGAAATTTTATTCTCTACAACTTGGCCTTTGACAGTAGATTTCCACATTGCATGGTTGAGTAAGTATAGACAAAAAACCATCTGCCTTCGTATATGGCCAAGAAACTCAATTTCGTCCATTCCATTGGTCCCAGTACCCAGACCACTGACCCAATTTCCACAAAAAATTTTCGCAGTTTTGTGAGATGAAATGCTTTCATTTGACACAAAAATGAGGAATTTCCGTGCTATAATTGCTGAGATATTTGCGAAAAAGTTTCACCGACCCTCGAAAAACCACGTTTTAGGTCACTTTTTCGACCATATCTCCGGAACCACTTAATCGATTTTGCTCATTTATGAACTTGAATCATGGGAAAGATTTACCTTTCAGGGGAAAAAATCAGGGTGATTGGTTGAAAAAAGTGGAGACGGACGGACAGACAGACATTTCTTTTTTTATTGTTGATTCGTCATCTCTAGATGATAATAGATGCGTCTCTCAAACTCCCACTTTGATCTGACCCATGTTACAATAAAATTGTTTGTAGTAAACGTATAGGACCTTTGAACTTCGTACGGGTCCAATAACTACATAAGTTGCCTGTTCTTTGATATAGAAAATTATTTTCGTACTCGCGAGAATATTAGATTACAGTGGTATATCAATTTTGTGAAATGAGCCAAATTCTGAAAACTGTTTTTGACGAGTGTAGAGTTTGTATCCCGAGCTGAAGGCGGGGTATACAACTGCAAAAAATCGGTTTTTAAAGCAAGTTGCTTTTAGATACACGTATGAGTTTGCGATTGTCACGAAATGATATAGATTGGATGACTTACTAAGCAACCCCCACTGTATGGTTTTTTACTCAGTGTTACAGTTACTCTTTGTGACACTTCGTTTTGCGAGCCAAATACACAAATTCTGAATGAACTCACCTTGTTACTCAGTAGTTAAGTTCTATTGCGCACGAGAGATCAGAATTGATTCAGAATTTTTCTTGTGTGGTGTGCACATTCTGCACTTTGAATTAAAATAGAATCCACACCTTTCTTTAGTACTACAACAGATTATGTTAAAATGTCGTGGATTTTTAGACGCTTTGATCTGCTTAACAGCCTATGCATGGCAATACTTTGACTTAAGCCAGTACTTCAATGCAAATATCTTTCGAAAAAAAAGCTTTATTTATAAGCCGCGCCAGTTTTCGTTAAACATTGTTTAGCACAGAGGGCACAAGAGAAGTGTCAACAGAAATCTCATAACAATAACCTAGCTGGGTAACAACGGAATTTGTAAAATATAAGTTTTGCATTGGTGAAACATTTAAAACACTAACAATTGATGGCCAACCGATCACAGAGAACTTTGGCGAAAAGTACTTGTGACGAAAAAAAGAATCTCTCGAAACATCATCTCATTTTACCAAATAACAAGCAAATTTGTGTGGAAACTTTGCTATCTCAGTGTGCTAATGAAGAACAGATTGATCGGAGATTCGATGCAAAGTTAAGAATTCGGCTGAAGAAAAAGAAAGTTGCTTTAGTCAAGCCAAAAAATTTTATATTAAAAAATGAAAAGTTACGACCAATCGTTACGGCAAACATAAAATCGGGTGTTTTTCGTTCAGTTGAATTAGTTTCACGAAAGAAAAAAAAATCCATAAATATTGTTCCTACAAACATTCTCTACTCTCAGTCATCGCTTTCGTCGCGCATTCAGTCCATTAAGAACTTTTGCAACGACGAATGGATTGTTGAGCGTACGACGCAGTACATGCACAATGATTGGACCAGACCTGTAACATCCATAGATAAAGAAATATCAATTTCCGGCGATATTGATGACAGGATGAAGCAGACAGACATCAGTCGAAATGAATTGAAAGTGGTTCGAAGTCGCAACGAGTACGTAATGTTTTCTTTCATGCTATTCTATTGGATGCAATGACCTTTGATTCCCCTAGAAATGAAAATATTATGGAACTCGTTAAGAAACCCACGATTCATAGACTCGTCACACCTGATGGATTCCAACTTAGCACAAATGCAGTTTCAACACTGAATAGAGGATTTAAGCAGCCGTTACAGCACAGTGACAGCAAAAACTATTACCAAAGTGACAATTTGGAGAGTCTACACGAGACACCAATTTCACGAACGAGATTTAGTCGAGCGACGAGATCACCAATTAAATGCGATGTAGATTTCGATAATTTCCCCATAATGCACTTTCAGCCGAACAGCATCATTCTGGAAAATATTGACCTAATGTTACCACAAAAGAGCGCACCGTCGAAAAATAGCTTTGGTAACAAGAATAGATGCAAAACCTGCAACAAAGTAAGTGTTGCATTGTCCTTGTCTCTTCACCTCAATGTTAGATTTAAACATATGCAAGTCACCAGAAATCAGAATAGATGTTGCAGAAAGACTTGTACGTATCCAAGAAAATATTCATTTAAAAGCCACTCACAATTCTTCATCCTACTTCCAATTGTTTAACAAAAATCGAAAAACTAAAAGTGCTGATTTCGTCGTTTACGACTCATCAGTACACCTTGTCTTAAGACCATGTGTATATCAGCAACGATGGCCATAGAATGATACCCAAACTATGTCAACTCGCCTTTTATACAATCCAGACCCTACGATTGGATGCATGTCATTTCGATGAACAATTTGGAAGTAAAAGAATTGTGAGTTTGTTTCGGTTATTTTTTTTAATTTGGATTATTCTGCTAAGCAGATTACCACAATTCAACGGCTATCGAAGATAGTATTTACGTTGAATATTTCGGATCCAAGGGGCTAACCATACCCTCTGTGTAAAGAAGTACACAAACTTGCAATCAAGGTACTTCGAAATTGTTCATCGAAATGACATGCATCCAATCGTAGGGTCTGGATTGTATAAAAGGCGAGTTGACATAGTTTGGGTATCATTCTATGGCCATCGTTGCTGATATACACATGGTCTTAAGACAAGGTGTACTGATGAGTCGTAAACGACGAAACCAGCACTTTTAGTTTTTCGATTTTTGTTAAACAATTGGAAGTAGGATGAAGAATTGTGAGTGGCTTTTAAATGTTGATTCAAGCGGGTGGACTTTAATCTGCCGAAGGTACAGCAGCCATAGTAAAATATTATTTCTATGGGTGCAATTGTACCAAAACGAGAATTTTCTCAATTTTTACCAAGAAAATATTGCCTTAACTCTTGCAATTACCTGCCACATTAAATTGGATTGGAAATTGGCAAAAGGGCAATATTGAAAAACCCGTCCGAAGCAACGGTGTAAAAACCTTTCCACAAAACCCCCAAAATAAAAAAAGTTAAAAAAAATTTTTTTGAAGAAATTTTCAAAAAAATTTGATTTTGAACCAGAGCCGATCATACTTCCGTGGAAAAAAAAGTCGCCTCAATTTAGTCCACAACGTACAAAAGTTTTTTGAGGTGAGGCCGACCTACGGCCCTTAGGTCCACACGTTTGCTTATATAGCTAAAAGTGGTCGAAGTTAGGTGTCCCCGAAAACTCTTGAAACTTTATATTTCCATGAGTTTTTGGAACAATTGTAACGTGGACAGTAGCTTTTTCTCGTTTCCCGTTGAAAATACAGCTTTTTTGTGTTCTAAGAAAGTGCCTACAATGTCTTTGTTATAAAGAATCTGAGGGTTCTAGAGAGTTCTAGAAAGTTCTAAAAAGTAACAGAACGTTCTACAAAGTTCAATAAAGTTTTCGAAAGTTCCGGAAGTTTCTAGAAGGTTCTAGAAAGTTTCAAAAAGTTCTAGAAAATTCCTTAAACTTGTAGAAAAATCTGGAAAGCTTTAGAAATTTCCAGAACCCTACACGACTATCCGACCCCTACCCCTTCGCTATTTGTGCAAATATATCAACGCCTTTATGCACTTACCAATTTTTACCATTGTTCTTCAATGGAAAAAGGTGATTGCTGCATAAGGTCACCGATATAGTCAAAGAACTATCCAAAGATGCAAGTGGTCTAGAAGCCTAAAGATGTGTAATATGAGTAACCCTCTTTGGTCCATCTATCCGACCCCTCCCCCTCTGACATTTGTGCAAATCTAGTCTTAGAGCTTTCGAATGGCGCAAGTTCTCTGGGAGGTCTAGGAGTTGAGATATGCGTGATGTGGACAGACGACACACGAGAATACGAGCATATCAGCGTTACTCACATGTGGGCTACGCTAAAAACCACGTTTTTGACAAAAAGTTTTCTTGAAAATCGGTCAAGTTTTACTCGAGTTATCGTGCTGACGAACGAACAGAGGGCGGACAACTTTTTCCTTGCATATTTCTGCAATTTAGACCATTAAACGAAGAACTTACCAACTCCCGGGTCCCGCCCCAGCTGATTAAAAACGTTACCAGACGCAATATACCCGCCCTTTTCGAAAAACTTTGTATCTAGGTACGAGTCTAAATAGCGAGAACTGACATTTTAGATCTGTAGTGAATGTAAACTCCTTCTCAGTGTTATTAGCGCCCTGCACATTCTGAAGTTTAATATCCAGAGGGCTTTAAATAAGCAAATATTTGCACAAATGCTAATGACAAGGCAAATATTATCCGTCCCATCATTCCCTTCAGTTTAGTTCCCCTCCGCAAAACACGAGAAATTCTTATTTCGATATTTGTCTTTATTATTGTATACTTACTTCAATCTCGCTGTTTTCTACGAATTGGACTCCTGAATTGAGATAATTGTCTTTTCAGGTTTACTTGGGACGAAGAAAAGTAATGAGACATCTGAAAGCATTTCCTGAGCATGACATGCAAATTCCACCGAAACCTACCAAACTCACTGAATCAAAGTCACGAATCCGAACTCCTATACATTCCACATTACAGACATCAGATCGACTCTTCGATGTTCTTATACAAAAGATCAAAAATGCTCCAATAGACGAGAAGTCCCATATTCTTTTCCGTGAAATATCCGATTTCGTGGAGAAGCTCGAAGCAATACGTTCGCAATTGTTGTGTGATGATAACACTCATTCGTCAGTTGAATATTTGGACAAACATTGCAGCAAAATTTTTGGCACTCAAGAAGGAAACTATCACATCAGCCTGAATATTCTGGAACAACTAGCATCTGGAATCGATCCGAATGAGTTTGCCAGCAATGCGACGGCCGACCCAGCAAATCAGCTGGACCATAACATTAACGTTTCGTTGTCGAGCATATCGGAAAGTAAGATTCATTTAGTTGAAGGAATTTCGGAAGAAAGCTTACTGAAGACAGTCGACGATTTGATGAGAAAGGAAGGCCGCATGGGAGACGGTAGCTTTGATAATATCGAGATTAGTGATAATGCTGTGGAAGCGGTTACGCTGAAAAATTCTGGAAATACTCAGCCCATACTCAATTTATCGCTAGATTTGTTCAAATTTGATGGCACATAAAGTTCTAGCACGAAGAATCATTTGTTTTTAAATTGTCGAAACTTTTACCTGATATTTGGGAACTAAAATTAAAGAAGAGCTGTAGAGCCGTAGCCCGATTGTAAATTTTGCATATAACTTCCTGACGTTATGAAACACCTCTTGTAAGTAGAAACACGAAAATGCGCCTCTCTAAAACCCGCATCAGACTTATAGCTATGTACAACATGATCTCTAACACTGAAACAGGAAGATGAGATCGATTTATGGACCAATTAACGAGCAAAGAAGGTGTTGTATAAGGAAAAACATGGGAAAGCCACAGTAGTCGGTGGAACCAAATTAGCCAAGCTGAGAAGGGCCGCGTGAACGACAATCGAATGTCGAAAAGGTCTCTTGAGAGCGTTTCATTAAGCGACTCCGTAAAAGATAGTTGAATAGTAGTTTCGCGAAATTTGGTCAGCAGAAAACGCTCCGGATCGAACAGGGTTCAAGGGAACAGGGGGATAAGTTCTGGAGTCAGTTAGAATCTACTTGGGTCAATGCGGCTATTAAGTAAGTAAGGTAAAAGAGTAGTGATTGGTCAGTTGGTTAAAATGTAAATTCACTTGCCATCGAAAATGTTGCTTGTCATGTACGGTGCATTGGAAAGTGTTTCTACTGTTCAATGAAATGATTCGCTTGAGCTACATATATATTTCTGAAAAGAATATTTTCGTGGGTTTTGTTTTTTTCCACTTTATGACCTTAGAGAGAACAACCCGTGGTTCAACGAGGTAGTTAGTAGAGCACTGTGGGATCGGGATCTGGCTGACTGGAAATCGCAGCGGACAGATATAAACTTCCAAAAGTTTAAGACATTATGCAACAGGGCGAATCAGATTGTTACTGTGGCTAAGAAAAAGTATTTTGCATCAAAGTTTCGAAATGTAGTTCCAACGAGACAATTATGGGGAAGCCTGAGGCGGCTGGCATTCGTGCCTGAGTCTGACAATATAGTTCCACAGTTTACAGTGGACGAACTCAGTGAGCACTTTGTCTCAAGACCATTATACTCTGAATTCCCCAGGACTGTGAATTTAACAAATAGCCTGTCAAGACGCCAAATTCCCAAGGAAATTCCTGCATTTTCATTTCGAAATGCAACAGAGCGGGATATTTGCGATGCGATTAATAGCATCAAGTCCAATTCAGTAGGACTTGATTCGGTTCCTATTGCATTCATCAGGTTGCTTCTCCCGATAGTGCTGCCAGTCATTTTGCATATTTTCAATTCGTGTACCAGCAAGGCAAAATTTACTAAGATTTGGAAGCATGCAAGAGTTCTCCCGCGTCACAAGAGCAGACTACAGGCCCATAAGTATTCTTCCGTCCCTATCCAAAGCCTACGAGATAGTCCTGAAAAAGCAGATCACGGGTCATATGAAAGAGCAAGGTATTTTGTTTAAACTTCAGTCAGGCTTTAGGGAGAACTTTAGTACGACGTCAGCCCTCCTCAGGGTGACCACGGACATACGGTCTAACATGAGCAAAAACGTTGCCACAATCCTATTGCTACTCGACTTTTCGAAAGCCTTCGACTCGGTCGACCATGACCTGCTTCTCAACAAACTGTCGCTGTATTTTGGTTTCTCACGCAGCGCTATCCAACTTATGAGAAGCTATCTATCGGACCGATACCGATCTGTATTCGTGAACGGATGTCGATCTCGAATGTTAGGCGTCAGTTGCGGTGTACCACAAGGATCTGTATTAGGACCTGTACTCTTCTCTGCCTTTATAAATGACTTGCCCGAAAACATTAAACACTCTAAAAGCCATCTGTTCGCAGACGACTTCCAGATATATAGAGCGATACGCGAAGATGCTGTGCTCTTTGACTTACACTTCTTAAAGGTAGACATCTCTGCCATCATGTCGTGGGCAGATGCGAATGGTATACTGTTGAATACGAGCAAGACGAAAGCGTGTGTGTTCTCAGAAACAGTTGGTCTAAGTACATCCCGGAGTTAGTGGTAGATGGCCATACAATTACGTATGAAAAAACTCTGAGGAATCTCGGTCTGACACTAGATGGAAGACTAAGCTGGGAACAACAATCATGTACTACTTCCGCTAAGGTATATGGCCCATTCTATGCAAACCGTGACGCCTGTAATGAAAGGAACGGAAATACTGCCTTAACCGTAGGAAATAGCGAAATCATACGTTCAGCAGAAAATTAGACATTACAGTTGTGAACAATTTTTTCATAGAACACAACATTTGGACTCTTGGGCGACTCAGGAGAAATTTTCGTTCCTTACATTACACACATTTGGAATGGCCCACATGCGGGACTCCGTAGCATGTGGCCAGTCGCTCGCCTTGCCCCACTGAAAACGTGGAAGTTGTTGGTAAAGTCGCTTGTATTGCCACAACTCACATATTGTTGTCCAGTACTTGGAGATTTATCTGCGTCGGTCAAAAAAATTCTTGATAAGCCGTTCAATGCCTGTGTGCGACTTGTGTATGGGATCGGGCGCTTCGACTCGGTATCTGGTCTTCGGAATTCGCTCCTAGAAAAGGACCTGTTCACCTACCACGATTACCTAAACTCATATTTTCTGCACAAAGTCATTGTCACCAGAGAGCCTAGCTACATTTTCGAAGAACTGAGTTTCGGGTCTTCTCCCAGGATGAGAAACTTAATTCTGCCGCTGAACGATAAAAGTTTGTTAGAGGGGCCACTAAGTATAATTCACTGCCTGCTGACATTAAAAATACTTCTTCGTTAACGGGATTTAAACGAGGGTGTAGGGAGTATCTGGGCTTAGTTAACTAATAGCACCTTACACCTACTCTCATTCACCTTCATTCATTACATTACTTCGCTCACCTCATTCATTTGAACCCTTTGAACTAAATGCATGTAATTCATCCACATCATTCACTGCATACGATTGCTATGAAATTCGATAACTGCTGAATTTGGGAAATTGGACCACAAAAACGCCTAGCTTTGTTCCAATTTTATTAATTCCTTTTTTCCTTTCATTACTTTATCAATGCAAATCGAAAGTTCGCACTAAATTAACTGCCCTCAAAAGAAGTGCCTTACTCCTGATGACTTTTCCACTTCTTTGAAAAGTGAGTTCTTGTCATATTTTCGCTTCCCTATTAATTTTGAGAGAGGCTCCTTACCGGAGGAAATGCTTGGCTGTGTGCGTTCGAACTAATTTTTCAAAATTGGCTGGTCCAATAGAAGTAAGGGGCTTACCTTTCCAATGATCGACATATTTTAACAATGTCCCATTCACCATTCAGAGTTCTTTGGTTGTAAGCTATTCGACGGAAGTTTGAAAATATTCCTTTGACTGAAATCAATGATCCACACGTTTGCATAAAGTTTTTCATTCATTTCATTTCAACGAACTCTAATTTAAGATAAATTCTCATTATTTCTAATCTGTCAAATTAACCGGATGCGCCAGCTTTTTGTACCATTGCCATAGCATTTTCGTTTGCTAACATTTGGAATTCTTGGAAACGTTGTGATATTCTTTGATTCATTTTCAAGTACTTTTCCATGCAATTCAGTGCGCATTTTTCCTGAAAACCATCAGAACACATTAGTTGCATTGAATGCACAAAAAAGTGTTAAACAATTTACCTCGTTGGGCTTTACGGTTCTAGCCGTGAAATCATTTACACAATCAGAAAAACAAAGTTCAGAAAGCTTATTGTACGACAGAAGAAAATCTGAAAACTGTTATTGAAATATTATGAGGTTAGGGTGGATTTGACTTCCAAAGTTCAAAGTTACCGTTTTTATTTGATCTTTGTCTAATGACTCAAGTGAAACACCAGTGTTACTCATGTTGTTAACGTCTCTCTACTATTTGATATTAACAGAATTTTAATTAATAAATGTTAAAAGTTGCACTAAAAGAAGTCTCTGCTCAATTCTGACGGCTACAGTGACAAACAGACATGACATTTCAAACTAATGAGCAACAGCAGCCGCCGCTGCTATGAGAACTTCAAAAATATGAGCAGATCAGGATTTCTACCTGTTTTTTTATTTTTTTACGAGTTTTGTCAACAGTAGAAACGTTTTGTTCTCATTGATTTGGTTTGATTCATTGATACAGGTATGTGTCACTGCATTGGAAATTTGTGGCTAAAAACAGATTAGAAAATCATATCATTAACAACAATCTGGACGACCAATATTTTGTTAAATAATTTTGATACTATGTACCAAGAAGAACACTGATGGTGTACAGTTATGGAATGATTCTGCGACTTTGAAAAATTTGGTGTTATTTTTTCGAACAGTATGACCCTGGTGATACTGTTGCCATCAAAGTAGCTACAGGGAAAGTTAGTGAGGGTGACATCAAAGGTGATGTTAGAGTATTATGCTCTAATGAAACGGTTGCGCCACAAACCTTGGAGACTGTTTCCAAGTTGAAATCAAAGCACCCTGATGATGATGGGAGGAATTTTGAGGAAATTAAACTGGATAGTTCAGTTGAAGATGTCATAAAAGCTATTAGGAGTTTCACATTAAGAGTGAATTTGCCAGAACTTCGCACGGCTTGTATGAAACACGAATCCAACGTGTCGCGGAATTTCGATCTCTATGGCTTATTCGATTCTTCATTCCAATAGAAGCCTTTCGTAGAAGAACAGTTTTTTTTTTTTCAAAAAATTATTTTGTAGTTTTGAACTCTCCGAAAAATGGTCTGCACAGAGGTCAAAAAAATAGTTTTTGATGAATATCTTGGACAAGACCAAATCGATTCCAGGCAAATTATGTACGATTAAGTAGTCCAATAATACAAAGCTTTTGGCTGAGGCAACACTCCTCCCAACCCAACCCAACCCAACCCAAAGCGGGAGGCTGTAGCCATTGCTCTTAGCTTTCAAATGAATGGCTAAGTAGAACTTTGTGACGCGTAGGAGTTGATTTAAGTAAAACATTTGAAAAAATTGAAAATCCGTAAGTTTTTGTATCTTTAACTTTACGTACCTCCACAAATGGAATAGAGAACTTAACCCAAATGAAAATGGAGTTCCTATATTGTCTGAAAAACAGAAATTTTAAAAAAGGAAAAATGTTTCGAAGTGGAAATTCCAAATTTTTCACGAAAAACTCACATTCGAGGTACCTTTTGTGGTTCTAAGTGTAACAAACTCGTCCAGAATTTTCACTAATAGGAAGAAAGGAATTTTTATTCAATTCATTCTACACTGATTTTTACATTTGCCTTGGAAGGAAAAAAAAAGAAAGAAAGTTTTAACGTCACTGGAGCAGGTAAATTTCGTTCATCGCAGCGCTTTTCGGAATGCTGCCGATGATGCTCAGTCTGCTCAGTGCGTTGCCGTGTTGAATGGCTAATGATATTCGTTGAAGCAGGTAACATTTAGCTTTTGGTTCACCGGTGATGCGAATGAGGTTGGAACCGACTTTGTTGATGAAGTTCGTTGCTTCTTTTGACCAAGGTCCCAGTGACTCGACCGCAAAAGCAATGAAGTGGTAATTTGCTTTTACTTTCGAATATTTCGTGTGTTTTCTTGCCGCTGCTTTTTCGGAAGCCATCCCTGGCTTTTTGGATCTGCCAGTCATATTTGATGGTGCCAGTGAATCTGCACATGTCGCATCCCACACTAAAGCACGACATTTTTCCCATGCTGTGTATGTTATACCATCGGGACGCTTCTTGCCATCGTCACGGAATAATCCGGTGGGTTCTAGCAGTGAACTTATGTTGATGGAAGCCAGACTCTGATGGATAATGCGGTTGAGGTCAGCATGACGGAAGAATTTTCCGGAGTTCTTTTTGCATTTGAGACCATGTCGGCCTAACGAGTCCACAGATGTTCCGCACTCGCACACGAATGGATGGCATATTTTTGTTCCTAGCCGTAGACCGATGCACGTGCGAATAACGTCGTTGTTTAGGAACGTTCCAATATTCGGACTCGGTATCACGTTCAGCCAAGCACCGGACATTTTGTTTTGTAATAATTGAAAACGAAACATTTCGGTCTCATTCGGCAGCTCCAGTTCTGAAACGATTCGCTTTGTGTTTATCTGGTCCCAAAAAAATTGTGCTAGTTTCACTTCTAGACGCGTAGTTTTTCAGGTAAAGACCTTATTTGTTGCAATTCGTTTGGAAACCACACACTCCAGTTCTTTCCGTACATTTCGTTCGAATTTTGTGTTTAGTCCGTCCGTGTTCACGTTTATTGTCTAATGCAACGAGTAGCCCTGAGACGAAAGAAGAAGCATAAGTATTATCAAAACCGAAAAAGTCTTCTTCATCAGAATCATCCGATAAGTCTGCATGGCCATCACCTAGAAGGAATCGGTGGTTTTCACAAATAAAACCGTTGTTATCCAAACTAGTCAAATTCGCGTAGTACAATATCAGCACCGAACATTGCCGCGACGTTATCATTTAGTTCTTTTAGTTTGAATAAAATTTTAATATTCCATTTTGAATTTGAAATATTTCCACATGATGTGGAGTCTAGCTGACGATTTTCTGCACCATCCATGATTATTCACAGCACTTTTTTGAAATTTCAAGGTCGTGTAGTATTTGTTACAATTATTTTGTTTAGAAAACATTTGAAATTAACCGTTAGCATCATATCAGGACGTAAGCTGGTAATAATAATAAAGGCTAACAGGCTAAACACAAAATTCGAACGATATGTACGGAGGCCTTATAATTATATAACGTTGAATGTGTGGTTTCCAAATGAATTGCAACAAATAAGTCTTTACCTGAAAGACTACGCGTCTAGAAGTGAAATTAGCATAGTTAGTGAAAATTCTGGACGAATTTGTTACACTTAGAACCACAAAAGGTACCTTGAATGTGAACAATTTGGAATTTCCACTTCGAAACATTTTCCTTTTTTAAAATTTCTGTTTTTCAGACAATATAGGAACTCCATTTTCATTTGGGTTAAGTTCTCTATTCCATTTGTGGAGGTACGTAAAGTTAAAGATACAAAAAGTTACGGATTTTCAATTTTTTTCAAATTTTTACTTAAATCAACTCCTACGCGTCACAAAGTTCTACTTAGGCATTCATTTGAAAGCTAAGGGCAATGGCTACAGCCTCCCGCTTTGGGTTGGGAAAAAACTGTATACCGTCCCTTCCACGACTCTTTGAAAATGACCATTTTTTCGACGTTTTTGACTTCTGTAGCCAGCTACTTGCACTTGCCAGGAGTGTTGCCTCAGCCAAAAGCTTTGTATTATTGGACTATTAATCGTACATAGTTTGCCTGGAATCGATTTGGTCTTGTCCAAGATATTCATCAAAAACTATTTTTTTGACCTCTGTGCAGACCATTTTTCGGAGAGTTCAAAACTACAAAATAATTTTTTGAAAAATAAACTGTTCTTCTACGAAAGTCTTCTATTGGAATGAAGAATCGAATAAGCCATAGAGATCGAAATTCCGCGACATGTTGGATCATGACCGTGCGAAGTTCTGGCAAATTCACTCTTAAGTTCTTCCGGGGATATAGGAGGTTCGCGACCTCGACATTTAAAAGATTTGACTTTTTTTACTTGCGGTGAATCTGCAAATCGTCTATTAAGGGCAATAGCCTCATTGGTGGACCTTATTAAGTATGATAATGTTCAAAAAGATGTCTCTAAAATTTTTTTTGGAGCCTCATTGACTGCTCTTATGAAAGGTGAGGATGGTGTTAGGCCGATAGCAGTAGGTATTGTTTGGAGACGCTTAACAGGTAAAATTGCTTGTTATAATGTTAAGGATAGCTTAGTTGAGAAGTTAAAACCCGTTCAGTTAGGAGTTAGTGTTCAAGGAGGAGCCGAAGCTTTAGTTCATGCTGTACGAAAATTTTGTACAACTGACCACGATGGCCCTATGGCATTAGTTAAATTTGACTTTAGCAATGCATTTAATATGATATTTAGGAAGTTTATGTTAGGTGAAGTGAAAGAAATATGCCCAGAACTATTTTCTTTACTTCAACAATCTTATAGGCAACCTTCTAACCTTTATTTTCTCGATGAGCCTTTGCTTTCGAAGAGAGGTTTTCAACAGGGTGATCCATTAGGTCCTCCTGGTTTTTGTATAGGCATTATGAGAATGACTCATTCTCTTTTGTCTAGACTTAATGGTTGGTATTTAGATGACGGTACTATTGGAGATGTGCTGTCAGTGATATTAGAGGATATTAGGAAAGTATTAGATTTTTGTGAGTTGCCAGGCTTGCCATTAAACAAAAAGAAATTGTGAAGTTTTCTTTGTTAATGTTAATGAGGAGGAGGCCCATATGTATTCAGAGATCGTAGCATTATTGCCAGGGATTAAAAAAGTTGATGAGTCTTCTCTTGAGATATTAGGCTCACCAATCTTTGAGTCAGGTTTATAGAGGTTGTTTTCATCAAAAATTGAATCGATCAAATTAATGTGTGATCGTTTAAAGTTGATGGATGTTCACCCCGCATTGTGCATTTTTAGGAAATCCTTAGGTAGTTGTAGATTTAATTACTTATTACGATCCTCAAAGGCCTTCCTATTAGCGGAATAATTTTTCAATACTCAGTTTTTAGACGCAAAAATTTAAATTTACCCTAAACGATGTGATAAGAAATAAAAGTCAAATTTTCGCAGAGTAAAAACTGCAAGTACAGAAAAATTGTTTCGTCGTTGACGCAATTTTTTGAACTCAACGAAATATTGTTTACAAATTTTCTTTGCGAATCGAAGCCTAATGCGTCTCGCCGCTCTGATTTCAGAACTTTTGTAACTGGAAGAAAATAGTTTTACCTTAGATGATTAATGCGTCACACTCTCCTGATTTCACAGCTTTTATAGGCAGACATAAAGACTTGCGTCACACCTCCTCTGTAAGAGGTTTTTTTGCGGATATCAGTACTTTTGTAAGTTTGTAAGCAACTTTCTAGCTGCAATAGTCCTAGAGGCATGAATCATCCGTCTGGAATCTGAAAGTGGAGTTATCCAGGGATTAGCTCACATTTTCCAAAAACCATGAAACACGTGTACGCTAAAATTTTATTCTCGCCTTTGGAACCAACTTTCTAACTCTCATAGTTCTGGATATCTGGGTCATCCTGCCTAACTATGGAAATGGCCAGATACCAGGATTGGGCCATATTTCCCCAAAACCCTGAAACAATTGTTCGCTTAAATTTAATTCTCTATAACTTCGCCTTTGGAACCAACTTTCTAACTCTCATAGTTCTGGAGATCTGGGGCATCCTTCCTTATTATGGAAATGGCCATATACCAGGATTGGACCATATTTCCGCAAAACCCTGAAACATGTGTTCGCTTAAATTGAATTCTCTATAACTTCGCCTTTGGAACTAACTTTCTAACTCTCACAGTTCTGGAGATCCGGGTCATCCTGCCCAATTATGGAAGTGACCATATACCAGGATTGGGTCATATTTCCCCAAAACCCTGAGACACGTGTTCGCTTAAATTTAATTCTCTATAACTTCGTCTTTGGAACCAACTTTCTTACTCTATGTTCAGGAGATCTGGGTCATCCTGCCAAAAATTGTCACAAAGAAAGAAAGAAAGGTTTACCAAATTGACTAGTTAAAAATATTCGATTTCAGTCCATTTCCATACAAAATACCAAAATTGTTTAATTCATATCTCCGGATCGACTGAACCGATTTTAATGAGTAAAAAGACACTTCGGCCTAGAATCTGGGAAAAATATTTTCCGGGGGGTACGTCGCTCGGGGGGAAGTCAAAAAGTTCCTGTATGTTCCTTAGTCTACGAAAAAATTTCTTGTGAATTTTTTGGCGTGTATGACTTGCGTCACGGCCCCTTACTACCGTGGGGCCATGATCGGTATGCATTTTGGAGACGAAATTTCGTATTTTGGTATTCACTCAAGACTCTCTCAATTTGTGACGTGCATTGTTTGACAAGTAATGAGAATGGTTTCTCGTAACACTCAAAATTTGGTTGCGTTGTTATTTTTCGATTTTTTATGTTCTCTTTCCGTTATCTTTATTTTCGCGAAAAACTGCGAACTGTCATGATCGAGTCATATAGAGAGCTAAAAAAGAGAAATGAGAATTTGAAATGTATTGTCTACCTCGCGATTACACGTCAAAATGAGAGTGATTTCTATTGTATTAATTTGACATGTGAATAAACGCCATTTTGACAGACGCAAAAAATATTAGAAAAGAGAGAGGGAGAGAGCAGCGCACTTTTTCACAATATCAAAACTCACAAATTATTGCGTGCGAACTCGAAATTTAAAGAAATGCGTCAATACTGAAATCAAACTGAGATGAATTTAAAGTCGCACAAATAATTTTCTCAAAACTCCAATTTTATATTCAAGTAAAAACTCCACAGCCTACTACGGTAGTCTCGTTCATCGAGGGTTACGTGTAAAAGAGACAGTCATAGTAGGCTGTGGAGTTACTTTTGAAAGACCGAGTATAACAACTTTACTTCATTTACTGACATTGTCTTTTAATGCGCTAGATTTATGTGCCTTTTGTCTCTGTTCCTATACAATGACACTTCGAGTGCCACCCACACAACATTTAAATCGACACCCATACGCATTGTTCAAAAAACGCCTCACATCTCAATCTTCGCCATGTTTGTATTTTTTTCCTATACAAACCTCCCATATAGCTCCCCGCACAGGCCGTACAGTCATTTTTTGCGGCTCTGGTGTACTGCATGTATTATACACGCAGTGCACACATATACAAGCAAGATATCTTTTGACATTACTCATAGTCCATAGCGTTTCAAATTGTTTTCTTCAAATTTTCGTGTTTTTCGCATGGAATATTTTCTTTAAAATGGACAACAAGGGTCGCAATGTAATCGTTTGTGATAATGGAACTGGGGTACGTTGATAGGTTTTGGCTGTTTCGGTTTATAAACAAAAGTATTCCAATCTAAAGTTCCGGCCGATTGTTGATTAGTCAGTGGAATGGGTTGGGTCTTCTCAAATTATTAGATAAGGATTTTGTGATTTAAATCAATGAACGATGGCATCAATTAACGTTGAATTACTAAACAAAATGCTATTTCACTGTTGCAGTTCGTTAAATGTGGATATGCCGGCAGCAATTTTCCAGCCTACATATTCCCATCTATGGTTGGACGGCCCATAATCAGAGCTGTAAATAAAATCGGAGATATCGAAGTTAAGGTAAGTCTCACTGAATAATGGACTAAGCCATTGGAACAGAAACGATTTAATTTCGATATTTTCTTTTGAATTATTCCAAAATATTATTCAAACATTCAAATTTATTTTACAGGATTTACATGTTGATGTAAGTCTATTATTTTATGTTAAAACGAAAATCAAACAAATTCTGTTATTGTTTGTCTCCCTTTTACTCCCATAATCACAAGCTTGAGTTATATTCATTGTTTATACCCACATGGAGCTAAACATTCATCTGCTGTAATGACCAACATTGTTGAAACTTAGTGTTTTACCGGTTCCGATTGTTTCGGTCACCGGAAAATTTAAGGTAAAGTTATTTCCGGTTCATTTTGTTGCTTTCTACTAAGTTCACGAATGCTAATGATATCTGCAAAACGAACTCAAACACATTCGTACATTGAATTAAAATATTGTATCGCAGTGTTTAGCTTCTAGATTAGCCGCATGACACCGCTCTGGCACTCTCTGATAATCAAATTTTTTCCACATAAAAAGTAAAACTTTTTAGATCCGTACGAAGTGTGAGGGCTCATTGTTGGTGTAGATCAGTCTATTCATTTATATACTTCACAATTAAATTATTTAGAGAAGCGTACTCAACGGTTGCTTAGAGATGGAAACTGTTGTAAGGAGAACAGGTGCTATATAATCCGTTGCTATGAGGGGGGAGTGAGGAATCCTTCCGGCTGGATTTTTAAGTGGCCCGGGTATTCGAAATAAACACTCTATTTCCTTAAATACATACGAAAAGTTTTAGTTAAAACAGAAGTTATAGTCAAAATGTCAAAATTGAATTTCTTTCGAACAACAATTTTGACAACACAGAGCCTATTTTCGTGTTAATTTTTCGTGAAATTCGTTAATTTTTGTTTTGAGTGAACAGTGGGACAATCATAGCACCAACGACGACATCAGGGAAAATTTAGGCCTTACGTGAGTCTAAGAGGCGGCAAGGGTTAGTCGTCGGAGATGATACGGGAACGTTCAGAGGATGGGTAGTATCAGGCTGGCAAAGAGAATATTAAATGCTCAAGGGGATTTTCTCTGTGCGAACAAACCATCTCTTTGGCACGGAACAGGAGGGTAGTCCATTATCACCTGGCGCAAAAACCTCACACCGAAAGGTATAAACGGTCTGTAAAGTTTGATGGTACATGGATGACACAGTTGTTAGGGAATTCAAGCTGTAACTACAGATTAATTTAGCTTGAAAGAAACGTTCCATGAGGATTACCTTGAAGTCAATTTGTAGGAGATGTTCCATTAGTTGAGAGATCACCACGAAGTTACCTAACTAGGGTTTTCTACTCATTTGAGAGTTTGAGATGAATTTTCTCACGTAAAGTTCTTCGCAGTAATTTTAATTTGGAAGGGAAAATGTATAGCGGTCTATTCAATGGATTTTTTAATCTTATCCCACTGCGCTAGGGCAACTTCTCTTACTAAGGCTGCAATGAAAATTTCCGCAATCGGGTGTCGTGCTGTCACTGACGTATTCGTAAAATTTGAAATTTTCTGATATAAACACCATTGACAGATCGCGAAAACGTTAACTTGTTCCCTTAGACCATCGTTTTGAAAACGGGTCCTACCCCATTTTCATACAAAATGATGTTTGGACCCGTACGAAGTGCAAAGGTCATATACGTTTACTACAAACAATTTTATTGTAACATGGGGTAGACCGAGGTGGGAGTGGGGGGGATGCATCTACTATCGTCTAAATATGACGAATCAGCAATAAAAAAAATGTCCGTCTGTCCGTCTCCACTTTTTTTTCCAAACGGCTCAACCGATCAGCCTAAACTTTTTTTGCCTGAAAGGTACATGCCTCTCATGATTCAAGTTCGAAGATGAGCAAAATCGATGAAGTGGTTCCGGAGATATGGTCGAGGAAGTGACCAAAAACATGGTTTTTCGAAGGTCGGTGAAGCTTTTTCGCAAATATCTCAGCAAGTATAGCACGGAAATTCCTCATTTTCGTTTCAAATGAAAGCATTTGATGTCACAAAACTGTGAAAAAATTTTTGTAGAAGTCGGTACAGGGGTCTGGGCACTGGGATTAATTGAATGGACAAAATTGAGATTCTTCGCCATATACGAAAACAGTTTTTCGTTTTATTTCCTTAACTATGCAATATGGAGATTTACTGTCCAAGGCAAAGTTTTAGAGAATTAAATTTAAGCGAACACGTGTTTCAGGGGTTTGGTGAAATATGGCCCAATCCTGGTATATGGCCAATTCCATAATTGGGCAGGATGACCCGGATCTCCAGAACTGTAAGAGTTAGAAAGCTAGTTCCAAAGGCGAAGTTACAGAGAATTAAATTTAAGCGAACACGTGTTTCAGCGTTTTGGAGAAATATGGCCCAATACTGGTATATGGCCTCTTCCATAATTGGGCAGAATGATCCGAATCTCAAGAACTATGAGAAGTAGAAAGTTGCTTCCAAAGGCAAAGTTGTAGAGAATAAAATTTTAGATAACACGTGTTTCAGGGTTTTAGGGAAAAAGACTTAGTACTTCGGTAGGGCCTTTGACATTACCTTGGGTAATTTCTATGGATTTTTGAAATTCTAACAGTTATAAAAGAACAGAAAACGTTGGATTGTTTGCTTATTTGTATATTTAGGTACGTTCGAGTCACTTTGCCGCATCTATTCTGTTTGTCACATCTATTCTGATACGTACGGGTCTTTGGTTATGTTTACGAGATAGGCTTGCTGCGCTGCATTGAAGTGCAAAGTTATCTACCGTTGTGTTGCTTACTGTTGATGACTATCTCCTATATGAACGGGATGATGTCGTGCTTTATGTTCTAGAAATGAAGTCGGGAAAAAATGACGAAAATTGTCCATACAATTGAACTCTTTTTCAACATGATGGTCTAACAGAACGAGAGTTGACGTTTTCTCGATCTGTCAATGGTGTTAATCTCAGAAAATGTCAAATTTTACGAATACGTCAGTGACTGCTATTAGTACCCGATTGCAGAAACTTTCAGCACAGCCCTCGTATATGTAGTTAGTTACGGACGTATCGTGCGGGTCTTGCAGAGCTCTTTGATCGGATAAAAAATTTTCAAATAGTAAGAACAACTGTTGTAAATAATATGTTTGATTGTGCAGTAGCAATAAAAATGAACATTTAACAGGGTGAAGCTTACATCCAAATTGTTTCAGAAAGTTTTATGCCATGTGGGTATATTCTAGTTGAATGGATTTTTGTTCAGTTATTAAAGATTAACAGTTGTTACTTTTCTATTGTTCACACAAATAGCTGATTTACTGATTTAGTTTTACCTAAATTCATGAATATAATTTTTGTGCCATTTGCACGCATTTCTTTAACACCGAACATTTGTTTAGGATGGTGTGTCGACTACATTACCTGTAAGTAAATCAAACACTTTCGCTGTTTTGTTTAACAACCAATTTTTGATATGTTTTTGATAATTTTTTTTTCGCTTGTTTGAGCTAATAACGATTTATTGAGTTCTATTTCACGTTGTTTAAAATTTGTACTTTTGTAATTTTTCTCAATCTTCAAACCATTCATTTTTAGTGTCACCAGTTTTTCCAGCTGCTGTTCTTATAATTCTCTTGATAAAAGAAATTGCTGTTACACATCCTTATCACATCTAATTAGAATCGATAACAATTTCTAGGATTTGATGGTTGGTGATGAGGCATCACAATTACGTGCGCTGCTTGAAGTCAATTATCCGATGGAGAATGGAATTGTACGAAGTTGGGAAGATATGTGTCACGTGTGGGATTATACATTTGGGCCAAAGAAAATGAACATTGATCCACATAACACAAAAATATTATTAACAGAACCTCCAATGAATCCTCTAAAAAATCGCGAGAAGATGATTGAGGTAAGTTCCAGTCTATCTAACCGTAAACGTTCACTCTTACTACATGGTCTTTAAAAATGGAGACAATGCAAACTAGTAACTTTTCCATAGTCAGTGAGTGAATATTCATTTGGTTCACCTGATTTCTATAACGTTTACGAAGTAGCATTACCGATGAATGTCACTTTGACGAATGATGAATCCTTTACAATGAACTAATTTTCAACTTGACAAGCAGATGCTGGTATCTTCATTTTAACGAACATAGATCAGGAACGCAGCCTGGTACAAGATGAAAATTGGTGCGCTGTTAAGCCTTCGTCATACCGTCACAGTGATGTGCCCTGAAAAAATTTGTCTAATCATCATCAGGGGCCATCCATAAATTACGTCCAGTTTTTTCAGTGCTGCCAGCACATGTAAATCGTTAATAACTCGATAAATGTGCATTCTGGCGAGTCAAACGTGTGTTCTCCCCCCCCCCCCCCCAATTAGGGGGGTATTTAGAGGGGTACAACACACATTTGAATCACCAGAAAGCATATTTATCGAGTTGTTAACGATTTAAATGTGCTGACAGCACTGAAAAAACTGGATGTCATTTATGGATGGCCCCTCACTTGAGTTCACTACGTGATGGATTCTAAAGGTATCTAAAGTTCATTTTTCATTCACGAGTTTCTTCAATTTTTGACACCAGGCTGCCTACTTTGTTCCGTTGACCATGACAAAGTACTCATCCTAGTGTCAAATTTACAAGTATTCTATAAGGATGCCTAGCCTCAAGTACAGTCCTTCAGGAAACAATGAAGTCGGTCTTTCGACAGCCTACTACGGTAGTCTCGTTCATCGATGGTACGTGTAAAAGAGACAGTCATAGTAGGCTGTGGAGTTACTTTTGAAAGACCGCGTATATAAAAGTGGCGCTGTACTCTTCGTAAAACAATGTCAAAGTAGATACGTATATTTTTCATCCCCCTTACGGTAATGAATTCCGAATCGATTCACAATTAGAATTAAATTCATTCGGCCATTACTTGTTGCAACTTTCTGAAGGCTGCGTACTTCAGATTCAAGATACAGTAGTTTCAAGCTCTAGAGGAATTCAGTGCATGAACGAATTATACTTTCTAGATGTTTCGGAGATTTTCAGAAAAATTGTAACAAAGTACGGGAACGTAACGTGGTAACGTACTGGCTTTCCACCGAGAATACCGGGGTTCAATCCCGGTAAGGACAAATTCTGTATAGGATTTTTCTTCAACTTGTAGCATGAAAATATTGTTCCTAAGCATGCCCAAGCTTCTAAACATGGGTAGTTATGGTGCTTGGTGTCCATAACGAACCGTACACGGAAGAATGACATGTATGACGTCACCCATGCACTATGAACTCTGTGTACAGATATCTGAGTCTTTCTTGAAGCATAGATATAAAGAACACCAGATGAAATCCTATATATTTGTATTTGTATTTTAGAGACTCCACTAACAGCTTTTTACAGCCAATAACAAGTGTTGTCTGGACCACCGGCTTAACGTGACTTCCGAACCACGTCTCAGAGTAATGCGAATGTAGCGTCTTTGTTATTATGCAATTACTCCAAGAATTGTTAGGCGCTTGATTATTATCTCGCCTAAATGTAGGCTTAGATATTTCGTAACAAATTCGTCGTATATGGGTTACGTCATACGAATCAATCAGTGTGTACGTCGTTATGGGCACCAAACACACCACAACTACCCAACTTTTAAAGCTTGAGTGAACTTTAGGACGTTATTAATGCGCTACACTTGCTAGAAAAATTCCATGTAGAATTTTTCCAACACGGGATTTGAACCCGGATCGTTTTGGTGGAACGCCAGTACGCTAACTACTGTGCCAACCCGTCCGCTACAATATGTAGGTGTAGTTCGGAATTCACGTTAAGCATGTGGTCCAAAAAACAGATTAATGGTTGCTCATATGGTTGTCCTAGAACAAGGCATCTTGCTCGTGTGTGATACACCGCACTCACGGGCTCGTTTAGAATAAGCATAGTTAAGTCGGAGGCTAGAAGATGTATCGTAATATCCGGGTCCGTAGTGCGTGTGCTCAGACGACGAGGTTCATTTGGCATACCGGTGTGTTCTATAATGGGGACATGTAATGAAGGAATCTTACTAAGACAGAATACATAACTACGTGGAATGATAGAAGAGCAACGGGGAAGGAACAAAGGGTCATAGTACCTGTGTTCCAAGGCCAGTTGGCCGCCTCGACCAGAAAATCTAGTTCAACAAAGTACATCAATTGAAACATCACTTACAGTTATGCACAATGAGAATGACCCGCTTTTTGTAATATCACCGTTTTCTCTATTTCTATGATTATCCGACTTCTTTCGTTTCGCCATTTGAAATAACATACGGAATGAAAGAAGTAAGAGAAGTCATAGAAATAGAGAAAACGTTGTTATTGCAAATTTCGGCGCAAAAATTATATATTCTTTGTTGACATCACTAAATGCGAGATTTTTTAAAAAAATCTACAATTTCTTAGGTTATGTTTGAAAAATACGGGTTCGATTCAACTTACATTGCAATTCAAGCTGTGCTAACTTTGTACGCCCAAGGACTGATTTCCGGTGTTGTCATTGATTCTGGAGATGGAGTAACACACATTTGTCCTGTTTACGAAGGATTCACTTTGCCACATCTCACTCGACGATTAGATATTGCCGGTAAAGACATTACACGGTATCTAATTAAGGTAAGTTGAATGAAAGCTCATGCAATCGATGAGTTAAAATGTATTTCCTAAAGCTTTTACTGCTACGCGGTTATGCATTCAATCATACTGCCGACTTCGAAACGGTGCGAATGATGAAAGAGAACTTATGTTACATTGGTTACGACATTGAAATGGAACAGAGACTGGCCCTAGAAACTACTGTCTTAGTAGAGACGTATACGGTAAAATGACAAGTTAAAATGTTTGTGTGCAAATTTATTGAAATGCTTCGTGACCTTAGCTGCCGGATGGACGCGTCATCAAAGTAGGTGGAGAACGATTTGAAGCTCCAGAAGCCTTATTCCAACCACATTTGATTAATGTGGAAGGACAAGGTATTGCCGAATTAGTATTTAGCACAATTCAAGCAGCAACAATCGATATGCGTTCCGTTCTTTACAAGCATATTGTGTTATCTGGTGGATCGACGATGTACCCTGGTCTGCCCAGTCGATTGGAACGAGAAATTAAGCAACTTTACCTGGAACGTGTGCTCAAAAATGACATTGATAAGTTATCGGTAAGCGAACCCACAAATCACCCCAAATGTCTTGTTCGTAATTTACCGGAATTTTTTTTTTCTTTCAGAAATTCAAAATTCGAATTGAAGATCCGCCGAGCAGAAAGGATATGGTGTTTGTCGGTGGAGCTGTACTTGCCAACGTGAGTAAAGACCGCGACGATTTTTGGATGTCGAAACAAGAATATCAAGAACAAGGACTGCTGGTGTTAAAGAAAATGGGACCTCGTTCTTAAGCGCAATATTTATTCCACGAAAGTGTTTATTGCAGTTATATCCGTTAACAGAATGACAATGATCAATTTCCAACTCATTTCGGTTTCCTTCTTTATTAATTTTTCGTATACATAAAAGATTCAATAAATCATTCGTTCATTTATGTTTATATACTTTGTTAATATAAGCCGTTTATTGTGATCAGAAATAAACAGTAACAGTCACCACAAGGCGTGTTGCATTTTATCTCAGTAGAAACGAACAATGCCGGCTGAATTCAAGTTCCAAAAATTGTAGGAAGTACATACTTTGCCGTTTCTTCTACTGTTTTGATGAAATTATCGTTGTAAGATTTTCCGCAGTTTTCCTATATTTTCTCTTTAACTTCTCAACACGTATTTTTCACGAGGATGTCACTTACTACTTCAGATGTTTTTGAAATTCATCTACATTTTGTAGATATCGTTTTTCAATTTTCAGCTTGTTATAGGATTCGACAACATCGAAAAATTTCCGTTGATGACAGAATCGAGTTACACATCGGCTGTTTCTTCTTCGGCAATAATAAATTATGAATGAAAAATATTTTCCAACAAAATCACTGAAAAGCTAAATCATCTAGTCAAAAGATATAATATTGATATAATATGACGTCACATAATATCAATATTAGGAACATTTAAAATTATTCACATTACATGCAACATTTTTACGGTGAAAGTTCTTTCATACCGACCCTTTTATTACACTGGCTCAACTTTATATGCATGTCGTTGTATAAAAATACTTCTATGAAAAAGCGGGTCGAGCTGCTCCATTTCGTAGATCCTGCTCGGAATGCAACAAATAGAAAACTGTTCACAGATCAATTTTCTGATAAATTGGTCGACTACATGACTTATTCTTGCCGCTTCTTTCTAGTACAATAAATATGTCGATTTAGTACAAACTAATTTCTTGTTTGTTTTGCACATTGCATTTTACATGGAATTGAAAAGTTATTCTAGTGTGTGTGTAGTTGTGACAGGTATCCATTGATTTGGATAGATTGGGACGCTATAGTTTATTTGCATGGTGTATTGTATGTTACTACAAAGAACCGTTCAGATATTATTATCGTATTTTATTCGAAAATAAATTCAACCGGAAAATAACCAAATCAAATCGTAATCGAACAATAACATTTATTTCAAAAATTCGCAGCGTCGTCGGTGTTCTCTCATTGGTCGATGTGAGAGGGTGTGTAATCACAAAGAAAGTTTTTTTCCCCGATTTTAATTCAAATAATTTTACCATAAAAATTGTAAACAAGACAAAGTAACTGTGAACTTTTATGCGGAAATTAAATGTAAAAAATTGTGCAATTATCGGCAAGCATCTTTATTTAAATAAACTGAATCGTCTAAATTAACTTTATCAATACAAAAAAGCAGGCACACAGAGGGTGAGTTGTTTCTTATGTTTGTATCATCCAATGGCGTTTTCTCCGACTCATTTTGCGATTATAAATTTACGATTATTCATATGTCCGCCTCAAATTAATGAATCATTTCACATGAAATTATCGTGTAAAGATTAAAAAACTTGCATATAGCGTTCATGGTGGACGAATATCTACGAAAATTATTAGTAAACAAATTTGTTTATTGCCGAACACTTGCATATCTGGTTAAGCCCTTTTTTTCATCTGGATTTATTTCTGATTCTATCATCCGTCGAAAGTGAAGGTAGTTTATTTCAAAAACTTTAATGTTTTGCCTTTTCACTTAACAACTTAACAGAACAATAATGTTTTTTTTTTTTCATTTACTATGCGGAATATTGCAGTCTTTGTTTTACGGTGCGAAAAATCTCTTTCATACCGGTTTCGATTAGTTCTGATGACAATAAAATCAACAATCACATCTTCGCACCGCTTTAAGCGAAAGAAGGCCAGTTTTCGCTAAGAAAATGTAAAATTATCGTCTCCATAAATTACAGACTTGAGTAGAGTTTTTGGTGCCGGCGGTGCCGTATCAGAGTGTAAAATTATTTGTGATGTTGCGTTAGGTTGTGACTTGTCGAAGATATTGAATGGATTAAAAGGATACGTCTAATGCTAAGACTGACTTTCCTTCCCTTGTTTTATTTTGAATTTGTGCTTTAACTTGTTTCGAGCGATTAACGACTGAGAACACATACATTGGCAGATAAGGACAGGCTCAGATTACCCAAAAAACTTATCTGAGACGCGTGTGCAAATAGTGGGTATCCGCGGTATTGAGGATACTGGGCAGTTTTTTTAGAAAAAACATGGATACCTGGGAAATCGACTCGAGTTGGAAGAAAAAAAAGAAAAATTGGGCAGTCACTTGAAATTTGGCAATGAATTGAAATTATGAAACAAATTAAGATTAGGCAGTGACTTGAAAGTGGGCAATGAGTTGAAATTGGGCAGTGACTTGAAATTAGAAAATGAGTCAAAATTGGGCAGTGACTTGAAAGTGGGCAATGAGTTGAAATTGGGCAGTGACTTGAAAGTGGGCAATGAGTTGAAATTGGGCAGTGACTTGAAATTAGAAAATGAGTCAAAATTGGGCAGTGACTTGAAATTGGGCAATGAGTGAAAATTGGGCAGTGACTTGAAATTAGAAAATGAGTGAAAATTGGGCAGTGACTTGAAATTAGAAAATGAGTCAAAATTGGGCAGTGACTTGAAATTAGAAAATGAGTCAAAATTGGGCAGTGACTTGAAATTAGAAAATGAGTCAAAATTGGGCAGTGACTTGAAATTAGAAAATGAGTCAAAATTGGGCAGTGACTTGAAATTAGAAAATGAGTCAAAATTGGGCAGGGACTTGAAATTGGAAAATGAGTCAAAATTGGGCAGTGACTTGAAAGTGGGCAATGAGTTGAAATTGGGCAGTGACTTGAAATTTGGAAATGAGTTGAAATCGGTCAATGAGTTGAAATTATTCATAGAGCACTGCGCCGGCCGGCCACGCCGAAGCCGCCGCCGATAACACTTGCAGCCGCCATAGCTCAGATAAAAATCGGCGGCTGACGATGGCTCAAAAAAATTAGTTAGAATTTCGTTCAGAGAGAGAATTTGGATAATTTTGTTCGAGATTCATTTTCATAGCTCGTAAATTATCGCCAAAAATCGGCTGTGTGGGACAGTGGTGTCTTTTAACCGTATACAACCAACTTTCTGTTTTCTGAACTTTTGGTTCAATTTTTGTGTTGCAAAAAGTTTGGTGCGCCTTGATGTTCAACGTAAATTTGCGCAAGTGCCGGTAAACGTTGAATAATCAGTTTCGGATACAAACACCATTCGAATTTTCTTTTCAAACTTCCACTTTTGTAAATATTTAATTTTCTAAATTCAGCCGCCTCCATAAGCATGCTAGCCGGTCGCCGAAAACTGTCGGCTGCTCTTTAGCCGCCAACTGTCTATCGGCTGGACGGCGCAGTGCTCTAATTATTCACTTATCACTTGATTTAATCGCAATGCTAGTGCAAAGAAAAATAACGATTGCGCAAAATTTTGTTTGCATAATATATATTTGACGAAAAAAATTATTTAAAATTGAATGCTGTAATATTATGCAAAAAATTCAGCGAAAAAATCAACAATTGTTCCAACGAAACGTCTCGGCTTTGGTAGGTCTCTATTATAGTGCACTTTTCCATGTCCTTTTTCTTCTGCGAACTTCTCAAGTTCAGCAACTTCCTTTGGATCGACGGTAGGATTCGCGTCTCGAACAGCTTCTAATACATCATCGTATAAAAGTATCGGAGTGCAACATTCACAATCTTCAGAATACTGTTATTATTCAATTACCATACCTTTATAATTCAAATTTCCGAACCCGGCGGTTTTTGCAGCTAGTGATTTTAATTTATCATCAGATAGCTCATCACTTTTTATGTCGGACAGTTTTTTTTTAAATATTTCCATTCTCGCTCCCTCTTCTGGTAACGGAACGTATATGAGCTTGTCAAATCGTCGTATTAGCGCAGAATCAAGATGCTGTGGGCAGTTTGTCGATGCCATTAGCAGAAATAACTCTGTTTTCGTTCCGCGGCTGTTATCCAACTCAGTTCTTTTGGATGCCACAGCATCGATCTCGTCGATGAATATGATGCTCGGTTTTTTGCTTCGAGCCATTTCAAATATATCTCGTAGCCGTTTCTCCGATTCTCCAATATACTTTGATAATATATCGCCAGCTGATACATTAAATAATTCAATTAACAGTTGGAGTTGGAGAAAAATTCGTTTTAAAAGGTAATTGGTGGGTTTTGAGAGGTCGCACTTTACTCACCGGGAAACCGCTATTTTCCCCTTGGGCAGTCGTTTTTTTTTCTGGGCAGTTGTCTCGAATTTAGCGGATACCGGCTAATATTGGGCAGTCGAATTTGGATACTGGGCAGAAAACATAATTTGCACACGCGTCTGAGACGCCGGGAAAGTTGAATAAAATTCACATTGAGCTCAAAGTATGTCACTTCCTTAACAAATTAACGATATCTACCCAGACTTTCTTCATTTTTTCAAGTTATTAATTTCGAATAACTTCTATGAATTCCTCAAAAATTTCCATAAAACTGACAATAAATTAATCAAAAAGCTGGAAGTTTAATTCAATATTTTATGAGTGAAATTTAAAACAATATTTTGAAATTTGTCCTCCAGAATTAGACCCTTCTCAGGTGCTAAAAATTATCTTGAGTCCACAAAATTATCTTGATATTGAATTCTTTAAATTCAGCGATTGCGAATAAATCGATTGAGTCAATGTTTTATGACAACTTATCGGAAGTTAAGATTATAGATAATAAAGAAAGTGTCACGGTTATACCATACAATATTATACAATATTATAAATGTATTCTAACGATTTCAATCCACACCGGCTATGTACTTTAGCGTCACACAAACCCTAGAGGTATGCGACAGTCAATTTTTATCAATGCTTGGTAGAGATGAGCGGGTTGCCCGAAACTTCGAAAAACCCGACGCGAACCCGAACCCGAATTGTTTTTTTCGGGTTTCGAAAATTTTAATCGGGTCGGGTTCGGTCATGGCCGGGTTTGGAAACAGTTCGGGTTTCGGGTTTCAAAAAATTTTATCGGGTCGGATTCGGTCCGGGTCGGGTTGTTGTATCATTTTGACTTTTTATATTTTACAAAACTCGTCTAAATTTTATCATCTTACATTACACGAACTTTGTTTTAGTCTAAGGTCCGTGAAGAATGCAGACGTCGGGCCTTGAAATAATTTTTGTTTCGAAGTAATTTGGGTTGTGAGTCTCGAAAAACTTGAGTGTCTGGTTCGGGTTTCGAAAAATTTTATCGGGTCGGATTCGGTCCGGGTTTTGAAACAGTTCGGGTTTCGAAAATTTTAATCGGGTAGGATTCGTCCGGGTCGGGTTTTGAAACAATTCGGGTTTCGGGTTTCGAAAAATTTTATCGGGTCGGGTTCGGTCCGGGTCGGATTTCGAAAAATGGTCGACCCGCTTATCTCTAATGCTTGAAGAATTTTTTGGCCGCCGCCGGTAAAAATTGACCAGCGCATACCTGCACATGGAATGTGACACTAAAGTACCTACTGACCTAATCAGTTATGATCGAAATCTTTGGAATATGCAAGAGCACGTTCATAAACTCTAATTGTTTATCCGGCTTCGTTAAGTTGAAGCTGTCAAGACGGCTACAACTGTCGTGAAAGGCATCGCAACATTATTGTTGATATCACAACAATCTTTCAGTTATCAAAACAAAATATGATTTGTTAAAATAGCTAAAGAAATAAGCTTCGTATCTGTAATAAAGCAAACAAAACAAATTTCTGGCAATTCAACAAATAAATTTCTTATAAATAAACCTAGCATGTATATTTGTCCATTAGGGAAGTCCAAAAAATTAAAGTTGCAAAAACTTTGGGGAACCAACCGGAATATTACTCTATCATTGAACAAAACTCTGCATTTTTCACGATTTTCGCGTTTTTGGTCACATTTCGTCATTGAGCTACCCCTAAATCACCTCAGATCGAGCGGACCCCATATACTTTTTTGTTCAATGATACATGTAGAGTAATATTCCGGTTGGTGCCCCAAAGTTTTTGCAACTTTAATTTTACCATATAATTTTGGAACCCCTTATTGTCCATACTCAGGCGCGCCGACTTCATGGGGTTATTGGGTGCAAAAGCACCCAATAAATGAATTTATTGAGTGCATAGCACCCATTGAAATTCTGGTCACTATACCTAAAGAACGCGCACTGGAACGTCTGGACACCGCCCTGAGAAAATAATTTTTATACAAAAGTTGTATCTGTTCATCTGTATTCGCAAAAAGCTACAAAATTTTCGCCTGCAGCGCTTACTTGCTCCATGGTTAGATTTTTGACTTCATCCTAGACCATCTTAATTTCTTTTTCTCGCGCTAGTGCATATGTGCAATGTATTCGATACTTTACTTATATCGCATTACATGCAAGGTTATATACTAATTGTGTAATGGGCTGTGTCCACCCTTAGATTGTCTTTATACCCCGCCCATTACGTCAAAATTTTTGCCTGCGGCGCTAATCTCATCATCAACTATGCCACAAGAACAGTGATTAATAACTAAGGTTGGTTTTTTAGTATTGCTCTACGGCGCTGTACAAAATTACAAGTAAAAAATATAGCCACCCCGAAACATATAAACCCAAAAAATTTTCGTCCCCTCCGTTCGCGATATTTTCAGTTGGTGAGTTGGTGTTACAAGTCAACCCCCCCCCCACCCCCCCCCCCGTTAAAGCTTCCTAGCGTGGGCCCTGCCACACCAATTAATATATCGTATACCAGTAAGTGTACAACTATTAGTTGAGTCTTGCACCCAATGACCAAAATCAAAGTCGGGGCCTCTGTCCATACTACTTGAATTTGGTCAAATTACAGGTGAAATTCTTCACCCTATGTTTTGTGGACGACTAACGTCATGCTGTCATGAAACTTCAACGAAGCTCGGTAATTGTTCACTCAGTGATGAAATTAGAGCTTATGAACGCTTTCCAAACATCAATACTGTACGGTATAGAGTGTTCAAGGAGAGCGTTTTTTGATCAGTTAATTCTAGCTTATCTCTCTCGGGGTCACGCGTCAACGTGAGAGAAATCGAATAAAAGTTTAAGGCTGGATTTGCACTCGAAAAAATATCACTCCGTTTTGAAACTTCGCATAGAGAAAATTCGCTGACGCCGAGAGAAGTTAACGACTTAACGACGAGAATTTGTGAGAGAAAATATATGAAAATCTCTCATCTGATAACGTCGCTAGGTTTTTATGCGTTGTAGGGCAGTATTACCGTGACACTTTCTTTAGATTCGAAAATTTTTGAAGGTGGCGCCACCAAAACACATTGCTTACTTCTAATCGAAAAAAACGATTTTGATCTACACACGGATCCGGTATATCATAATTTTTAAGGAAATTACAAATATTCACACGATAAAAGCTCTCGGCTAGTATTTTTTCGTTCATTCTGTCACTCGCCAAACAAAAAGATGCGAGAGACTTGGGATTTTTCAAAAGAAGAGAATGCTGAAGGCGCCATCTGCCATTTACCTCTGAGCAATCCATTAAGTATTGTGTTAGATACGGTCCTGACCCATATTGATGTTTAAAGCTATCTTTTCCACTGGGAATCTGTCTTAATCTCTCAATTCGAAAGGCTATACATTTCGAATCAAAGCAAAGTTTTTTATCGCACAACGAAAACAAGGAATCGTCGATAACTTACTCATAACTTCTTCGTGACGGTAGGGTATGTGACGAGGAGCGGGAGACAATTCGTAGAAAATCCTAAAAAAATCCCTTTGACTTTCCAGAAAAGTCATAAAAATAGGATAGCCTTGGATCTCAGAAAATCCTTAAAAACGATTAAAATTGGTAAAAAAAATATTCGAAAATCGTAGGAAATCTTCTTCTTTCACACTTTTCAATATAGTTCCTTACTTATCAGCTATTTCAACCCAGGCGGTTTTTAGCTGACTCCACAGCATGTCATTGCTGGCGATTTTCAGCACAAGTCTTCCAATTTGTGAAGCCCATCTTATCCAAGTCCTCTACCACGCAATCAAACCAGGCGGCTTTGTGAACGGGCCAGAAATCGGGCGTGGCCGTACACCTCTAGTTTCATATTAAGTTGAAATGCTGTGTGTTTCAGTCTTCAACCATGCTTTGCAGTTGTATTAACAAGTTTGTTAAGATTTGCTCTCAGATGAATCAAGCTCTAGTGCTGTTTGAGCCTCGCAATGTCTTTAAACCTGTCAATTTTAATAATAAATAATTTCCAAGGAAAATAGAGAGTCGAAAAATCTCGATCCACATTCATCTCCACAAGTTATTAAAATCGATTTTTTTCGATATTTCTGATTAGTCTCAATACTTCCTGATTTGAAGAAAGTAAATTACTTCTCTCCTCTAGAGGAATTCTATTAAATGATTCAAGATCCAAATGAAGATCCATTTGAATGTTAATGTGACGTCATTATTAGATAATAAAAGGTAACTGAAAATGGCCTGGCGATTTAAGGCTTCAAAATATAAAAATGCGGCACCAATCGTTCCCAAACCCGAAGTTTGTGTTAGAGATATCTGTGTGGGTTCATATCAGACATATGGCAACAACATTGCTGCATCGTCTATGTTTATGGCCTTTAATTGGGAACACGCGGGTAAGTAAAATGATAAGAGATAAGAGAGAGTCGCATTCAATTGGTTGAATCACGATCAGGCTCCAGTTTGGCTGTACTTCCAATCGATGACTGCGGCCGAAAGAGCAAAACTATGCCACTTTTACACGGTCACACAGACACGGTAACCGATTTGCATTTCTCACCGTTTCACGACGGATTGCTTGCAACTGGATCACAAGACTGTTTAGTTAAAATTTGGTACATTCCGGAAAAAGGCTTAGAAACTTCGCTTTCAAATCCAGAGTGTACATTTTCTCATAAACAAAGGCGCGTTGAAACTGTTGGATTTCACCCAACCGCTGATTACCTGCTGCATTCAACTTCTGCCGGTAGTGTAAGCTTATGGGACATAACATGTCAGAAAGAAGTTTTCGCCAATAGCGAGCATCCAGAAGTCATCCAATCATTGAGTTGGAAGTTAGATGGTTCTATACTAACAACTAGTTGTAAGGACAAAATGGTGCGTATAATCGATCCCAGGGCACAGAATTGCATTTCAGCAACTGCCGAAAGTCACCAGAGTATCAAAGACTCACGAGTTGTTTGGTTGGGTGATCAGAACCGAATTTTAACGTCTGGTAATTTAGAAGATAACGTATCTTAGGAAACAATGTCCTAGTTATCAATTTTACAGGTTTTGATGCAGCTCGTCTTCGTCAGATAATTATTCGCGACATAAGAAAGTTCAATGTGCCAGAAAAAACATTAGAATTGGATTGCTCTACTGGCGTATTGATGCCACTTTTCGATCCAGACACCAACATGCTGTTCTTAGCTGGAAAAGGTGATACCACTATTGCGTACATGGAAGTTACCGACAAAGATCCACACCTCATTGAAGGCCTTCGTCATAATGGTAAAATCACTTTAAAAATGTTCAGATCAATTTTTGCTCTGAAAACACAAATTTCTTCTTACAACAGGAGAACAAACCAAAGGCGCTTGCTTGGTGCCTAAAAGAGCTCTACGTGTGATGGAGGGTGAAGTTAATCGCATCTTGCAACTGACTTCTAACTCTGTAATTCCGATAATGTATCAAGTACCGCGAAAAACATACAGAGATTTTCACGCGGATTTGTATCCAGATACGAACGGATGCAGAACAAACTTGACTTGTGCACAATGGCTGGATGGTGTAAATATGCCGGTTCCGAAAATAAGTCTCGATCCCGCAAAACGAGAACTCGGTGATCAGCCGATTGTTGTAAGTTACTTAAAGATTCAATTAATGAAAGGTGGGCACATGCCTGCGAATAGTTTAATAAGCTGCTAATTCACTGTCCTTAACTAAACTATTTGCTGTATCTGTATACAGAATTCTGCGCTGAAATTTCTTCATTTTTACAATAATTTGTCGATCAAATTTACTCGCGTTAGGTAGACACGCATTAATGTTTTACTTTCTGCCACACTTAAGCAACTTGCCAAACCTTTTTTTATTTTCAAACAAAACCTACGTGATGCGATTCTAAATTTTTTATTGATATTTCATTTTTTAGAGCCGCATGAAGTACGAATTTTGTTGTGTTAACTTATATAAGCAAAATGAAAGCTTTCGAGTTTTCCATACATTTTGTATAGAAATTCAAAGCTCTAAGCTTTCCAAAAAGTACGTACGCTTTATAGGGTGGAGGGGAAGGGTTTCAGGAAAGCTACATTTTTGCGTACGCAAGGGGAGGGGGTCTAAAAATCATAATTTTTTGCGTACGTACGACACCTTAGTTAACACGCCTCACTGGTTCGCTAGAGCTTAGACTGATACCGGATTGAAGGGATCATTATATTGGACGCTATGAGAATTGCATATTGAGCTTTCACACAAACCTTACGCGATTTATTCGCATCGTGGGCTAATAAAACAACTTATTAAGGAGTATATGGACTGTTGGTTATAGATGCCGAAAATGAAACAAAATGTCCGTCCGTCTGCCTATCGCCAAACTTTTTGTAGACAGTTCAACCGATTGTCCTAAAAGAACAGACTTTTGAAAAATCGACACATTTTCTGTTTCATATTTAAATTTCTTCAATTTTGGCCGACCATTCTGACCGGTGCCCACTGGGTAGTACCAATTTTCATTCAAAACCTTCAAGAAGCAACAAACAGTGGCTGTGAAAATATTTCAATAATTTCATTATTTTCAAATTTCTTGTTGAAATCGTGAAAATTTAAATTTCACTAAAATGGTTCCTGTGTACAAGAGCTAGAAATCTATTGGACATCACCTGAACAGTTGGACACCTGTAATATGACTTACTTACTTACTTAACCGGCACTACAACTCATTAATGGTCTTGGCCTTCTGCAACATGGTTCTCCAACCGGACCTATCCGCAGCTAACGTCTCCCAGCTGGATACTCCCACAGTTTTTAAGTCGGCAAGAGCTGCGTCATACCATCTGGATTTTGGACGCCCTGCACCTCTCTTACCCTCCGGTCTGGTTTTAAGGATTTTTTTCGGAATACGATGATCTTCCATTCGTTGTACATGACTGAACCAACGTAGTCGGTTTATTTTGGTAGTTCTGACTATGTCTCTCTACTGACTAAGCTCATGATTGAATCGTCTGCGCCATCGGTTCTGCCTTTGATCGAATACTGGTCCAAATATTGTCCGCAGTACTTTTCTTTCGAACGTGTGCAGCGATTGTTCGTCGCTTTGTGTCAAGCACCACGACTCCGAACTATACGTAACCTCCGGTCTGATCACAGCTTTGTATATTGCGCATTTTGCATTTCAGCTTACTGACTTGGACTTTAAGATTTTCAGAAGGCCGTAATAACTCCGGTTGCCCAGAATTACTCGTCTCTTAATTTCGTCCGCGATGTCGTTATTAGTGTTCAGCTCCGATCCAAGGAATACAAATTTGTTGACCATTTTCAATGTGTGTGTGTCGATCGTTACGGTTTCCTCCTGGTGTTGATTCGAAGGCGGGATGATCATATATTTCGTTTTTTCGTCATTAACTTTCAACCCAAACCTTTCCTCTCCAAGGCCATAAACTTGTCCTTAACAACATCCATTTTTCGTCCAAGTATGTCCAGGTCGTCTGCGAAACCAAGCAACTGACTGGACTTGGTGAAAATGGTGCAGCTGGAATCTATGTCCATGGTGTGCACAGCTGCTTCAAGGGTTAGGTTAAAAAGCAGCGTCGCGAGAGGATTTCCCTGACGTAGGCCTTCCTATATGTCGAAAATCTCTGACAGTTGATTACGGATCCTTACTCGGCTATTAGCTCCGTTCAGTGTTAACTTGGTTAGCGAGATCAGTTTGTTGGTGATTCCATAATCCTCCATTACTCTCCATAGCTTACTTCTTCTAACACTGTCATAGGCTTCCTTAAAATCAACGAACAAATGGTGTGTTTCAATGTTGTACTCTTTGCACTTCTCCAAGATCTGTCTGATATTAAACAGCTGTTCCGATGTTGAACGACCTACACGGAAACCACCTTGGTATTCACCTACAGAGTTTTCCATGTATGGATGAAGGCGCTGGTATAGAATATTTGCAAAAATCTTGTAAGCAATATTCAGCAGAGCAATTCCTCGAAAATTGCCACACTCCACCTTTTTTGTATATGGGACAAAGTATGCTGGTCTCCACTCTTCCGGTAACTCCTCGACATTCCATATACGCGTGATGAGCTCGTGCATCTCCATATATAGCGCGTTGCCGCCGTTCTTGAAAAGTTCGCCGGGTAGGTTGTCTGTCCCTGGGGCTTTGAAATTTCTGAGCCTGAAATTTCAGCTTCAACTTCTTGCATCGTTGGTTCTTCTATATATGGTTGCGCAGTATGAAATGACAGTTCGTTGGTTTCTTCGTTTCGGTTGAGCGGTGTGTTCGGATGAAGCAGTTCTTTGAAGTACTCAGCCCATCCTTCCTATTGCCACACTTTTCAATTTCGATCAAAACGTTCCAATCCTGCAGCCGTTTTTTGTTTCGGAATAGTTTTCGAGCGAAATTTCTCTTCGAACAGTACTCTGCCTGGCCTGCTCGAGTGTATCGACTCAGAGTTTTTAGTCGAGCTGCATTTTTGTTCTTCAGAGCTCGCTGGCATTCCGCCTGATTTGATTCCACGCATCGTCTATACTGTGTTGCTCGCTGACCATTTCTTCGATAATTTTTCTCTCCAAACTATCCACGTATTTGTGTTTGATGTCTTCGTTCTGCAGTTTTTCAACGTCTCACTTTTTCATCTTTTAACAACCACTTTAAGCAAGTAATGGTCAGAGTCAACATTTGATCCTCTACAGCTCCTGACATCCAATACATTTGAACAGTGCCGTCCATCTATCAAAACGCGATCAATTTGGTTTTTGGTTTGTCCATCAGGTGATACCCATGTCGCTTTGTGGATGTTTTTATGTTCGAAATACGTACTGCTCACAACCATGTTTCTTGATGCTGCGAAACGAACTACCCGCGTACCGTTGTCGTTAGACTTTTCATGGAGGCTGTATTTACCAATTGTGGGACGATAGAAGACTTCGCGACCTATCTCACCATTCAGATCTCCAAGCAGAATCTTAATGTCACGTTTCGGCGCTCCATCATATATCTCCACCAGTTTCTCGTAAAATAGGTCCTTCGCTCTGTAGACGTTAATAAGAGAGCACAATCGCTCGTCAACAGGATTGAAACCAATCACCACGTTTCTAGCTGTGCCGAAAACCATGAAACCTGTTCCATACTCTCTTGGACTGTCATTACTTTTCCCACTGTAGTAGAACCACTGATCATGGTGTCCTTTCCAGGCCATCTCGTTTCTTACACTGCCGTGATGTCAATTCTTAGCTCTTAGCGCACTTGTGAGAGATCTCAATCCTCCTGGCCGCAACAAAGATCTTACATTCCATGTTCCTAGTTTTAAATCATTGTCCTTTTTCCGTTGCTTGAGTCGTTGCCGTTTATCCTGTCCGATCCGAGGCTGTGTTGTTGAGTTCATAACCGATCCATTTTTGCCGGTGTTTGGAGGTTAACCAAACGCCCAACCTACTTCCGCTTCCCCGATGACCCGTAGGCAAGTCATCAGGTAGCACTCTTAAGTTTAGCAAAAAACTCCGAAGAGAATTGAGGTCCCGGGGACTACGACATGGACGTAAAAAGAGCACTTGATAGTTAGACAGTTGCACGCCTGGCACATGACACGTACTACCACACTCCGCTCATATGCAATCAGGCGCTACCCTATCTAACTACCCAATCCCCAAACCTGTCATATGACCCGTGCCCATATTTTACGTTCATATCCTATGCTATTCGGCCAACTAGTCCCCGCCAAGAGTCGGATGTGGAATCCAATCGAGGTCTAGCCTTATACTACATTTAAATCGTAAAATTTTCCTGTTTGTGTCTCGGCTAACACGGAACGAAGCCCTGGAAGGAGCATATACATGTTAAGCTCGTGAATTTTTAAACTTTTAGTGAAAAATAACAGGGTTGCTAATTTCAAAGATCTTCGTAAATAGCGACCAGCGTTCTGCTAAGTCCAAGGTTAACGAGGTCTTATTTTCGCTAGTCGCTAAATTTTCTGCTTCTATGACAATGACAATGACAATGGAAGATTTTCAAAATTATTGCTTTTTTTCGACTTATATTTTGCCAATTAATTGAATATTTCCATAGTTTCTCCCAGTTAGAAAAAAGGATGGAAAAGAACTCACATAAAACAGGGGTGACAGGAATTAACGCCCGTGGAATTATCGCCCGAAAAAATTGGAATTATCGCCCAGAAGAAAATTTTCCTTACAAATTGTGTATTTTCTTTGTACAAATTTATCCGCTTTAATTTGTTGTCACATTTGTCTGGACGATAATTCGGCGGCATGAATTAACGCCCGGAGAGGAATTAACGTCCGGGGAATTACTGCTGGGAATTACGGCCGCAAAAATTATAATTATCACCCGGGGAATTATCGCCCGGACACATGTGACAATGGAATGTCCTTCCGGGCGATAATTCCCCGGGTGATGATTCCAATTTTTTCGGGCGATAATTCCCGGGTGATAATTCTCCGGGCGTTAATTCCCGTCACCGATAATCGCCGGCCGTTAAATCAAACCGCCAAAACTGGGAATGTTTGTTAGAATTTTGGATAATTTTGGGCAGCAAATGATCAATTATAGGCTATTCGACTCAAAAGTTGAAAATAAAAATTTGGATGACCTGGGAACCATGTTTTCCGGTTAAGCCGTTCGTCTGACAATGTTTTCTTGGATGAGGGACTTATAGATACGGTTTTTCCTGAAAAATGTTTCATACATCACAACTCTCGCACCTTTGTGCGCTTCAGGAGATTGACACGGTTCCCAGGTAATATGCAAAATTCATTGCATGGAATTGCCCTATATCTGTTGAAGGATAACACATGCGCTCAGATTGACTAAAAATCCGTCACCATATAAAATACAAAGAAAAAATTATCCATATGACATTTTGTTTCACTCAGATTTTTAGTATATCTGGGGAACTCAGCCGCCATATTATGTCTCTGGGTCAGAGTTTTCGCCATTGAAAAAAACGGTTCGAGTTCGGGTTCAGGCTTTTCACAAATGAAAAAAAACGGTTCGGGTTCGGGTTCAGGGTTTTCAAAAATAAAAACGGTTCGGTTTTGGGTTCGGTTCTTTCTGTCAAATTATCTGCGGTTCAGGGGTTCGGTTCGGTTCGGAAGCCTGGTGCTGTCAGCACATTTAAATCGTTAATAACTCGATAAAGATGCATTCTGGCGAGTCAAACGTGTGTCCCAATTAGGGGGGTATTTAGGAGGGTAGAACACACATTTGACTCACCAGAATGGATATTTATCGTGTTATTAACGATTTAAATGTGCTGGCAGCACTGAAAAACTGGACGTCATTTATGGATGGCCCCTAGATGGCACTAGGTTTGTGTGCATGACACGTGACATAACTCACATTGAAATGTTCTACTCGTTTCATAGCGACCGCTATTAGCGCGCTAATTCTTTTCTGATCAGCGAAATACGTTAGCGACCCTCGTATTTTTCTTAATTAGCTAAAAAAATCGGTTAGCGAATACAACCCTGAAAATAATAAAAAAAAACGGTTAAGTTGTTCCAAAGATATGGAATTGCCAATAATAGTCAGGAAACGATCGTTGGGAATGAAAGAGAATCGGTTGCAAAAGGTAAAGCTCATATTCGGGTTCAAAATCGTTCCTAAAGTCGACAAAGGACCTAAGTTGATTTCATGAAACGTACTTCGAGAGGGTTTTCTACGGGTAATTAGCCAAGAAAAAAATGAATTTCCACTTCCTCTCACAATACGAGCATACCTCACATTTTGTTACATAGAATCTTCGATACAAAAGCGTTTTCCAAAAACAACAATGAAATTAACCAAGATTGTCATATTGCTCTGCTATAGATTCATCGCGGTAATCTTAATGAAATCGTAAAAAATCAGGCAAACAAGCAATCGAAGCCACTAGTCAATCAACAAAATTGCATAATTTTAATGGACAATAATGGCATTTCAAAGCAAAAATTGAAAGACGATGAAAAGGATAACATTCCCTTATCGAAAGTTGATATTATCAAAAAGTTTGATAATAAATACCGTGAAGAGCATGAAAAGTTGGTGAAGCTCAAAGATGAACGATGCGAAGCAGCAGAAATTTCCGAAAAAGAAGTTTTCGAGGAGGTGCAATCAACAGAAAAGGAACTACCATCGCCAGTTCCACAAACCCAAGCGAAAAACGGTCATACAACTCCACCGAAGCCATTGCCACGCACAAGTAGAAATAACTCTGTTTCCGAACAGGGTAATGGCTCCGTTCTTGTGGAAGATATAACGGATAAATTTCCCAGACCAGTTGCCAGACCAAGAACGACTACTAGTTATAAGGTGCCAAATTGTAATGTGTTTGTTTCGTTTCGAGTGATTTTTGGTTTCTTCGTTTGGCATGTTATACGGGAGTGTCCATAAAAGACGTCCAGTCCTCGGACCTACGGAAACATCTATGTGACGAGCAGAGGCTTAGAAAAAAAAGTCAGACGAAAATGGACGTCTTCTATGAACACCCGCTTTACACGATTTTATTTTTTGTTAATTTTCACTTGTTGATAGGCGACTCTTGTTCACTTTTAGTCAAATTTTTGGATTGTTTGTGTTTCCGTACTTGTATCTCGTTACTCGTTAGCACTTAATTGCAATGTAATTGTGTCATTGTGTTTTAACACCCAAGAAGCACCCGTTTTGTTAATTATTCACCACTATTTCCTTTTAACGTTATAAATACTTTGCAATTCAGTGCTATCGAGATATTCGAATATTTTGTGTAATTTTGTCATAAAAATTTCAGCCTCGTCTCGGTCCGAAACCGTTTACAAGTTCCAACGCTGACATATCGTTTGATAAAGTCTTTTCTGTGCCACAAGTACCTGGTGCTGATTTAACAGAAATTGAACAAGTGCGGGACGAGAAATCGTTCGATGATAACGATTTGAAGGATGAAGATGAAGAAGGAGTCGAAAAAGAAGTTGACGTTCAAGGTTAGTTATTTAAATCAAATGATATTCATAAGAGAAGGGCCCGTCGGTAGTGAAGTCAACTAATATTAGTAGTAATAATGCATTGGAGAATAGTTTACGGGATAGTGACAACCGGGCTAAAGTAGCCGCCAAAACAATTCGCTATTGTGAATTTTTTCATCAAAAACGCTGTTTTAGGTGGGTTGGCGAGAAAATTTGGCGGCTACTTGAGGGAGAATACTACTTGGGAGAATAGCAGCTGCAATGTGGAGTGGCTATTTGCCCGCGGAGATAAATAGCATCTGCGACGTGGAATGGCTACCTACCCGCGCGGGCAAGAGTCACCCCGTTTCTTAAAAACTGATGAACAATATGCTAATCAATCAGAACAAGTAGTTCCTATCGCCCTGGCCCTATTATCGCACTGGATATAAGTGCGCGACGAATCGACAACATCGCCGTCGTAAGGATTTACCACGATTAAAAAACTGATTTCAATAGTACTTTAGATTTATCAGTTTGGGACGATCACATACGTGATCTTGAAACACAGATCTGTCGATCCTTTGTTTCCTTCCCGGTCATCATTTAAATCATGGCAGCCTTCCTGTCGCCGTTAGGAATCTGTCCAGGGTGACAGGTCCCAATGCAGCAACCTCTAAAGGTTGTATTATATAGTCTCCCAGAACTCTCCGCCTCAGTTGAAGGAACCTAGGGCAATCACATATCAAGTGCATGCCAGTCTCCTCCTCCAATTCACAGTGACATCTGGGAGTCGCTGAGAGCCTTGTCGATTCAGCCCACAATGTGCGGTAATCGCTCCTACGACCCTCCTAATACGATGATTCCGGTCCATCCCGAGCAAATCTTTGGCCCACTTCTCGTTGGGTTTCGGGAAAAGCGCTTCGTGTGAGCGCCCCCTTCATACGCCTTCCAGCATTCTGCGTGTTTCCGTTCCACCCAGTCCTGTAGCGCTTTAATGCACAGTGATTGGGGTACCAGCAAGCGTGGTTCAAGTCCACTTGACGGAGTTGTAGAGCCAGCTTTTGATAGCTCATCTGCTCTCTCATTCCCTTCCACGCGCGAGTGTCCAGGCACCCAGACCAGACTGATCTGGTTGTTCAGACCCATTAGGTTCAGGTAATCTTTACACTCTTTCACAAGCCTGGAAGTCGTGATTGGTGACACAAGTGTCCTAATCGCTTCCTTACTGTCGAAACATATAAGGAATTCTTTCCCGCGCGTTCCAGTAGGTACTACTTCATGAGCCCCCATTAGCGCTCCAAAGATTTCTGCCTGTGGAACGTTGGCAATTCCACCCAAATGGAAAGATTTGCTCTCTCTCGTCTCTGGAGCGTACACTCCGGCTCTTAGATCAATCAGTGATTCTGACTATACCACTTCTGGGCAGATAAGTAGGCCAGCCCTCCAGCCAGTCTTCCCTGGCCGGATACTTGGCGTTAAATCGCCTTGTGAAGTCGATTACCGGTTTCATCCTATCCCTGGATACGGTAAAAATCGAGTCTAAGACCACGTTACGTATTTTGCCATGTCCGGCTCGGAAATTCGGTGTCCACAAGGCGTTTTGCGTCAACCTGTCAGCCGTGGCAAAAGCCCCAGCTTGGACTATCAGGTCTACAGGTGGCAAATTCAGCAGTGTCTCCATTGCTACGGTGGCTGTGGTTTTCATAGATCCGGTGATGCAAATGCATACTAGCCTTTGAATTTCACTCAAGTCTTTCCTCGCCCTCTCAACGTTGTGCCTTGGCCATCACACAACCGAGCTGTGGCACATCATGGGCCCTACAACAGCCTCATACAACCACAGAATGGCTTTTGACGGCAGACCCCAATTTCTCCCAAAGGAGTTTTTGCAGGTCCAAAAAGCCGTTAGAGCCTTCTGTGTTTTGTCTGCGACATGAGCAATCCAATTAAGTTTGCTGTCCAGTATAACCGCAACGTATTTGACTTGGGTTGAGAGTACCAATAGAGATGTCAATAGTACGCAAATTATTAACGCTCTAAAATTCCTTGCGCTTTCAACTCTTTCGGTTCCTAATTATCACTTTCAGAACGCCCAGAACGAAAGTTACTACGATTTTTTCAATCCCTGGGCGTTGATAGTACCCGGTAGCCGTTCATAATACTGGGGGTGATCCAAAACTGGACGTTAAGTCATTTTATCAGCATGAATTGTTTTCTCATACTGGGAAGGTGTTCCCAAATTTTGAAAGTGTACCCCACAACTTAACTTAAATTTCTTATCTAGATTCGAATGCGAACAATGGTTCTGAAGTAGAAAATGTCGTAATCAACGATTATGTGGAGAGTGATTCCTTGGAAGAAGATCTGCAAAAGGCTATTTCAACAGCAGAACGGCGAAAGGTATTTAAAATAAACTTTTGTCTTTCATTAATTTACGTACTAACCACAACTACTTTACTAATTTCCCGTCGAATCAATTAATAGTTGACAGAAGATAATTCAACGAAGGTTAATTGAAATCGCATTTACACTACCAGAGTATGTCTTAAAGAAAATTTTGTTTTTTTTATATATTTTTAGATTTTCGAAAATAATCGTTCGGAATCGGAGGGCTCATTCAATGGTGATGGAGACAAGACTGAAAGCGAACTACGCAGAATGTCGTTGAATCGAAATAGCATTGCAGAACGAAAAAGGCTTTACGAAAATCGCTCCAAAAGTGTTCAAGAAGAAAAACCTCAATCTCCACTGCCACTAATGTAAATTAACTTGAAAGTTTTTTTTTTTTTCTAACTCAAAAAATCTAAATTTTTACAACAGTCGCAAGGATTCTCTCAAAAATCGTAACGACAACGCTAAGTTCAGTGAAAAAAATCGTTGTTTCTCAGTCGGTACAAACAAAAATGACGATAATTCCGACGAAGTGTTCAAAAAGCCGAATAACAATAGGAACAACAAAACATCTGAAGTTAGCACTGCTACCAAAAGAACTTCAACTGTTTTCGGTGTGTGAATTTATTTGAATTGAATCGGGATTTGCTCATTTTGATCGAATTTCAGGAAAAGTTTCTAAGTTCCGACATTTCAAGGGGACACCCGGCCACAAATCTTCACATATTGAAAACATTAGAAATATCAGTCGACAAATTCCTGGAGAATGCAATGGATTTCATGGTATACTCATACATTTATTTACCTAATATTCTAAGGGAGAAAAATACGCTTTTCCTACCATTGTTCACATCATCGTAAATCGGTTGCTCTAATAGAGATGAGGTTTAACGAAACAAGAAATTCAGATTGTAGCAAACTTTACATTCAGTTCGAACTTTCGAAAAACAAGAGAATTTGAATTTTCCACTTGAACTTTCAATTACGAAAAAATTTTGTATTCGTAAATGTCTCGTATGTTTGAAATTTAATTTGAATTTTCGAAAGCAATTTCTAATTGATTTTGTAAAAGAATTTGAATTCTCTACTTGATTTTAAAATTTCGAAAAAAAAAATTTATCTTCGAAAGTTTCGAATTTTCGAAATTCAATTTTTATTTTCGAAAATCATGTTTAATTTCATGAAAGAATTTGAATTTTGCATTTTCGAAAAAGTTTCGAATTTTTCGGAGAAAAGCTTCGAATTCTTCGGAAAATTGTGAATCTTTTCAACACAAATAATTATTTAACGTTTTAGCTAATCACAAACGCGTTGCCGTGCCAATTTCTGGTCCTGGTGGAAAAATCGCTGTTTACGAACTAAGCAAACCTGGTCGTTTGCCTGACGGCGTCATCCCATCACTGGTGAATGGGAGCAACATTATGGACTTTCAGTGGGATCCATTCGATGCATCAGTGCTTGCTGTTGCTTGCGATGATGGCATAGTTAAAATGTGGCACATTCCCGACGAAGGACTGACCGAACCGACAAACATTCCAGATAAAGAGTTACCAGCACATTCGGATAAAATATATTTCATTCGTTTTCATCCATTGGCTAAAAATGTGCTACTCACTGCCAGTTATGATATGTCAATAAAAATCTGGTGTCTTCAAACTATGACAGAGAAGTTGTGCTTGAAGGGACACACAGATCAAATATTTGACTTTGCCTGGAGTCCGTGTGGGGTGTTTGGTGCAAGTGTTTGCAAAGATGGAAAAATTAGAATCTACAATCCGCGTAAATCTGAGAATCCCATCCGAGAAGGGCCTGGCCCGGTTGGTACTAGAGGTGCTAGAATTAGTTACGCCATAGAAGGATATTACATTCTTTGTACTGGATTCGATAAGTTAGTAACTCAAGTGGACAAAGCCAACGTTGATAACGAAACTAAAATGTTTTTCTTTACAGAGTTTCCGAGAGACAGATCAGTATCTACACAGTCAAAGATTTATCAACTCCCCTTCATACGGTTGGTTTGGATGTTGCACCTGCTATCTTAATGCCATTTTACGATGAAGACAGTTCAACATTGTTTGTGACAGGAAAAGTAAGTTTCAAATTGATATTTTTCTAGCTTCACGTTGTACTAAAGCATTACTTTTCTGAATAGGGCGATTCTACGATTTATGCATTTGAAATAACAGATGAAGCACCCCATATATGTCCCTTATCGCACCACAGGTGTTCCACGTTGCATCAAGGTCTCAGTTTTTTGACTAAAAATTTTTGTGATGTCACAGCTGTTGAGTTTGCCAAAGCATTGCGTTTGACGAACAATACAATCGAACCAATAAGCTTCACCGTTCCACGAATTAAAGTAAAATTTAATTTCTGTTAGAGTTTCCGTTACAAATGAATTTCGAATTTTCGTTTTAGAATGAATTTTTCCAAGACGATCTATTTCCTCCGACTCGCGTTACGTGGTCCGAAACTATGAGCAGTTCGGAATGGTTCAGTTTGAAAGACAAAAAAGTCCAAAAGATAAGTTTGCAGCCAGAAGGAATGGAAAGTTGTAAGTATTTGCACTTTACTTGGTGATTAATTTGTAATGAGAGAGATACAGAAGGAGAATTGATTTTAATTTCTTTCGAATAGTGTCGTCTATTCAGCCGATAAGTCATCCACAGAATAAGTCAACTGAACAAACGCCAAGCATTATGCAGAATTTCAATAGGCATGTCAACGATTTTGATAAGTCGAAACAAGATGAGGTGAGTCTCACTTGAACACAAAAAGAATTTCTCGTTCTTCCTTATAAGGAGAAGAAAGTAAAAGCTTTAACGAGTCATTAAAAGCACCATGTACCTTCACTTTGCAAGTTAAAGAAAAATCTACAGAATTTACTCTCACTGGGATCGAACCCTGGTGTTCTTGGTGGGAGCTCAGTACATTACTACTGAGCTCACCCGTCCCTTTATTAAGCAGTAAATATATTGGACGCGATAAAAATCGATCGCGACCTAGGGCCCTCAACAGAGGTCTCGGACAATGCTTCCATGGACAAAAATATTTCACTCAATTTTCTCTACAATATTGCAAAAAACCATTTTTCGTCTAGGGCAGACCTAGGGCCATGAGGAAATGCCTCGGACACATACTTCCAAAGACAAAAATGTTTCCTTCAATTTTCTCTACAACACACAGTGCGGCATATGTAAATAATGTGGGCACATACGAATAACTGTATAAGACAGTGAGATAAAAATCTTTGGTTTTCAACAAAGTTGATCAGGATGAAATAAGGAACATCTTTGCGGAAGAAACAGTTTGCCGAAAAATTTGATCTCAGGTGTTATGATCTGTTGAAGACGCAATTTCTAAAAAAATGTATTTAAATTAATTTACATTTTATGCTGCAGTAGTGGTCTAACCTAAATAACTCTTTAAGTGTTTGAAATATTTGGTCTTCAGCAAAGTTGAATCTTGAATCAAAAATGCCGGATCCACCAGCGGAAGAATTTTTCAATACTTTCAATTTTAAACGCAAAAATTTAAATTTACTCTAAACAATCTACGCAATAAGAAATAAAAGCCAAATTTTTGCAGCGCAAAAACTGAAGGTACAGCAAAATTATTTTGTCGTTTGGTCCGGCATTTGTGACGCAATTTTTTAACACAACGTAATTTTGTTTTAAAAAAAGCGCTATAACCTTTTCAGGAAATTAAAACTTTGAACACAATATTCCATTCAAACAAACTTCTGCGTATTATCACCGATAGCGTCACCTCACATTGGTAGATTATGTGCAAACGTTGTTTTCTTGCTAAACAAAGCACAAACGAGGCTTGTATTATATGAAAGAAAACATTTTACCCGTTAGAGCGTTTGCACGTAACGCATTGTCTACTTGGAATTGGCCCATTAATTTTGGAAGCGGATTTTTGGACTGCGTCACACTCTACTTTTTAAGAGGTTTTTGTTGTGATATCAGTCGTTTTGGAAGTTTTCAGTTGTTATAACTAAAATTCATATGAAAAATCTTCTATTTTTTGAACAAATTTTTCTCCGAAAAAAAATTTCTCAGAAAAGAAAATTTTCTTAGAAAAAAAATTTCTTCGAAAAAATTATTCTCACAAAA
>CM055406.1:57520887-57544956 GCA_029228625.1 Pseudolycoriella hygida
TTCCAGCACCTTCCGCTACCATCGCAACACTTTGTATCACCTTCGGTTACCTCCGCAATACTTTATGGCACCTTCGCCTGCCTTCGGAGCACTTCGTGTCACCTTCGGCTACCTTCGGATAATGTTCGGAACAGATTGTTTTTATCTGATCTGAATCTGAAAATCTGTGATCTGAAAATTTCAGATTCAGATCGGATAATTTAGATTCAGATTTTATCTGATCTGAAATTTTCAGATCGGTGCGTTTCAGATTCAGTTCAGGTTTTAGCTGATCTGATCTGTTTATCTGAAATTTATTTATCTTCAGTTCACTTTTTTATTCAAGAAAATTTCAAATTAAAAAAATCTGAATCTGATCTGATTTTTTCAGATTGAAAAATTCAGACATTTCAGATTTCAGTTTGAATTCAGATTGATCTGAAAATTTTCAGATCAGATTTTATCTGAAAATTTTCACTTCGTGTAACTTTCGGCTACCTTCGTGCCACCTTCGGCTGCCTTCGGAGCACTTCGTGTCACCTTCGGCTACCTTCGGAACACTTCGTGTCACCAATTCTTTTCACTGATTCATATAACTTTCTTGAAGAAACCAACTATCTAGGTATTCTTATTCAAAATTTAGCAAAAAATCCAAGATGGTGTCACTTTGACAGCTGGCAGCCATTTTCTTAAGATACAAAAAATTCTCCTGACCAAACTCTATAACTTTCTAGTAGAAACCAACTCTCTAAGTGTTATCGTTCCGGAGCTAAAATTCGAAAACCCAAAGAAGCATAATTTATACCTAACAAAAATCCAAGATTGCGTCACTTTGGCAGATTTCTGAAAATTCCAAAAAATTCTCTTGACCAAACTCTATAACTTTCCCGAAGAAACCAACTCCGAGCATTACCTAAAAAACCCTCAAAGTTGACCATTTTTCCACATGCCACGGCTTTTCCAGAATTTTCCCGGAAAAGCGGCATATGAAATTTTTCATTTGGGGCCGAGACTGACTTTCAGGAAGATCGGCTGTCTAGTTCTCGAGATCGAAAATTATTTATAGATAGATAGATAGAACATAGAAACCGACAGATCAGAAAAAGTTTTCATAATGATGAGAATAATAGAAAAATCCATTAGCCATAGCAAAATGTCATTTTCAAACCACGATATCTCAGCCAATTTTCAACCGATTTTGATGAGTCTGGGCTCGTTGCAAAGCTTCTGCGACGCAATTTTTTGTAAAAGTAATTTGGAGGAGGAGGGGGCCAAGGGGAAAAAACTCTAAAGTTCGCTTATATATGGCTCCTTGTCCCAAAGATTTTTGTATGGAGTTTTTTGGGTTTGTGGACATTTTTAAAGGTGTGGGGACTGCGTCACGCCCTCCGCTACCGCTCCGAACATGATTTAACGCGTCACTTACTGGCCTGTTCAATAATCTACTATTATTGGCACTCGTTAAAAATAAATTTTTGTCAAGTTTTTTTTTTTGTTATTTTGTCAAAATGTATTTTTATCCGTTGTTCCTTATTATCCCGCTTTAGAGAGTGTATGAAATTATATTTTCCTTGCACATAGTGTCCTGTCAGGGCGTAGTAAAAATGTCGTAACTTGACAAATAAATATTTCAACTTGACGTTTAATTCGTGCCCATTTTTATTTCGTTCAGATTCAAAAAGCACTTAGTGCTCGTATGGAATACAATACAAAACTGGAGCAAGATGACATGGAAGGTGTACCCGAGGATGAGTGGAACGAATGAAACTAAATTTGAGAGAGTGGTTCAAATAAATTCTAGTAAGAGGAAAGCATTCTTACCGCTTTTTTTCAATATTCACTCTATACATACTGTTGTACTTAAACTTTTTGATAAGGTAAGGCGAAATCATAACACTTTAATTATTGATAAAACGATTTTTTTATACATTTTCTAAGAATTAATGCAGAAATGACAATTAACAAAATAAAAAAAAATGTATTGAACAGGAGATTGTTAACTTGTAGCTAAAGATATACACACAGCAAATCAATTAGTCACATTATTACACATTGTGTTTCAAAATTTGATTATTTTGTGCGATAATAAAAGAAAAGAAAGAAGAAAAAAATTTTATAAATGTTTTGTGCCATGATTTGTATTTCCTTTTCTTTTGAAAAAGTGAAATTATTTCAAAAAAAAAAAAAAATGTTTGAAAATACTCTCGATATTTCCGTTTTTTTGTATTTTGAAAAAAGAAACTATGAGGTGCTGAAGACGAGTCAACAATGAAAATGGGAATTAGCACCAAACAGTTCATAATTTAATGTTAAATTAATTTTAGTTTCATGGAATTAGATTTGTGTGATATTTTTTCATTTGTTTGTTTTTTTTTCCTTCATTCATTTATTAATATTAATTGTAATTATTTTTGTACTTGTAATAATTGCTGTGACAATGTCGTATTACTAATTATTTATTATTATTTTCTGTTACAAATTGTTTGTTTGTTTGCATCGAAATTGCCATTAACACAGTGCATACAATATTCACATTAAAATTGTGGTGGAAAAATACATTCTTCTTCATTTACGACCGTTCAAAACAATTTTTATGCCATAAAATCGTGGTTTATATAAAATAGTATATTATTCCAATGAGAGAAAACACAACTTTTACATGATAACTGATAAGATTGAACAGGCGAAAAATGTTAGGGCCTGTTGAAGCATTGAATGAAAATTAGTCTTAACAAGACCCAAGGTACATGTCGCTGTAACCCCACCCCCTTCATTTTTTTTGGGCTGAAAGGGGCTGTAACTTCTAAGTTTAGGGCTATTACTGGACTCGAGCATTTAATGGTTGAATGGGTCGAATCATGTCAAATATGTTTTCTACTGTCTGGTCATTATTTGTAGACTGCTCTCGAGCTATTCCAAAGGGGCTAATTAAGGGCTGACGATTGAGACCAATCTTGAGTTAAGGGCTGATGTCTTACCAAAAATATTCAACAAAAACGCAAAAAAGCATGTCGAAATCATCATTTATGTCACTAGCAACATTTTTTTCAACGAACAATACATTTTGGCGCTTAGGAAATATTAAGGGCGGACGATTGATACCAATCTCGAGTTTAGGGCTGATATCTGAGGTGACCCATCATTTGGCCGCGTATGTTTCGCCGCCGAGCATTTCGCCGCTGATCATTTCGCCGCCGATCATATTGCCGCCGGGAACGTTTAGCCACGGACTCGTTTGGCCGTAGATTCATTAGGCCGCAGACATTTCCTCAGTGTATGTGGTTATATGTGATTAATGTAACCAAAGCGAGTGATTCATCCTTCTACAAAATGTCACGAAAGCGAGTGATTCATCCTTTTACAAAATGGTACGAAAGCGAGTGATTTATCCGTTTACAAAATGTAACAAAGGCGAGTGATTCATTCTCACAAAATGACATGAAAGCGAGTGATTCATCCGTCATTTCACAAAAGAGAATAGTTCACCACTTCAAAAAATGACACGAAAGTGAGTGATTCATCATTAATTGATTGTCCAACACTCCGCGGCGCTGGTGGCGATTTGTTTGACAGCGAAAAGTTCCAGCGGCAAAATGTTGCACGGCGAAAAGATTGGGCGGTGAGTTGGCCTAACGGCGAAATGATCGCGAGGCTAAATGATAACGCGGCGAAATGTTCGGCGGCGAAACGATCCTCGGCGAATTGATAGGGAACCGATATCTGACCAAAGATACTCAACGAAAACGCAAAAAGCATGTCAAAATCATCATTTATGTCACTAGCCACATTTTTTTCAACGAGGAGTGCATTTTGGCGCTTAGGAAATGTTAAGGGCTGACGATTGAGACCAATCTTGAGTTTAGGGCTGATCTCCCGGCAAAGATATTTATTGATAAAGCAAAAAAAAGCATGTCGAAATCATCATTTATGCCACTAGCAACATTTTTTTCAACGAACAGTGCATTTTGGCGATAAGGAAATATTAAGGGCTGACGATTGAGACCAATCTTGAGTTTAGGGCTGATATCTGACCAAAGGTATTCAAGAAAAACGCAAGAAAGCATGTTGAAATCATCATTTATGTCACTAGCCCCTAATATTTCTTAACGCCAGAGTGCACCACCTGGTAAGAAAATTTTGTCTACTAAATAATTGGTGATTTCGACATGCTTTTTTGCGCTTTCGCTGAATATCTTGGCCGGGAGATCAGCCCTAAACGCAGGGTTACTCAATCATCAGCCTCTAATATTTTTTAACGCCAGACTGCACCACCCGGTGAGAAAATTTTGTTCCACTAAAATAATTGGTGATTTCGACATGTTTTTTTTTTTGGATTATCAATGAATATCTTTGTCGGGAGATCAGCCTTAAACTTAAAATTGGTCTCAATCGTCAGCCCTTAATATTTTCTTATCGCCAAAATGCACTGTTCGTTGAAAAAAATGTTGCTAGTGACATAAATGATGATTTCGACATGCTTTTTTGCGTTTTTGTTGAATATTTTTGGTAAGACATCAGTCCTAAACTCAAGATTGGTCTCAATCGTCAGCCCTTAAGTAGCCCCTTTGGAATAGCTCGAGAGCAGTCCACAAATAATGACCAGACAGTAGAAAACAGATTTGACATGATTCGACCCATTCAACCATTAAATGCTCGAGTCCAGTAATAGCCCTAAACTTAGAAGTTGCAGCCCCTTTCAGCCCTTAACCAGCCCCTTCCGTTTTGAACCCTCCCAAAAAAATTAAGGGGGTGGGGGTTACAGCGACATGTACCTCAAGACCCACATCCTATATTTTCTCGTCTCTCAATTTCTTTTCTGCAATCAACGCATAAGAATGTTTTAAAAGTTAATTGCAACGCTCACTATGAACAATTTCTCTAAGAAATTTCTTTTAGCTTTATATTCACGAGACATGATTTCCCTTGAAGATGGCGCAACAGGCGGTTTTTTAAAGATTCCAGCCTACAAAAAAATCTTTTTCTTTCTACGTATTTTCCATGATTAAAAAAGTACTAATATATAGAATTCTTTTGCTAAGAATTCCCACGAAATTTTTAACAAATATGTCTTAAACATTACAACGTCTGACTGTTGAAATATGAAATTTGTTATTTTTATTTATAAATCCACACGCTAATAATAATTACAAATTATTAAAGAGTCGTAAATATTTGGAAAACTTACTGTAAAATACGGTAATATTGACCGATTGACAAAGTTGAAGGTGAACAAAAAAATCTGTTTTTCTCTTAATCGTCCTCCTTATTCGGCGGCAGGAAAAGAAGTGGTCAATTTTTCGCACTTGAAATCGTATATTTCGTGATGAAAAGTTGAATTTTTTGGGACTAGCCGCAAGCTTGTCCTAACGAGACGATGCCACTTTTTGCCAATTTGTTAACATATCTGTCAAATCGTATAGACATTTGTGATTTTGCCCATTTCTTTTGTACGAGGGGCACTCCGAAAGTTTTTAGAATCAGTATGAAAGCAAACGAATTAAAAGCGGAAAATGACTTTATTGTTTTTCAAGGTATTCCCCATTGACATTTATACACTTTTGCATGCGACAAAACCAGTCTTCGAAACATGTAGACCACTCTGAAGTGGGTATCTGCAAAATCTCCTCTTTGCACGCGTCCACGGCTGCTTCTGCGCTTGGAAACCGGATGCCGCGCAGTTTTTTTTAGGTTCGGGAACAAAAAGAAGTCACAAGAGGCCAAGTCAGGACTGTACGGGGCGTGACTCATCAAAACTATTTTTTTCTCTTTCAAAAATGCATTTGTTACGGCAGCTGTATGTGAAATCGCATTGTCGTGGTGAAGGATGGGATTAGGGGTTTAGGGTTAGATTTTCGAAGTACTCCAAGTATCATATCATACCAATCTGCATTAACCGTGCGTCGATCCTCTAAAGCCACTGACGCCACATGATCGGTTCTTTGGAAGAATGGTGCAATCATTTTCTTACCAGCGCACAGTGTGACATTTCTTTCAAAATGGCGGCGTGTGTCAAAATCGGACACTGCGCCAAATTTACCAAATAAGGCAAAAGCGGATAAGGATGTTGAATCTATTATGAGCTACAAGCAACGCTACAGTATTTTTTTTTTTTTAATTTGTACCGATCTTGCCTTATCTGGTAAATTTGGCGTGGTGCCCGATTTTGACAAAGGCTTCCGTTTTGAAAGAAATGTCACACTGTGCAGCGCTACGGGAACGCACTTTGTGGGCTTCGCCTCATCTTGAAACACCCACACCGTGGACTGTTGTTTGGTGTCCGGGTCGTAACTGTATATCCATGATTCGTCACCTATGCAGATATCGTACACTGATTTTGGCTTTCCTTGGTTGTACTTCCGCAGTATTTCCTTGCACCACTGTACCCGTGCGTCCTTTTGAGCCGTCGTCAAATTATGTGGTACCCAATGAGAGCGCATCTTCTGTACGCCAAGATGATCATGTAAAATCTTGGATATTGCAGTCATTCCAATGTGCAAAGCCGTAGAAATCTCCTGATGCGTCACATGCCGATTGGACTGGATTAGTCTACGGATAGCTTCAATGTTTTCCGGTGTGACCGCTGAAAAAGTCGTCCTTTACGATATTCGTCACTGAGATAGTGCCACCCACGTTGAAACTCCGAGAACCAGTTAAAACACGGGACCTTATCACCAAAAGCAGATTTTAGCCGGACGTAACTTTCTTGCTGCTTTAGACCAGATTTAAAATTGTAAAAAATCATTGATCGAAAATGCTCACGGTTCAAATCCATTTTTTCGAGTACAAGATTTTTTTTAATTACTGCGAAGTCGAGCGTGACTCACTTTTTATTTTTTTGGACCCGTAGGAAGTACGAAGGTCCTATACGTTTACTACAAATTCAAGGCTCCCCCACATCCAATATTTAAAAAATTGTCCGTCTCCACTTTTTTTTCCAAACGGCTGCACCGATCACCCTGAACTTTTTTTTCGCTGAAATGTACATATGTCCCATGGTTCGAGTTCAAAGATGAGCAAATTCGATCAGGTAGTTTCGGAAATATGGTCGAAAGGTGTCCAAAAACATGGTTTTTTGGGGGTAGGTGAGACTTTTTCTCAGATATCTCTAGAATTAAGGCACTTAGAAAGCTACTTTCTGGGACGAAGCTGTAGAGAACTAAATTTTAGCGAGCACGTGTTTCAGGGTTTTCCCGAAAAATGTCCCAATCCTGAGATTCAGCCACTTCTAGAATTCAGAGCGATAAGAACGTTAGACAACGCGTGATTGGTGTTGGAGTTCAGAAAATGTACTTCAGGAGGGCTTTCGACATTACTTTGGGTAATTTCTGAGAGTCGTTTAAATTCTGATAGTTCTAAAAGAAATTGACTATGCATTCTAATGCGCATTATATTTATGATAATAGTAAGAGCTTGGTACATCGAGGCTTTTCGCACGTGCAGGCTTTACGTACGGGTTTTTGTATATGTTTTATTATTGATATTATCTCAGAAAAAGTCAAAGTTTCAGACATGGTTTACTAAGTAATAAAAAATTAATCAGAAATACTCGATTCTGAAAACTTTCAGAGTGCCCCTCGTATGGCACTCATTTGCTGCGGCTTGGGCGTGACGTTTAGTGATCAAGATCATGATTTATTTAAAGAAAAGCATTTGCTTAGAAAACCTTCACGCCGAAAATTAGACGATAAAATACAGAATATATTTTATCTGCCTAGAACGATAATCTCGCATTTTTCTCCCTAGGGCAAAAATGTTTTTCTAGATATATCTTTTCTCGGCAGATAAAATAGCATATGCACCGCTGTCCAGGATGGTTTATTTTGACGATTTGGATTATTTCCCACGCCTTCGGCTCGGGAAATAACCTCCAAATCGTCAAAATAGAGCATCCTGGACAGCGGTGCATAATCTACTGTTAATCCTTCAGTTCGTTGACAATTGCAGCAATTCCAGTTTTGCGATAGAAACAGTTGCGAAAATTGCGTCACGAAATCTAATATAAACGTAGGAAATAGAACAATGAAAACATATTATGTACTTTATAGTCTGTTTTCGGCATAACGGTCCAAACTACCGCATTTCACGGCACAATAAACGCATAAAAAGATGCAGTGTTTTATGTTCACTGAAGTTTCCTCATATTTATTGAAAGCATTGGTGAGCTTTGGTGAACTTTTATACTTATTTACTCCTCACATCGTGTGCATCTCCGCACGTATAGAATACGAATAATTCAACGTAAAACCTTACAAGTTATTTTTGGAATGAAATAAAGAAGGAAATATGAAAAGGTTTGCAAATTAATTTGCAATTACTTTATCCAAAAATAGTAATTTTAAAGCAAATTCAGGAATATAAACTTCGGCAATAGTTTTAACACTCCCTGTTTACGCCATACGCCATATTAGGAAAAACGTAAGGAAAAATTCTATCTTAACACGAAACGGGAACGCTTGTAAATATTTTTTTTCCGAATCCAAGACAAAGTCTAGTGCAAAACATTTCGTGAAAATCGCACATGAAATACGGCTAAAGTGAAAAGAACCAAAATGGGATACTGGAAATATTTCATTTTATAGAAAATCACTTGAAATATTTTACCATTTCGTTCATGCTTTCCCGAAGTGGAGTGTGCTGGACTGTTATTATACAATACACACCATATATAATGCAATACGGAGATAAAGGCGAATTTTAAGATGTGAACTTTCGAAAGTGACTATTGGCTCCGATTACACTAAAGCGTTACATAATCGAGCATCGACACGTTACACAATTCGGTTGCATATAAAAGAGGTTTTTCCTGTTATGTACTATCCTTTGATAATTATTTTAGACATAATTTAACCGTTGAGGAATGTACACTCTTGGTGTTGGAAAGAATAAAAGACTTAATATTAACGACGTCTACCATCTACGACCATAGAGGTTTTAGCATTTACTTACGTAACACATAAACTGAAAACCGACAAAAAAAAATCTCAATTTTACATTTCAAATTCGCCTCTAGATAAACGCTTTTGTATCAAAAATAAATGTTGTTAGAAAGTTATTTGTAATTTTGTGAGGGGAATCCTTCACCCACTTCCAAAGTAGAAGTCATAATCGGTGAGACTGACGTATTGAATGAAACGAAAATCAAATGTTTTCTGATGAATTGTTTTAGTTTCCCATGTTTTAGCAACGTTTTGAAATTCTTATGTTAAGTCAATTTTTGTTTATGAAAGAAGAAATTCTTTGAAGTGACATAACATTCCAATCATTTTATTTGAAATAAACGCACAAACAAATAACACAGGAAACAAAAATCATATTTATGGCTTACTAGAGGAGAAACCAAACATAACAAGACCTTCATATTTTTATAGTAATTTAAAATAAAAATTATGTTTGTATCTAATCTTTTTATACCTTTTGTATTCGTGGAATTGTAGAACGTAGATGTTTTTATAAGAAAAAAAAATTAGCGTGAACATTAACTTAACAAGAGTAAAAATAATCATGTATTTATAACAACATTAAATTATTTGCTAAACTTAGTCATTTTTCTTTTATTTTGTATGATAACCTTGGATTTGTCCCAATACCTTAGCGTCACCCATAAGACTTTTTAGACCCGTACGAAGAACGAAGCGATGAAGCGATCTGTGTTTGTGTCTTTCGTGTACACACTCACGTCTATTTTATTTCCTGTCCTAGAGATTCCTTTTGCCCGAAATCTACAAAGATGGCTGCTTTTCACAGTATGGTGTATAGAATGTGTCGATTACCTTTATCAGTCAATAATTACATGAAAGAATTGAGCGAAATCAAAAGAATTGCGAACATAAATGGTTACAGTGAAGAACAAATAATGAAACTAGTGGAAAAGCTTCGAAAAACATTAAGAAAAATAACAAAAGCACCTTTTTTAAACAACAAAAACCTAAGATTCAGAGGCTTCCATTTAGTTTCATTCCAGATTCTCGGGCATCATTTAGCGTTTTCCAACAACAACAAGCTCGCCAACTTATTGGGAAACACCAAAGACAAATCTGAGACGTTGAAACAACCCGGAATATACAAAGTTATTTGCCCCCCACTGCTCAAAAATTTACGTAGGTCAATCGAAAAGATGGGTGGAAAAACGATTTTCCGAGCATCTCAGAGCCATTAAATACAACCAGATTAAGAAATCAGCAATAGCCTTACATGTTTGGAGCAATGATCCGCCTCATACAGACATAACGAAGCAAAATTTGTCGTTAATCAAACACGTTAGAAAGAGAGTTCAACTAGACGCATGGGAAAGTTTGTATATGAAAAAACATAAAGATAAATTGAAACAAAAGAAGGAAAAAAGTAGAAGTCTCGTCGCGCTAGTTGAAAAAACATCAATTCTTTGCTTTTGCCGATTGATTGTCCTACAAAATCGAGGTCCGCCGATTTTTACAAGCGAGTCAGCTCAAAACTAGCCGATTTCGATGTTAGGGGCGCCGTTCGTTTTATGAATTCGAATGAATCCTTCGCCTCACTTAACGCAGACACACTCGATTCGCTGTTGCGGAATCATCCACAACCGTCGAAACCTTTGGTAATGCCTCCTAAGCCAAACTCTTCTGACGATTGTCTTCAAGTTACATCTTCTCAGGTGAAGAGGGCCATAATGAGCTGGATCAGCCGCCGGCCGGGACGGTTTCCGCCCTCAGTACCTAAAAGATTTGATATCTATATCCGCCGGGAACGCTGGTACCGATGTTTTAAACGCTGTGACAGACCTGAGCAATTTTATGCTCCGCAGAGACGTTCACCCTGTCGTATGTAAATATTTGTATGGTGTTAGTCTTTGTGCATTATGTAAGAAATGCGGTGGCATTCGCCCCATCGCCGTCGGTCTCTCGATTAGAAGATTGACTTCAAAGTTAGCGGTTACACACGCGAAAGAAATCAATTGGGTTTCGGAGTTATGTGCGGTTGCGAAGCCGCCCGCCGTTCACGCAACCAGGTCATACGTTCTCAGGTCGAGAAACTCACGTAACGTTACACTAAAAATCGATTTTAGTAACGCCTACAACACCATTCGTAGAGACGTTATGTTGTCTCGAGTCAAATCAAAGACTCCTTTATTGTATAAATATTTTTGGCGGTGCTATTCGAACTCAACAATTTTACTTTACGATTCAAACGTGATTCAATCTTCTGCAGGAGTACAGCAAGGCGACCCGGGCGGAGCTTTTTTGTTCCCTCTAACGATTCAACATATTATTGACGACGTGGTTTCCGAACTTAACGTGTGGTACCAAGACGATGGCACCATAAGTGATGATCCCGAAATCGTCCTTAACGACTTTACTTCATTGATTAAGTTATCCAAAGACATCGGTCTCACAATTAATTCTTCAAAATGCGAGTTGCATTTTTCATCTGACATCATCGACGATCATGTTGTTCAAAAATTTGAATCGTTAGCCCCTGGTATTCGAATCATTAACGATGCCAATTTCAATTTACTTGGTGCTCCAATCTTCGATTCCGGTTTGGACATGCTCGTCGATTTATTAAATAACATCACTCTCATGTTCAACCGTTTGAAAAACTTAACCGCTCACGATGCGTATTTTTTGTTGAGAAACTGCTTCGCAATGCCGAAGCTAAATTATTTCATTCGATCATCTCCAGTTTGGTCGCACGAAGGCATCATAAGTTCTTACGACATTATGCTCAAGCAAATTTTGGAAGAAATATTGAATATTAAATTAGAGGGTAAAATTTGGACACAAGCCACTCTTCCAACTTCCCATGGTGGTTTGGGAATTCGTACCTTGAATGACATCTCACTTCCCGCTTTTTTGAGTTCTGCTAATTGTGTGTTTGGCCTCGTCTCCCATATACTCCAATCATCAGACGAGAACATCATTTGCTTTGAGCATGAGGCATTAGAAAAGGGGTATTCTATGAATGAACTCATTCCACCCACCCGAAATCATCAATCAGCTTGGGACAAGGTAAACGTCGAACGAATAATAAGAGACGATATCATTTATATCAACGTTATCGATGTCGCACGATTTAAAGCCCTTCAATGCAGTGAATCTAATGCTTGGATCAATGTAATTCCGCCTAAACACGTCGGCACTTTTCTAGACGACAATTTCATCCGAATCTCCATGGCTCTAAGGTTAGGCACTCCTATTTGCCGCCCATACATATGCTCATGCGGTACTTGGGTTACAGAACTCGGTATTCACGGATTGTGTTGTCAGAGAAGCGCTGGCAGACACTCCCGACACAACGAACTAAACACAATTTTATGCCAAGCAATGTCAACAATCCATATTAATGCAACATTAGAGCCTCCAGGCTTATTTCGTGACGACGGTAAGAAGCCAGACGGGCTAACATTGGTTCCCTGGGCAAATGGGAGATACCTGGTTTGGGACGCCACTTGTTGGGACACGCTGGCGCCCAGTCATCGCAACATCTCTTCAAAGCACGCTAGACGTACAGCCGCTCTTGCTTCGAAAAAGAAACACGAAAAGTACAGCGAATTGAAGGCTAACAATTATATTTTCAATGCTTTCGCTGTGGAAACCTTAGGTCCATGGTCGTCTGACGAATTGGATTTGGTAAACAAGATTGGCCCCAGACTCAACGAGGTGAGCGGCGATCCTCGTTCGTATAGATACTTAGTTGAGCGTATATCGCTTGCTATACAACGAGCCAACGTTTCGTGTATTTTGGGCACACTTCCTTCTTCTATGCGCCTCGATCAAATTTTTTATTTGCAATATTTTCGCCATATTTTGTCACAACCCGTATTTTTAAATGATATTTAAAATAAAAGCGAACAAAATTAAACAAAAAAAAAAAGATAAATTGATGAATGTAGATCCGAGCCCAATCATATCACCACTGTTCAACTTCACAAAATAATTTTTTAAAAACCTAATAATAATTCACGGGACCTTCTTACACACGTATGATATGCCTTAGGGGCTGTCCCTAAATTACGTAACACTTTTTTGGCCACTTACTTCCCTCCCCTCCTCGTTGTCACACACTGTAACAACAATCACTCGAACCCCCCCCCCACCCCTGTTACGTAACCAAATTAAGTAATTTATTCTTTAACAAAAACATACAAATCTTATGACGTTCAACGTACTATCTTATGATTTGTCAAAAATAGAGAAAGATAACTTGATACAACAGCATTAGTGACGTCACCAAGTGAAAAGCATATAACAGATGATCACTAAAAAGTTTCTAGTATGCGATTTTAAATAAATTCAATGAAAAATATAAGTTTTTGGTTGTAAAAGTGTTTGTTACGTAACATTTTTACAAACCCCCACCCCCCCTAAAACCCGTAACAATCTGTAACAAATTCTTTTTAGCCCCCCCCCCCCCCCCTAGAGTGTTAAGTAATTTCGGGACAGCCCTTTATCGAGAGATAGAATTTTTGTATAATTTCAGTCGTATTTTAGCTGATTTTTAGTCAGATGGTATGACACCGAAATGCATCCGCAAAATAAAATATTTGAAGTGTACAACCAAACAAAGGAGTTTCAATAAATACGAAGCGGGAGAAGTATTTATGATTTATAGAGTTTATAACAAGCTAAGAAAAATATTCAAAATCAGAGAAAAAACTTGTTTGATTGGTCATTTCCCGCACCTCTTTTTTCCATAAACACACACGTCCAACCTACAATAAGAGTTGGAAGAAATTAAAACATCAAAACGGATGATGGGGACTGGAGAGAAGAAGAGAATAATATGCGTCAGACTAACACAAAAATCGACGAGGGAGAGAGAAGAAACAGAAATTCTATACGACCGACCAACTCAATAAGGTCATGGGAAGTAAAGTAAACGTTACTATGACCTACAAATCAATCTGCTACTCACATCGAAATTAAATATTTCGTTGTAGCTAAAGGTGGATTTTAATTATTGATGTAGTTATGAGAGTACAGGGAGGGGAAAGCCTTTGAGTGACTTGAGACATTTGGTACACACAACCAGTTAACGATTCAGTTTATTTGCTGGCTAATTCCATCGGTAACCCATATATTGTCGCTACCATGTCACCTGGGGAACGAATGTGTTTTGTCTCATGTTAATATAAATCACATTGAAAGAATGAAAGAGATGAAATTCGTTAAATATGTACAAAAGAAATTATCTAAGTTCCAAAGGATGGCCTTTACTGGAGCTTGGAAATCAACGCTAACAGAACATGGTGTAGGCTCGTACACGATCGACTCGCTCATTAATGAATCAGCAGGAGCTGGAGTTTTCTGTGCAGACCCACTCAAAGAGATTTCCATTCCACTAGGAGCCTACTCCTCGATTTTCCTAGCGGAACTTCGAGCTATATTAGAGTGCGCGCATTTAAACCTAGAAGATAACAGATCCAACGAAATCATTTTCATTTGCTCAGAGAGTCAAGCGGCATTAAAGGCTCTATCTTCAGTGGTATTGAATTCAGCACTAGCTCTCGAAACATAGCAATCTCTTAACAAGTTAGCGCCATCTAACAGGGTGGACCTACATGGGCAGGGCACTGAGCAATTCGAATATAGAAGGCAATGAGAAAGCAGACGCATTAGCTAAAATTGGGGCTCAGAACTCACCCATAGGTGCAGAGCCTATAATGGGCAGAAACAGACAAAAAATCAAAAAAATTAATTTCGCAAATCAGTGAGCTAGCATCCCAGGATGCTGCCAGGCTATAAATCGTATTCGCATCTGTAAGAAAATCTCCAAATACATAATTAACCTAAGTAGAACTAGACTGTGTAGCCAAAGGTCACTATGAGTTCAGCTGACACCTAACCAAATTAGGCCCACGAAAGTACACAGGCTGCGATTTATGTTACCTTTGCAACTGTCCGGCTTTTATCACACCAAGGCGGAAGTTCTTAGGCAGCTGCGTAATCACCTACAACATGGTGAAGAACTTGCTTCACAGGACATTATGAACTACATCGCTAGTACAGCTAGATTCAGCTGATCAGCAATAAAATATCATCAACAGCACAATAGGCCCAAAAGTGATAATTTAGATTCATGTTCAATCAGGTCCAGGTTTCCGATCTCTATTGAAAAAACTGTGAAACCTATACTAGCTGAAAACATATTTTCCGTCCACGTATCACGTGGATGTGGCAATATACCTACACAACACGATTTTTGTACCGAATAATATTTTTGGACTGATATGACTTTGACCTTTGAACTTGAGCTTAGAGTTACCTCAAACGTTTATGGCAGTTCCTTTTGAATTCCTGTTAAGTTCTGTCACATTTGTGAGATATGCATTTTGTAACGAAGATGTATTTTCGAAACTTACCTCCGATCAAAAAGTACGAGCATCAAAGCAATACAATTCAGTGTTGCAACTCTTTTGTTTCTTCATTCGGTAGCAGTCGCAACAATAAATGACATTTTCAAGTTAATGTGAGTTGCGCAACGGAAATAAAAGCAATTTATTCGGTTTGACTTAGAAAAACGATCATTTATTTAAAAAAAGAAAACGTGAACTTTAATCCTCGAATGTCATTCGCCGAGGTTCGTGATTTCTCATATACCGTCTGTATTGCTTATAACGGGGATTTTCCGCCAAATTTAATTTAATTTCTTCTTCTTTTTCTTTTTTCCATTTTATGAATTTGTGTTTGATCCACAGCTCCAATTCTAAGTACTCGATTTTCGTTGATTCTTCTACCGCATTGAATTGATTCTGTCCCATTCCCAGATTCTTTCTGATCAAATAGAACTTTTCCTCATCGCCGTAAGGTTTTTTCATTATTGTAAAATTGTAAATCCATCGAATGTACCATCGAATGTACATAAATATTGTATAAGGACAGATGAGCAATTGCACCCATAAAATATTTTTTATTTCCGGCTTGGCGTAGGCTCCTTTAATGTCCATATTCTCCTCAATAATCTGCCTAATAAGTTTCTCGTTCTCTTCCTTTTGCTCAGCTTTGCTCAATTTACCTTTACTTTTCTTCGTCAAGTCCTTACCCTGTCGGGATTGTACGATTTCCGCAGCTTTGAGGCGATACTTCGGAACAGTTAGAAAATATTTTATAGCACTTTCGTACCGTTGCCACGCACTGTAGTATTGAATGATTGAAATAACAGATATTGACACAATTAGCACCAGGCGAACATCAACTTTCGGCGAAACACGACGTCTGTAGTAACGGTAGTAATGGGCATAGTACTCTTGCGGATTATCCAACATGTAGTCATAATCGCTTCGAGATTCCTCATCCCGAAGGATCTCATAGGCCGTTGCTATTTCTTTAAATTTGATTTCCGCCTCACGTTTTGCTTCGATGTTGTGGTGCACATCGGGATGGTATTTTTTAGCCAACTGTCGATAAGACTTCGAAATTTCCGAACGAGATGAATCCCTATTCACCGACAGCACGTCATAACAGTTTTGTTTTCCACAGTAGAGACCTTCCAGCAATTGGCCGCAAGTACCATTTAGGTGCAACAGTAAAATGAATACGTAAACGGGATATTTGATGAGTGTGTACATTTTACTGAAATTCAAACGAAATTCATGTTACCACGTAGTATACAAATGAAATTATTTGGAATAGAATTTTGTTTGTAACGTGCTACTCACATCAAATCACTGCTAGAATAACAACGGACAGTAAAAGCTTGATTTTACCATTGAAAATGGATTTCCAAATTTTAAACCTACAAAGTTTAATCCTAAAACTTGAATCGACTGAACAATCTTTGGATTAAATCAACAACATCTTGCAGCCGGTGCTATAAGAAATTTTTTGATATGTCATTGGGAAACGTCAGATTGACATTATGCCAGTGCTGCAATATCACAACGTCCTGTTGTCAAAAGCTCCAGCTTTTGTTTTTCTATTCATTGACATAATTTTGTTCTGAGACCTTAGGACCTAGCGTTATATTCATGAAGAACCACCCCTCATAGTTTTCTATGTAGGTTCAGCCCTTCAGTAAGAACACTCAACCGATTTCTACCAAATTTTTCATAGTGAGCTTATGCCTTAAATATACCACGTAAATACTACTACATCCATACTTTTTTTTGGGAATTTACCCCCACCATCCTCCAATAGAGTGACATCTAGTAACAGTAGTTTGAAAAGACCGAATTGCATAAATTATCCCTATAAATGTGAAATTGCATCACATGCATCAAAATGGTTCCAAAAGATTGTTCCAGCTTCTTGAGTTTTTCCAATTAACCAAATTCTTTAAAGTTGTTTTATGTAAAACTATCAGGTAAACCCATACCACTGTAATACCACATAACATTTGGCTGGATCCTTCACGCCCTGGTAGAGCGTTATGTATATGGGCAGCCCTAAAGAATTTACACGAACTCCCTTGCATTTTAGCCACTCTTTCTTGGTGATCTATTACTTTGGCGTTAAAAGGGTATGATAATGCCGCGAATTTATCAGTTAGCATTTGTCCGCATGGGACGAATGGTTGCAGTCACCTGCTTCGCGGCTAAGGAGAGAGTGGATTCCATAGTCATGGTGACATTGGAGCCGCATATCTTCTAACGTGATACCCCCTTACGGTAAATAATAATCGTCTTCTGCGTCCCCACAGTTCAAACTTTAAGAAGTCTGATAGTGGGAATAATGAGATGACGGTGAATAACCGCTGCAGTAAATGCTATTCGAGCAATAATGAACTGACTGGCGGAGAGTAACATTGATTTCAATCGGGGCAAATCATGTAGAAAGAGGCATTTAACAATGCCTCAGGTAACAACATTTTCTTCCAAATCTTCGGACGTATGCAACTTCTTTGAACTTAGTTCACGATTTTCACACAGAAGTGTCCCACCTAAACATGACAATCCGCCAGCGTCAGTTTTTCGATCAGTCGAGCTTACAGCCGTTAGTTGGCTTAAGCCGCCTGGAAATTTTGCCATTTTTGGCAGAAAAAAAAGCAATATTTTTATATTTTTCACAATTTTAGTCGAATTTCGACTCAAAAATACGTTCCAGCCAGTTTACTTTAAATATCGTGCTGGCAGACATACAATGTTCCTTTCCTCCTGGCTCGACAGAGGAATTCAGGAACACCGCAATAGTTTATAAGAATGGAATCCGAGGTTGTCATCCTGTTTACGGGAGGACGGACGGACAAAAGGTTTCTCGCGATTCGTCATCTACGGACCATGATCGATGCTCGCCCCCTACTTCGCCCTCAAATCGTTGGCTACAAACGCCGTGGTAAACCCAATAGACCCATGTACGAAGTACATCGTGCGCGTCTAACAAGTTTTAGTTTAAGTCTTATAACTGTCGTGTCTCCACTATTGGATGTCTAATACCGAAAACTTAATCGCGAAGTGATTGGAATAAATCCATATGATCCACTTTGATAGCTGACTATCAACTTGATAGCTGATAATCAACTTGATAGCTGATAATCAACTTGATAGCTGATAATCAACTTGATAGCTGACTATCAACTTGATAGCTGACTATCAACTTGATAGCTGACTATCAACTTAATAGCTGACTATCAACTTGATAGCTGACTATCAATTTGATACCTGCCACAACCTTAATAGCTAACTACCACCTGGACCACTTTGTTCCCTTCCATGCCCAATTGGCACACGAAATCCTCCTCATCGTCATACCTACAGCTCATATACACGAACGCACACTAACTAATAAATCTAAATATCGTCAAAATGAGTGAATTCGGTTAATTAATTTATGTGTATTAGTGTTAAACTCTGTTTTCCTGAGATAGTCTCCAGACCTTTAATCCTACATAGCCCATCTTCGAGCTTAACCTCGACAATCAATTAAAAAAATGCAGAGTCTGATCAAATGTGTACCGGCGCACACGTCTAATCTGGCACGATGAGCAGAGATGATCTCATATCACTTCTCAATATTTGCAACTTGCAACGCATGAGGTGCTAATTGAAATATTAAATTATTGATCTATAATCAACATCAGGCAACTATTTCACTTGATCATCCATGTGCTGAATTGCACCAAATAGTGAGCTTCCACGTGAGCAAATTAATTTCATTATTAAGTTGGAAAAGTAGCAATTAAGGGCAAAAATTGTCATAAAAAATTAAATGAGAAAAACTCCTTTCCAAATATCAAAATGTTTCGTTTACGTCGCATTTTTGCTTAATACTAATCACTCATAGAGCATTTTCACTTGGTTACAACAATTACAACAGTTGATTTGAACGGAGAGAGGGGAGAATGTCATATAATTACAATGGGGGGTAAACCTATACTGCTTGTAAACTTCGTATCGAAATTTTGTTAGTGTAATATAAGTGTAACATAACGTATCAGAATAGATGTGGCAAAGTGACTCGAACGTACCTAAATATACAAATAAGCAAACAATTCAACGTTTTCTGTTCTTTTATAACTGTAAGAATTTCAAAGATCCATAGAAATTACCAAAGGTAATGTCAAAGGCCCTACCGAAGTACGTCTCAGACCATTCAAATCTAGAAAAGCTTATATCCAAGGAGTAAGTCATTTTTCCCTAAAACCCAAAAGCACGTGTTATCTAAAATTTTATTGTCTACAACTTTGTCCTTGGAAGCAACTTTCTACCTCTCATAGTTCTGAAGATCTGGGTCATCCTGCCCAATTATGGAAGTGGCCATATACCAGGATTGTGCCATATTTCCCCAAAACCCTGAAACACGTGTTCGCTTAAATTTAATTCTCTATAACTTCGCCTTTGGAACCAACTTTCTGACTCTCATAGTTCTGGAGATCTGGGTCATCCTGCTCAATTATGGAAGTGGCCATATACCAGGATTGGACCATATCTCCTCAAAACCCTGAAACACGTGTTCGCTTAAATTTAATTCTCTACAACTTCGCCTTTGGAACTAACTTTCTAACTTTCACAGTTCTGGAGATCCGGGTCATCCTGCCCAATTATGGAAGTGACCATATACCAGGATTGGGCCATATTTCCCCAAAACCCTGAAACATGTGTTCGCTTAAATTTAATTCTCTATATTTTCGCCTTTGGAACCAACTTTCTAACTCTCATAGTTCTGGAGATCTGGGTCATCCTACCCAATTATGGAAGTGGCCATATACCAGGATTGGGCCATATTTCACCAAAACTCTGAAACAAGTGTTCGCTTCAATTTAATTCTCTACAACTTTGCCTTTGACAGTAAATCTCCATATTGCATAGTTAAGGAAATATAGACGAAAAACTGATTTCGTATATGGCCATGCTTTCATTTGACACCAAAACGAGGAATTTCCTTGCTATATTTGTTGAGATATTTGTAAAAAAGCTTCACCGACCCTCGAAAAACCATGTTTTTGGTCACTTCCACGACCATATCTCCGGAACCACTTGGTCGATTTTGCTCATCTTCGAACTTGAATCATGGAAGGCATGTATTTTTCAGTTAAGGCTGATCGGTTGAGCCGTTTGCCGTTTTTTTTATTGCTAATTCGTCATCTCTAGACGATAATAGATGCATGCCCCCCCCCCCTCACCTCGACCTACCCCATGTTACAATAAAATTGTTTGTAGTAAACGTATACGACCTTTGTACTTCGTACGGGTGCAAAAAAACGAAATCGCTTTTGTTCAGAAGAATTAATTTCTAAATAATTAGCAGTCAACATAAATCATTTTAAAAATAATTCTTCTAAACAAAAGTGGCTCCGTTTTTTTATTATTTCACTTACAAAATTTCGATACGAAGTTTACGAGCAGTAAAGGTTTACCCCTATATCATTAATGTTTTGGAAGGAAAAATTTAAAATCTGTATATTTTTATTGAACGAAAAGGTAATCAATAGAGGGAATCAATGGTTTAGCTGTGAATGGTATCAATTTTCCCGCAGAAATCATTCCACAGAAACTTGATTTTGTTTTGACATTTCCCCCCAGATCAACTGTTGGAAACTGTTTACGGTAACTGAGCCAATGAATGCTATGTGAATTTATCTGTATAATATCCGTTGATCATTACCAATATTTAAAAAGAAATTTTTTGCTCAGAACACTGAGAACACTGGCAACAATGACAACACTAAACTTAAATTTTCGCCATTCCATTACAAAAGTCAGATTCGTTCGGCTCGGTTTTAACCAAACATTGAAATCTGATCTGAGAACTAAAAGTTCTAGCTGACGATTCTTGTTAATAAAAAATTTATTCGATATTTTACCATTTTATCGCTAGTTCAAGTTCAGTGTGTAGCGGTTTGGGATTAACTAAAAGGTTTGTTTTGCAGAGTAAATAACTGAAAACCATTTACAAAGTCGATGAATTTTCTTGCTCATCTTTTTGTACCTATTGAAGTTTAAAAACGTATATTACTCGCGTAATGAAACAAATGCAATGATTATAGTTCACATAATTCTGTAAATGTTCTAAGTGCCATCCAGTTTCAAGTAATTTCCAAGTGTTATTTTTGTTGTCAAAAAAATGTAAGAAATTTGGGTGTTGAAATTCTTTAAATTCATTCGTTGAAAATGATAGCGGCGAAAGTTTTTGAATTGTAGCGAACTTATCGGGCGAGGCGGTTACAATATGATCGACTCTAAATTCTCTTTCACTTGAACTTTCGTTTCCGTTATTGTCTTTCTTGCTTTTTTAGCCAGAAGGATCACTGAAAGTCCTATACGAGAAGTTCTCTCAAATAAAGTTTAATGAAAATGAATAAATGGACCAAGTTTTATGAACTTTTTACGCGTTGTGTAAACATCTTTCGGCGAATTTAATATACCGGAGTAAATCTGTCATTCTCGATTGCAAAGTTTTTTTTCAGTTTTTTACGTTTTGGTTGGTGACTATACAAACGCGAGGCTGGCAAACAATTTTTACCCCATACAAGTTTATTGAATCGAAAAAAATTTTGTTTATCTTGAAATTGATTTGGTTGCATTTTCCGACATAGTTTTCGTTGTTTTTTAATAAATAATTTGTCGAATGTACAGAGAAAAATTAGATTTTCGACGTGGCCTCTTTCAAGTTTGAGAAAATTGATTAAATTTCCATTGTTCATCCATCCGAATAACGAAGAAATAACAAAAAAAAAACTTTTGTTGGTGTCATTTGGTGTCTATTTCTTATTTATTTCAGTGTGTTTTGAATTAAAAATTCATAAAATTCAACTGAAATTACATCGCTGACAACTGGGCATAAAGGTAGAGGATAAAATGGATCAAATTTGTGTTGGTAAAAACGTCGTCATCAAACGAACTGATGGTAAGTATTTTTTGCACTCTTAATAATTTAACTATAAAAATTTGCATGTTCTGTACTCTCGAATGTTTCTTTTTCGATGAATTTTACCATAAATGGAATGTTGCTTCTCACTGAAACTATCAAATAGGTGACCCTTGCAAAATAATATTTTGTTGCGTGGGTTAGGCATTGAGTTTATTGAATAATTCAACTTTTTGCTGTCATTGTTGAGCGTACACACTACACGTATTAGGAAAACGGGATTGAGCCATCTTGCAGCTGGTACATACAATAACCTTCGTTCTGATAAATTTAAATATTCATATTCTATCATACCAGCGCATTTCAATCATTTTTGCTGGTTCCTGTGAGTTCCGTTTCAATTTTCAAAAAAAACATTCAATAGATCAGACTTAAGTGTCAGTAAAAACATGAATTTCTATCATTTCAATGTATTTATTTTTTCAAAGATTATTCGTCATTTGTGACTCACGCATTTCCTAATTAATGATTCTGATCTTAGTCGGAGTGTCGACAAAATCAATTTCTTCGAAGTCTCTTGACAAATGTTTGTTTTCATGTATACCGGTGACAGAAAACATTTTCGCTATAAATTGTAATGCAAAGTAATTTTGATACTATGCAAAGAGAAATGTAAGAGGCTCGCCATGCCAATTAAATACCGTTAAGATAGAGGGTCGTTGCTTGACATAGCTCTTGATTTATGTCACACAATTATTCACACAATGAGATCGTAAACTAAGTTCGGAGTAAACCTTTTATTCGTACAATTAATTTGCATCGAACCTCATGTAGTACGAATAAGTGGTTACACACTTCAATTAAGTGCTGTGATGTAGATTACAGTTTACCTGTTATCAGGTAATGTAATTTTCGTTTTTGTTTTGAATATTGTGGTTGATAATCCGCAAATTAACGTCCTATCGTAATCAATGGATACTCCACTTTGGCATCTTTCCCGGAAATTTGTCCTTGTGTGAAACGAAGCGTGGACGAAACTGAAGATTAGGAAAATCGAAAGAAAAACCGTTCGCCAATGAAAGTGAGAAACTAAAGTTCATTGTTAGACTCATAAGTGCTCGTAATACATATAACTGTCTCTATCCAGTTGATATAATAGTTTAGGCTATAATGACCGGTCATAAGATTAACTGAGCTTATCTTACACCTAGCAAGAATTTTGTTTTTTTTTCGTTGCCAACCCACAAAAATTCTTTCAGCTAATCAAACGTTCCTATCTCCCAATCCAAGAGCAAATTCAAGGCTTCGTGTTTTCTAACTTATGACATTCCCTCCACCTTCTCTGGACAAGAGCGGAGGGAAGAAAATGATCGCGGTCTTGAAGCTATTTGATTTTGTATAGGCTTTCCATTCTGTGATTTGCGAAGCTTGTGCGGCGCTCGTCAGAGTTATTAGATCGCTGATTAGTCCTCAAGGATCCGTATAGGGACCGCTGCTCTTTTGTTTATTCAATGATATTCCCAGCTCCCTGACGAGCATGAGTTCGCATCTTTTTGCTGACGGCGTTCAGGCTTACCAGGCGTTTTTTTGAGGCGTTTAATTCAATGTTAGAACGGGAAAATGTGAGATTGATCTACGCTCCTGTGCGGAGGAGAATCGGTTAGTCTTGAACCTGAGCAAATCACAAGCTATAGTATTTGAATCTTGCAGGAAGTTTCCTGAAATTTACTTGATTTAGGAAGGTATTCCATTTGAGAGCATAGTAAAGAATTCAGGGATGATCTTCAGTTGACTTCGTTGGCTAGATGTCTATTCAGAAAAAACGTTGCCGGTGGTTTTTAAAGTTTTGATTAGGTTCGTTTATGGTGATTAG